>CM056381.1:20235769-20810547 GCA_029718625.1 Synaphobranchus kaupii | reverse complement strand
TCTCTCTCTCTCTCTCCAACCAAACTGAGATAAATAGCTAACACAGAATGCATACTTTTTTAAAACACACGCTGTTAATGTCATATGCACAGCATATGAATGTAAAAATCTATTTTTACTGCCCGCACACAATAATACAAATGGCAAGAATATGATACGCGCAATGCAGCACTCCCATGATTCAGATAAAATTACTACTGATGTGCTGTTGGTGAGGAGGACCCCTGTTTAAATATGGAAAGTATACTGTATGATACATTGCCATTTACTGTATGCTCTTGGATCATTATCTTTAGTTTTTCAGACTCACTCGTCTGACATGTGTCAACTAATCAATTTGCCCCATCGATGTGCCTATCTTTTAAACTGTACATTGGAAAATGATAATATATGCATAGATTTCCACGTTTCCTAGGCTCAAGCTCTCATAATTCATTGCAAGGACATTGATATGTGATGTCTACGGTGAAATGCATAATGGGATTAACAATGGAAAATTGGAAGACCAGTTGGCCAAGCACAAAATCATTTTAAAAATGTTACGACTTACAAAAATGAAATTTGGTTGTATTCTGTTTGCTACCACTAATAAAAAAACACAGCATATGGATTTAAATAAGTACAGTGAATCTTTCCTTCAGCTCAAATAGATTTTTCCTTCACAAACATTGCTTTTAATTGCTTGTCAAAATTAAGGACAAAGCATTTTAACGTTTTTAAAAATCCTGGCAGGAATAAACCTCAAGTAAATGCACAGCCAAATTTGTGTGACTACCTATCCATTACACAACCGTTCTACAGTTATGTTTAGCTCAGGACGTACTTCACATGGTGAAAGAGGACCCATTTTCATTAACGGAACCTTCCATGGACCTCCTGGAAATGTAGAATTCGGACGTGACTCGAGAGGAGCGCCTGGCGGAGATGTACTTCTTTTCCCACGCACCACAGGTCTTCCAGGATCTTGCGGAAGTGGTTCCGGAACTTGACCCCGACGAAGGCGTACAGCACGGGGTTGAGGCAGCTGTGCAGGTAGGCCAGGGTCTCCGTGATGGTCAGAGCCATAGCCATGGTGTCCTCCTCGCCGCACTCCCTCTGCTCGAACAGGACCACCGTGTAGTACAGGAGGCTGACGTTGTACGGCAGGTGGCAGATGATGAACACTACACCACCACGGCCAAGACGACTCGCACGGCCCTGTGCCTCTGGAAGTTGCGGACGCGGAGGAGCGTGACGACGATGCTGGAGTAGCAGAAGCCCATCACCAGCAGGGGGAGGAAGAAGCCCACGGCCACCTGCAAACTGGGGACCAGGACCTTCATCATGGCCGCCGTCTCGTTCCTCCCCGGGAACCTGAAGTAGCACACCTTTTGGCCGTCCGAGGCGTCCTCGTCACCGCTGGTCAAGCTGAAGCCCGCTGTAGTCTATGTATTCGCGTTTGCTACCGTAGGCCTCGTAGTAAACGAAGGTCGGGATGGACAAGCAGAGGGCGAGCACACCAGACGGCGACGCAGATGGCCCGGCTGTAGACCAGGGCCCGCGACACGGATCCTGAAAGAGCGCCGGGCCTGGACGATGGCGACGTAGCGGTCGGTGCTGATGCAGGCCAGCAGCAACATGCCGCTGTAAAGGTTGACGCTGTAGACGCCGCGCAGCAGTTTGCAAGCCCAGGTGCCCATGGACCAGTTGTACTGGTCATTGATGATGATCAGCGGGAGGGCCACAACGAAGAGCACGTCGGAGAGGGCCACGTTGAGCAGGTACACACGTCCGTCATGGACTTGGCCCTCTTGTAAAAAGGCGTACGTGATGATCACCAGGACGTTTCCCAGCAGGCCCACGACGCAAATGACGGAATGCACGTAACGGTCTAACAATCTGCTCCAGTCTGATGACGGAATGCACGTACGGTCTAACAATCTGCTCCAGTCTGCGGTTATTTTCCATGTCGCAAGGCTCTGCAAAGTCGTCGTATGAAAAAAAATCGTCCAGGTCTGCACTGTAGTTTGTCATTCCAGCTCCACTGTAGTTTGCCATTCCAGCTCCACTGTAGTTTGCCATTTCAAAAAACAAATACTCCTTTTTTAACATGGAACTTCTGTGGGGAGAAAAAGAAGCAAATGTTACATACGTAAATACGAATTTTGGTGGAAACCCAGCTCACAAGTGAACGAGCGGTGTAAAACCGGTCGACTGCCTGAAAAGGGGGGTTCAAGCATTCACAACTAAATGCATAACAGGCATGTTGGCAGACAGTCTGACCTTGTGTCACGGATTTAATATTCGACGCATGATGCACTGAAAATCCCGGTTTGAAAAGAGCTCTCTGCGTTAAGAGAGCATCATTCCAAGCATAAGCATGTCAGACAATTAATGAGTAACCATTTAAAAGTATAGATTTTATCACAGCTTGTGCAGGGCTGATTGTGGGAAAGGATTTGTCACTGTGAAAGTGGGTGGGTGCCTTTTCTAGCCATCCTACTTCTATTTGTGATGCCTGGTTTGATTAAACGGTCCTACTTTCTTTCGCTTTTAATGAGCAGTCCTTCAATAGTGAAACTCTGGTTTATCCTTTAGGTGCAGAGCATTCTTTTATCATTTTAGGCATAAACACAAGATACCTGCCACTTCGTTCATCGTCCTGTGAGGTTGACACAGACCGACACCACTGAAAACAGTAACAATGTGGTTTCACAAAAATTATGAAAAGAGGAGATGCGGCAGATATCTTGGTGAAAATAAATTTATTTCATTTATTTATAGGATCCAGATAATACTATAAAATCTTTCTAGACATTGTAATGATATGACTGTATAATATTGTAATGATACCATACAAAATGACAATGGTAAATACTTATTCTCACTTGTATATCCATTCATTAAGTGGGTAATCAGTGCAGTAGAATGCAACAACTACAAAAATAGTTTACAGAACCTGCTGTGGTCAAAATAACCATTTTTTTATTTGCTTCTAGGCTTACGGGTTTGGGGGGACCAGATATTACTCTTTCCATTAGTGAAGTTTGTGTTCAACTGTCACCTTTTACAAAACCTATTTTTAATTTGCCAAACCGTTGACTCATTTTGTGTGAAACAGCCCGGATAACAATTTCACTTTTAACTTTGCCATGCATTTTGTGATCTTTGCACATCGTATGTTATAGAGTGACCCATTTTCATCTGCAAAAGCACAGTTGTGTGGTTGAGGCAGGTGAATAATGATCGTTTAAATGCAAAGCTTTGAGGCGCACAGATCTTTATCTTATTAGAGACCACAGGTACATCCGGCAGTGTGCACTATTTGACTATTATAAACTGTGTACTGTAGTATGTTGCTTTTTTTTGCTTCATATATTGTAAATGATTTGGACAATTATAATGGAACTCTTGATTGTTGCTGGATCTATTTACTATGAAAAAAACTCACTGAGACATAAATGTTTTGGTTACAGTGCCTGAATTGTGAAATGAAAGTGCCCCATTGGTATAAGTCAAAAGGCATGTATGGAATTCTTTCAAACGGTTTTGTGGTTAATGTTTTGTCAAAACAGAATGGTTTGAGGATGTTAAATACGCATTACAAACTCATGCGTATTTACCAAGTACAACAATTATGCTATTTCCAAACAATACAACAAGACTTCCCTGTTTAAATGCACGCCACGTACCTGAAGGGTTGGTCGGGACTGGTTAATTTGATCCTGCATGTACAACCAACCACATAATCTAAAACAAAATACATTTTCACTTTTTTTTTAATGGTTTGCCAAAATATCTTTTTTGTGTATAAAATGTGTAAGAATATTGTCAAATATTGTTAGATTTTTATATATTGAGTGAATTGGTGACAGGACCAGTGAGAGAAACCAGATATTTTGTTCTTTATTTTATTAAGGCCAGTGCATAATATAGGGAAATGCTAAGGTAAAAATGTAACTGAAAAGTTAGCTGTCACCATAGTGACACTGTTAATTAAAAAGTTAATATTGCTGTTTTATTGTGATCTCATGGCGTTAATACGTCACATTCACAAGCATCAAAAAGCATCATGCATTTCAATTGTCTTATTCGTGTCACTTTCAACATGTGTATCGAGCCCAATTGAATATTTAAATGAATGCAGGATTTAATAAGGTAGACGTACAGGTGGAATTATTATTATTATTATTATTATTATTATTATTATTTTTATTATGTGCAGTACTATGGGATTTTTAGAACATATGTTTTTGCAATGTAAGCACCAAAAGCGTAAAACCCATGAAGTTCAAATTCATTAAGTTTCTGTCTGTTTCACCCTATCCCACAGTAATGTGGAAGATGTCTAAATAGTCTCAGCAGTCGGGCGAAGACAAACAAAATGGTACTTTAAAAAGCTTGAAGGAGGGCAACGCTCATCTCAAGATGCTTTTAAATAATAGCGTGTTTTTTTATTCCCTCTTGAGCCTGCTCTGTTGCAGCAAGCTCTGGTTTTCACACCCTTCTACATGCTCTTCTTGGTGAGTCGGGTGTGACAATATAAACAATAGAGACGAGCGCAGCTGTGTTGCATTTCAATTCCGTGTTCCTGCATGTGTCCTGGAAGCTTTGGAGCTCAAAACTCTTTCCTCATACCTCTCTTGAGAGAAGGTGACCTTTCTCCGTTTGCAGAAGTATTGTAAATAACTTGAGGAAGTACTTTTTTAAATTATAGCTAGCTACAATCATTATAATAATAAAGTATACTTAAAATGATCAAGTTAGAGCCGCCCAGTTACTCCACAGAAGCATGTTTCATTTTAAAAAGAGCTAATGTGGTCACACACATTACAGATCTTACTACATGTAAGTTGTCTATACATGTACTGTATATAGTGCCACCGTGATATACTGTACACTATACAAATACACCCTCAAAAAAAAAAGAATAAACAATTGTCTTTGGGGGACTTAGAACAACGTTCCATTGTACAGCTGGATGTATCCTTTTGGGAAGTGAGATGTAGGCAGAACTGAAACATGTACAGAACCAAGACCCGTGAAAAAACTAAAAACAAGTACGGAACAAAAACAGTGACAAAACTAGTGTAAAATGTTATTATTAGTGTCATTTAAAAAAAAAAAAAAAATAGAAATGCAATGTTAAGTTTTGTTGGTCTTATCTGCTGCAACCCAAATTATGAATGGTCAGACTGCAGACTGGTAAATATGGTGTTTACTCATTGGTTTAATGGAATGCGGTTCTCCTGGTTTACACCAGTGCTTACAATGCATTTTTCAGTATAGCGCTAAGAGAAGGCACACATTACCATCTGCAGGTTCTTCACATTTAAGAGTAACATAATAATAATAACAATAATTACATTTATTTATCAAGCACCTTTCTTTCCCAGACTTTGAAGTTTGCTTTGCAGTCAGTAAAAACACAATAAAGGTTAAAGCGCACAGTAGCAGTCTCCGTGCAAGCTGTACATTAAGCACGATAACAGAATCAAAACAGACTGACTGTATTTTACAAATGACCAGCAACAAGAATTGAAGCACGTGATGTAATTTTTGAATGTTAATAAAATATGGTTCATAAGATTTGTTTCTCTCTACAATTTTTTTTTTTTTGCCTTGCAAATTTATCTTCCACCTTTATAAATTTCCCCACTGCAAGAAGACTAGATTATGAATTGATCAGTTAAGATGAGAGCCATGTGCTGCATTAACCATTCTATTATTTACTGTATAAATTAAACTTACCGGTGCCCAGCGGTTTAAGGTTGTGTGCCAGTCTCTCCAGCTGCCAGGTGCTGAGGAAGCCCTCTTCTCTGTAGCCCCTTAGAGCCGAGTCTGCCGTATGCATAGGCATGCACTGGGATCTATGCACTGGGATCGGAACCCTCTGGATATACGCGCCTGTTTGTAAGGTAGAGCTGCAGGATTGCGATCTGTTCTGAGTGCGCGGCTCAGTCCTCTGGGCTGTAACGTCTTCAGTGCACGTCTGTTCCGTGCACATGCAATGCAAGTGTGTATGTGTGTGTGTGTTTTCTGTCCGTTGCCCCTCCTCCAGCATATTTCTCTGATGACTTTCTTTTTTTCTCTTGACAGAATTTCGTTCTTTATTCTCTGTCCCTGCGTGAAGTCACCGCCTACACACGTGACCAAACAAATTCCAGGTTTTATTTGATATTTTCATCATTTGCTAAGGTTTTCATGCCAAAGGAACACTTGAAGGTATAATATATGGTGTACAGTTTGTATGTTTTTTTAGATTACATCAAATTTCACCAATTTATACCAAATGAAGCTGCTTAACCCCATAAAAATAAATAGAAATAAAAAAGAAAAGAAAATAAACAAGAAAAATATAAAACAAACAAAGCAAGAATAGGAAATACCTATACAGATATATATTTTTACAGGTGTGATGATTGCAGAGGAGAGAGGGTGAGTGTAAATTGCTCAGCACAGAGTGGTGGTTTATTAGCCCCATATGCAGTAATCTGGCTGTTCTGAGCATGTTAGAAACTGGACGGTGCAGAGTTAAATAATCATTATTTAGATAACGTGTTTGGCTGATCTTCTTTGGAGTGAGAGTTACTTTATTTTTATCAAATGAACTATCAACACCATGGTTAAATCTCCTATATATAAAATAGGCATACGCACATCCAAAATTCCACGCAGGTGCCAGGTAAAAAGAATAATGCAGAATGATTCAAAACGTTGTCTACTCCGGAATGTAACTAGATAATAAAATTATAACTTGGGAGCATTATAGCAGAGTGCTGGCGTTTCTTTCTTATTCCAAATCTCCTATACACACATACAGAAATCTGTAACTGTGCCCAGCATAAGTCTCTCTCACACTCAAACACACGCGCGGCAAAAAGATATGACGAGAAAACCAGACAAAAAAGAAAAACCACATTGAGGAAGTCATTTCACGTGAGGGTTCAACTCTCACATGCCACTTTAATCTGCATGGGGCCTAAAAAAAGAAAATACACAGAAGGACGAGCGTGTGTAAAAGCCAAGAGCTTTCACCTACATAAAATACACACAGTATACACTGGCTGCAGTAAATAATTCCATACTAGAGCTTTATACTGCATATTGCTGAAATTTGTGGTGTCACAATTTATTTTACTTGAGGTTATGTGAGCTAACCGGGTATTATGCAAAAGCCACACGTGTCACACGTGTCAGCCTGAAATTACGAGGTGTGAAGTCTCCTGTGGGTCAGTGGTGACAGAGACTACTTTGCGGGATTCTACTCTATGGTTGTAACAGAAGCAGAATGACTAGAATGATTTCACTCTTTTAAAGCAAAAGTTGAATGATGCCAGAAAATGAGCCCATATACAAATTAATTTTTAAGACTAGAAATTTCTTTGGCTCTTGTATTTTAAGAAGCAGCGATGAAACATTATGCGGTGAGGTCGCTTGGGTCGTGTAAAACCAATTCAAGGGTTTTGTGTGGCCCTGTTGCTTTACTCCTTTGTCTAAGGCATCTTCTAAGCATAATATAATACAATAAATTGACAAGAGATCCAACATTCATGATTGTTAAGATGAAATGGTTATTTTCATGTCAAACAGATTCACTGAAAACATAATCTATGTGTGTCAATCGCTTGCTAAGTGGTCTAAAGGAGCCACTAAGCCCGCCCCATGTCAAAACCTGTGAGAATATTTCGGAACTGAGAATGATGATAGCCGACAATAAACTTGTAAATGCAAAAATTAAATATTTTCCATAATACCAAAACAAATCTGGCACGTTTGAGAATAGGCCGATTTGTTCACAAACAAAAATATTTTCTTGGCAAAATAGTTTTTTAACCCTTGTGTGGTGTTCGGGTCTGTGGGACCCGTTTTCAATGTTTACTAAAAGAAAAATGATACAATTAATAATTTTTTCAACCTGAGACGCATTGGCCTTGGCTTATTTTCTGTGATGAATATGTAAAAGAACACATTTTCATTGAGTGCATTTTCCTGCACACTTCACTGTAGTGTGTGACACTACACAATGTCTTGCGGGAACCTGCATAATGTTATTTCAAAACAATCTAAACCAGGGCTGCCCAACCCCGTTCCTGGAGATCTACCATCCTGTAGGTTTTCATTTCAACCCCAATTTGGCACACCTGATTCTACTAATTAGCAGCTCAATCTCTAATCTAGTTTGAATGAGGTGTGCATTTGGAAGGTTGAAGTGAAAACCTACAGGATCGGTAGATCTCCAAGGAACAGGGGTTGGGCAGCCCTGATCTAAACATTCTATATTTTCTCGCACTCTACCCCAGCTGCAAATTGGGGGAGGGACACAACAAATAAATAGCTTTGCATGTGTGGCTCCTTACATGAATCGATCAGTATGGCAAAAATAATCTCTGCCCACCCTCATGTGGTGTGTAGACCGGCAATGAATTTGTGTACAAAATTTGTCATTTCAATTTGTTCAGTTCAAAGCAATAAACATCAATAGTGAGGAAAACCTTGTTTAATTTATATTTGTTGAAGATAAACATGATTTATTCCTCCCATGTCTTGATTATAATTTTGTATAATTATAATTTTACAAAAATCACATTTTATCACAAAAAACGAATAGCACTTTTATTGATAAATGTGATCTAGCAGAGGTAAATGGTCAATATTAACCCATATATGCGGTCTATATTGCTTGTAGTTGAGATAAAGTCAATATCTGTGAAGTATTTTTACATAAATTGTTATGGCGTGAGTAACGAAAACATGAACGCCACACAAGGGTTAAACATATTTGCGTGCATGACGGCACCCTCCCTTGCAACACTCTTGTTTCGGTTATTTCGTTTTTTTTTCTTCTTGGCCCTATATTGACAGCATAAGTACGGGAACAAGTTCCACACAAAGGCACGCCGCAAATGTATTTTTCTTTTTGCTAACGTGCATTCACACACTCGCAAAAGGGAACGGGATGAGTTTGTCCTGACATGAGTAGGCTGTACGAGTCAAGCCACAATGTGTGAGAGATACGCACAGCGGGAGGTCCCCCCCTCCTCCTAAATCACAGCCAAGGCACGACCATTACGGGCAGATTACATGCCCTAAGGAGCTGCCAGTGCTTTTCCACCGTTGCCAGCGAAAAACCCACAGACTATTACTGCGAGCCAAATACGGTAAACTCCCACAGAGCGGTTTACATTACTCAGAAAAAAAACTCGTTTTCAAAACTTCAAAAGCCTTATATTGCTAGAGATATGACAATAAAATTAAACTAGTTCACTCAGAAATCTATTCTCACCAAAGAATTAGCATCTGGCTCAGTGAAGTGACAGACAACAATTGTTATATTTTTGTGAGTCAGTGGCAATATTAGCATATGCTTTGGTAGCACACACGGGCATTACATCTAATGGAGTGGAAGATTTATCTTAATATTCGCTTTTATTTTATTGCTACAGGCAATAATCTTCCCTTTACACCTACTATGGCACAATTTTATGTCGTAGCCTACGTTAATGTGAGAACTACTACTATCACAGCCTTGCTAGAAAAAACATTAGAAACCATCACGTAATTTACCATTACGTGATGGGAATTGGGACATCTTGGTTTTGGTCTCCGATCAGGTTACCATAACAGACCATTAGAGACCATCAAAATCCCCAGATACCATTAGAGTTCAACAGAGCACCACCAGATGACCATTAGAAGCCACTGGATTACCAATAAAGACTATCAGCAGAATCCATCACAAAAACATGAAATTCCATTAAAACCATTAGGAATTGTCTGATGGTTTTTAATGTTTTTTCTAGCAGGGAGGTTAATAACTTCACTTCGGCCTGCTCACTGTCTAAACCAGGCATACTCAAATCTGGCTCATAGCACTGTCAATAGCACTGCTGGCTTTCTCTTCTGCCCGATAGTCCATAGTCAAATAAGATCACTATCTGACCAGAGATTAGTACCTGAAAAATGTCCGAATGTAAACGTAATAGCAATGGAAAATACAGAAGGCAACACAATGCCACAGTTTATATATTTTTTGCTACTCGATTATATGGATGACATGCGCAGTCGAGTTCAACAAATTTGATGACTACCTACATCTGGTGAAACACCCCCATTTGGATGCTAAATTGCCAAAAGCAGTGTGCTACGAAAGCCATTAAAAAGAGCAAGGAACATCAGGCTACGCTAGCACTCAGATCACATTCAAATATTCTACACCAGGGGTAGGCAACCCTGGTCCTGGAGTGCCGGTGACATTTATGGATTTGGTTCCATCTGAGCTTGATCACAAGGGTTTGACGGACGACTGAAAGTCTGAGCCTGAGTATTCTGAATGGTCAAATGCCAAATGTGCCTCCAGCACATGGCCACCTGCATTCATTAAACCTGATTCATTAAAATGAATCCAGTCATGTAGTTATACGTTTGGATGGAGCAAAAACCAGGGACATCTCTGGCACTCCAGGACCAGGGTTGCCTACCCCTGTTCTGTGCCTTAAGAAATGCATTATATTCAGTCGTTCGTTTTATGTCTGCTCTAGTCAAATTAGGCCACTATAAAAACTGTGTGGGTATGACAAATTACTATCATAATACACTGCCTGGCCCAAAAAAAAGTCGCACTCTAATATTTCGTTGGACCGCCTTTAGCTTTTAGCGCGCATTCGTCATGGCATTGTTTCGACAACCTTATGCAACGTCATATTGTATCTTGTATTGATGACGGGAGTCGAACCACTCTGCAAAGTCTTCTCTAGCACATCCCAAAGACTTTCAATGGGGTTAAGGTCAGGACTCTGGTGGCCAATTCATGTGTGAAAATGATTCCTCATGCTCCCTGAACCACTCTTTCACAATTTGAGCTCGATGAATCTTGGCACTGTCGTCCTGGAATATGCCCATTGATGCGATAACCTGGTCATTCAGTACATTCAGGTACTCAGCTGACTTCATTTTATTGCTGCATAACGTTGCTGAGCCTAGACCTGAAAAATTGAAGCAACCCCAGATCATAACACTGCCTCCAGAGGCTTGTACAGTGGGCACTATGCATGACGGGGTTTTTTTTTTTTGGCCAGGCGGTGTATTTCTTTCTGCACCAATGCACTTTTCTGGCTGCATGCGGTAGTGAATACCAGTCACCAATGACTTCTATTAAAAGGTTATTGGCTTCATGTAAAAGCATTCCAAGGAATAGCAATCCAAAAAATCTTTTCAAAATGACTTCCTGAGGGCAGTGGGATGTTTATTCTGGTTAAGGCCCCCACGTACTGTGTCTACAGCACAAAACAAAAATTCTCATCAGACAGCAAAAATGGACCCACGTCAAATTAACTGACAGTTGTAAAGAGTCGATAAAACGTGCCCCCGTTATTCTCAAGGTCCAACTTTATTTTCCCTCTTGCTTTTTTTCCCCATCCATTTTTCTCACACGCACATTTAAATAAATTCAATATAAAATCTGCTGTCTTGGTATAGTCGTAGCAGTGGCGGCCTCTCACGCCACATCCTCCATGTAGTCTGCCCCTTGGCTGAGCTGTGAGACGCTGAGGTCCATAGTGGCGTCATCGATCTGAGGGGGGGGGGGGGGGGGGCAGAAAAGGGGGAGCGGGGGTCACTGTATGAATCTGATGATAGCTGCTAGACTGCAAAAACCAAAAAAATAAGAAAATCTTAACAAGCATTTTAGTCTTATATTTAGACGTTAAATCTTAATTCTAATACTTTTTTTTTTGCGCTAAATAAGACAAAAAGATTGCTAATGAGGTGATAGTTTTATTTATTTGAAGATTTGCCAGGGGGGTAAGATAATTTCACTTGTGAAGCAAAAAATAACTTAAAAAAAGCTAATATTTTCTACTTGAGAGAAAACTGTTGCTAAGACAGACATTTTTTGCAGTGTAATTGGGGGTACAGCATGCAGCTACACCCCAGGAAGGCGTCAGACTCCTACACTGATGCCTAAGCTCCCAGCTCCCGCTTCCCCTCTTCACAGCCCCGGGTCTTTACTTGCTAGACCTTTCCGGCGAATGCCACGTGTGCGCAAGTCTGTAAGTGTGAACGATCCGATACTGCGCCGCCCGCTGTGGATTTACGAGCCGATCGCTCTGCTGAGTGGCCTACTTTTCGGCTTGACCTCATTTAGAGCGTGACATTTCTGAGCTTGCGGCGTTCATGCTGCACCGCACACCGTCGAACGCAATCGAGCATCTTCAGATTAAAAGATAACCGCGGCAGTCGAAAGCTCGGCGCCAAGTGTGGCTTTGCACCGCTCCTGGTGATAGAATAAACTACAGGCTGGGAGTCCGGCGAGAGCCAACCTCGACACGACCTGCTGCCGTCCTGGTCTCAGGAAGCACATGACCTACATTTCTACATAGGACACCGCACGTGTGATAAAAACTTGAAGAGGATGTATCAGTGGATCTTCCAAAACTCTCCAGTCCTCTGTATTGTTTTCATTTCACCATGAAAAAAAAAGCTATCCGAAACACGCTTGCCCTGCGGCTTTTCTGAGCTGCGTTTCAAACCAGCTTCCCCTTACTCTTGTGTGCACAGTCTCCGTCTTCCTCTACACGGTCTTCCCTGTACACTCACCGTATCTGTACAGAGAGCATTACAACGCAGAGGCGGTGTAAAGCCCAGCTTTGGCCTGCGCACAGCTCACAGCGACTACGCGCGTATGGCGGCGGCGGCGGCGGTATGAGGGCTACCTTGTCACTTCCGTCGGGTCCCTCGATGGAAACCTCCTCGATCTCTTCCCCGATGCTCAGTTCGCTTCTGGAGTTGTCTGATCGGTGGCTGGCGCTAAGAGAGACCGACAAAAGAGAGACATTACTGCACTGCACGCTCACCGCCTGGGGCCTAAGTCGAACAAAGGCATCAGCTGAGTGTGTGCGCGCACTGCATACACACAAAAACTAATTTAATTCTGAAGTAGCCATACCTGTTGAAGTCATCGTCATCGTCATAGTCATTGTCTTCATCTGCGAATGCGAAATGTAAAAAATTATTATTATTAAAAAATACTTCCTTTCTTCAAACTACTCTACATCTATATGTAATCTATAGCTTGAAAAGATTGGGGGGGGGGGAGGGGGGGCTTAAAAATAACTATGTAGGCTCTACTTAGATATGTATTTAGCAAATTGCTCGTTTAGAAAAAAAAGTGACACATTGACCAGCCCTGCAAGCACTGCAATCCACACACCCCACCACTGGTGGTCAGAGAGACTGCAGGAGGAAAACCCTCATGACCGCAGTATCACTGTACTCTTGACAGCACCCCCTCAAACAAACATACCAGACCCAAGGCCTCCGTCTCTGCTATTCGCAGCCTTCAAGTCTCTGAGTCCTCTGTCTTTGTGGTTACCTGCGATAAATGAGTGTGAGAAGACTGGCTTAAACTTTGTTCTCCGTGGTCAAGTCGACGCATACGCAGTCATTGCGTTTCCTCAGGGTTTGAAAAAGGGGAACGAAAGGTTCTCGCGTCTCACGTTCAGTGTCACACATTCCTCTTTCTCTGCGTGCGAAAGGGGCGGCCGGCGTCTTACCCGTCCTCCTGTCCGCCGGGTCTCGCGGGTGCAGCTCTCCGCTCTTCAGCCGGGGGCCGTCTGACGGGAGGGCGGGCGGGCCGCCCGCGGGTCTGCCTGGGTCCGCTCTCCTGAAACGCCAAGAGAAACAAGGGATCAGGGCACAGAATAACCGGAGAGCACATTCTGCCGAAAAGAACCTGACAAACGTGGGCAAAACGATCAGCCATTTTGGATTAGGATATCTTTGACTTAAAACAGCTCTGATTTCATTAGGGCTCGTGAATGTTTTACGCGGGATGCTTCTGGGTATTCGGACAACAGAGGCCGACTTTGTAAAGAAAACCCGTGGAAGCGTATCAAAGCCTTCTGGAAGACCAGCACACTGCGACTGTACAAGATCACAGTCCCAAAAACTCTAAATCCATCTCATTACAAAGCCTTCTGGGGCAGCGACGGAATGTCGCACGGCTAAAGCGCTGAAGAGCTCCCTTTACGGAACCGTGAGGGCTCAAGTATAAATCTGTATTTCTGTTCCTCAAAAATATGCAACAGACTCCACCACACAGTACACAGAATATTGCCCAGCATTACTAATTTAATTCAGCCTGGACTACTTTTTTACTGGACTACCCAGCTGGCACAAACACCACCAAATACACATTCATTAAAAGGAAACGATAGCACAGCTGTGGAACCTGGGCCGTTACTAAAGCCTGTCCATTACACCACCAGGATCCAAAATTACCAGCCAGGCAGACTTTTTAACTATCGCCATGTGTTATAAATACTATATACTACTCTCATATGCATATTCTCAAGCATAATTTTCAGTGGATTGAAGGAATGAGTCATAGTTACTTGTTTAAGTGGAGATAATTTATTAAAAATGAGAAGATAAAGTAGAAAGTAATAAGAACACATTGTCAATCAAATTCCTATTTTTACAAAACATAGTGAAATGCTGAACTGAAGGTTTGACTGACAAGGAGTGTGGCTAATTGACACATCATTGTTTTATCAAATACAATAATTTTGTCAATGAATCTTATGCATTATCAAATTTGCCAAATTAAGACAAAGTTGATTTTCCCAAGGCTACTCTACGAGCCAGCAGTACACACTCACCACCACGAAGCCACCTGTATCACTTCTACAGCGCATCAGGTACAGGGGCCCTATTACTGAAACAGCTTAACTCTGGAATCCTATCTTATCTGTACAGTAACCATGGTAATTTGAGTTAGGAACTGATTTAGGCAAATAGCCATTACAGAACAAAAGTTCTTATCCTAACTCCAGAAAGGAAAAGTGTATTACAGAAGCAAAATCCCAAATAAAGTGTCTTAACTTTAGGATAACCCTGTTGGTGATAATGATAACTTCATTGTTGTTAATTGTTGGAATTAAAAAGATAACATTCACTAACACTATAATGGGTGCTCTTTTATTAGCCTACATTTTGGGAACATGGACAATACAGAGGACTGGAGAGTTTTGGAAGATCCACTGTTTAAGTTAATTGTGAAAATGCTTATGGCAGACTGGACTAATTTAACATTAATAATCTTAATTCGTCAGGTGTGAAATTAAAAGCTTGTCGTTTCTGGTCCAAGATGGGATGGAGTAAGATACGATTCCTAAAGTAGTAGTAGGCTACATGACGTGACCCCACCCTCTAACTGGCCAATCTCTCCCTTCTCCTGCTTCGGAAAAAAACTCTCACTAAACTTCCGAGCTGAGGTGGGACCCGAACTTGTGAACGTTAGTAGGATGATCGTGAGATTGCTGTTAGCCAAGTTAGCTGGTTAATGTTGTTAACTTGCTGGTTGTCACCCGTTCTTATTTTTTTGGAAGGCGGCTCAATATACCTCCACATCTTCTCTTACTCCAAAAACGAAAGGCGATAGCTACTTTTTTTTAACTCAAATATAGCTATGCGTTACAAAAAGTGTTACTTCTCTCGTTCTTTCTCTCTGTTGACGCTGCAACCTTGTGACAACAATGTAACGTTACTCCCAGTCGCAATGTACTGTTCGCTCCATAGCTACACACTATGGCATGCAACAGAACGCACACAGATTTTATAACAGTTTCAACAGACAACAAAAGCCATTTCTTGTCAGAAAATTGTAAAAAAATAAAATTAAATAAAATTATCCGCCAGTGGCAGAGTAGCCTCGGTAATTTACCGACCAAAGAGAAAATCTACACGCCATTGGCGCTTGGCAGGTGTTCATTTTGCTCCCTACACTCCCATTAATTGCTACTTGGAATGTTGGTGATTTACAAACTTAAGCCTTTTTCCTTGTGCACTAATTGCAAGTTGCTCTGGATAAGAGGTGGGTGGGGCCGGAGGCCGGCTATAGCGGATGAGGGTTTTGGGGGCTGCGAGGTGCAGGGCGAAGGACAGAGGAGGAGCTGAAGGCCCGAGCTCACCTCCTGTCAGGCTCGGGGCTGTACCCTCCCCCGTTATCACTGTCTGAAAAGGGGTCGTCCGCGTCTGTGTCGCTGTTTATGGCAGAGAGGCTGAGCCCGGAACCACCAGACAGAGAGAGAGTGAAAGAAAGAGGCCAGACGTATAGGAAAGCAGAACTGGTGAAGGATAGACAAACATATATACTCACACATATACACGCACAGATATGTATGCTAACGCACGCACACACAGACTAAAGAGGAGAGGCTTCCATTATGGGGCAGGAAAACTGGGAAGTAACTAAACATTCAAAATGGGTCAACTGTGATGCTAAGTCACTTCCCAGTCCTAGGCTAGGGTACTGACACTAAGACATTCTCCAAGCTAACGCACGGATGCAGTTGTGCAATACTGAGCAGGAAGACAACCTAACATGGCAGACCTTGTCAACAGCCATTACAATTGCTGAAGCGCAAGGGCAAGTAACATGGCCTTCAAGAGCACCTAAGACCCCTGCCATGTGGTTGAAGGCTGAACTCATATGACATAGATTACCACTGGGCTCCTTCTGTTCACGCAGTCGCACTTATGGGGACTATGCGCATGCTACAGAAGTGTGTCTGAAATGTGCCTCATTGACACTAATAATTTGGTGTCTTGCTTCTCATTTTAATCAGAAAAACACTATCACAGAAATGAGCATCATCTTTACAAATCTTTCAGCCTTCCTTATTATTCAAATAAGTGGGTTGTAGGTGAAAAGATAAATGTGCTTTTTTAATGTTGAAATTAGCTGGCAGCTGTCTATCTCTCAAAAGCAAAAATCTCTGATGCTGGACTACATTTCATGGTGACAGCTTTGCTTACAGCTGACTTGCTGACTGCCTGTGATGTACAGTGCGCACTTAGGCCTACTGCCTGTGATGTACAGTGCGCACTTAGGCCTACTGCCTGTGATGTAGTGCGCACTTAGGCCTACTGCCTGTGATGTACAGTGCGCACTTAGGCCTACTGCCTGTGATGTACAGTGCGCACTTAGGCCTACTGCCTGTGATGTACAGTGCGCACTTAGGCCTACTGCCTGTGATGTACAGTGCGCACTTAGGCCTACTGCCTGTGATGTACAGTGCGCACTTAGGCCTACTGCCTGTGATGTACAGTGCGCACTTAGGCCTACTGCCTGTGATGTACAGTGCGCACTTACTGACTGCCTGTGATGTACAGTGCGCACTTACTGATTGCCTGTGATGTACAGGGCGCACTTAATGACTGCCTGTGATGTACAGTGCACACTTAGGCCTACTGCCTGTGATGTACAGTGCGCACTTACTGCCTGTGATGTACAGTGCACACTTACTGACTGCCTGTGATGCACTGTGTACTTATTCCCAGAAGGCATGAAACATGTGCTCACTGACTGAGATAGGCTGTGCACACTTACTCATTGAGGCTACTGCTCTTCCTCAATGGGGGAAGGGACCCCCGAGAGATACTGTTCTCCTTCATGGACCTGCCCACCCTTAGGGATCAGCAGGAGCGAACACAGGAAGACACACACACACACACACACACAATCAGAGACGGAGCAGAAGAGAGGAAAGACACAAGCAGGTGTGTACATAAAGCTGCCCCCAATACCTCGCCAGTGAAAACATCACGTGCCATTATTAACAGAGCTCCGTAAAATGTCCGCCCAGAGAAGAGAGGGAAAACGAAACAATGGGAAGAAATGTGATCTGGGATTTGTTAGCATTTAGCAAACAGCACATCAGCAGCAAACTTCCAATTTACATTTACCCACTTTAACACACTGCTAAATGCCGTATACATGTATCCGTCACCTTGACAACATGTATTCTTTTCTTTTTTTTGCACGTGCGCATGAAGGCGCAGTAACCGTCGCTGATAGAATTCAGCTGATTCTTACGGGGCTTATGTGATTATGGCAGACTGATAACCAGGGCGTGAAATTAACACCAGCCACCAGCCAAATGCTGGTAAAAAATTTTTGATTGTGGCTTGTAAGATTTTTACTCTAGCAGCCACTTTGACCAGTAACCAACCAGGTTGTGATATATTGTAAAAGGTAAGGTGGCTTGTAAAATGTTGAAAATGGCTGGTGATTTTCAGAATCCAATAGCCACTCTGGCCAGAGGGTGAAAAAATCTATTTCATACCCTGCCGATTATGGGAGCATATCCGCGCCAAAATTCAAATGAAAATGCTAATCGGCGATTGCATTTCGTTTACATTCGATGTGCGCAAAAACCATGACAAAGGCCATTTTGCGTTTTCATTTTCAAGTTAATATACGCACTTTATCTGACAATTTGAAAATGTTAATGCAAATCCATTTCACATAAATTTTTTCTGTGACACAACCCTGCCATAATTTAAATGAAAATTAAAAACTACATTTGCATTAGCAGTTTCTTATTGTAGTCGCATGATCCATGACAAAAAGTAAATGATAATTCAATTCGCCATTTAACATCGTTTTCATGCTTTGCGGCACAAGAGTGACATAATTCGAATGCAATGGCTTTACATTATCATTTCCGTGTGGTCACGCAAAAACCCTGCTAAAACCTCGAACTGAACATGCAAACTCAAAGCATGCCCATCAAGGCGGGGCCTCGAAGAAAGGGGCGTTACAGGGGACCGTTTATGGTTCAACTTCAGTGGTTGTCTGCGATTTCGGTTGTCAGGCAGTTACCAGGCTAGATAGCGATATTTCCTAGCTCTCTGTGTTGGGGGATTATAGGCTAAATGATAAGAATTAAAAAGGAAACGAGGTAGCCTAAAAGTTACGACGAGCCTTAGCCAGCCCAATGTTAAGTTAACTTAGTTAACAGTTTAGATATGTTCCCCTGCTTTCGTTCATCTGGTATGGTAACTAGCCTAATGTTACGGGTTTGCGTTCAGTTACGGTCAAAACCAGCCGGCTATTCATGGCAAGCTATGCCTGAAAATGTGCTACCCTTTTCACCGTGGGCATTTCAATCACGATTTCTATTCATTTTTGTTTTCTTTAAGATAGCCGTAGCCTACCCGGCTATGTGCAAAGCAAAGGTAACGTAGTCCACACAGAAAGCCTTAGAAAGCATTCGAAACGAGACACAGCCTATACAAAAACAGTGGATTATTTTGTATGGTGTAGGCCTATAGGCTAATTCAAAAAATATATAATTAAAAAAACTTGTGTAGGCATATTCCGCATAAGCTATCTTGTGTAGACTGCCATTCATGTCTTTAACCAGCAGATGGCAGGAAAAGACTTGTAAAAACAGAAAGACACAGCAATTGAGCTTCTTTTATTATTGGGTGAAAACACTGGGGAAAGGACCCCGGGGCACAACCCCGACTCTGATCTCCCTACTCACAGGCCCATCGACCTTGTAAATTTTACCAGCAGCCTCTGCTATTGTAGCCTAATAATCTATATTTAGCCTAGTCATGAAGCAACATAGCCTAGGCAAAAGATTATAACAAATGGACATTTAAAAATTACAAAAAATATATATAATTTTTTTAAATAATATTTTTATTTTATTACGATTCCGATCTCAATGCTGTAAAATGCAGGGATTAGCCTCTAAGACGATGATTTTACTGTTGTGGCCTAGCCTACTATACAAAACATTTTAATTTGTTCAATTTAAATAGGCTAGGCTACGTGAGAGAATGTAAAAACTGGTCTTTTCAGAGGGTGTGCGAAAACAGTGAGTTCCGACAGTAGCCTATCTACACAGCTGTAAAATAATAATAATTTAAAAAATCCATGTCAGTATTTGCAGTGCCATTCTGCATCTCTTTGTTCTTTTAATCATTTTAATTTAAGGGCCCATCAATAGTAAAGAAATGCATGCAAATTTCCCATAGACTTCAATGTAAAATGGTGCTACAGCAAAACAAATGGAACTCATGTCATGCTTTAATGGATTTTCATGAAACTTCATCAGGTGGTACATCAGTAAATTCTGCATTGAACCATAGAGCGAATTTTGATTAATATGTTGCCATGGCAACGGCCACATCCAAACAAAAAAAACAGTAGGCTGTTGGTTTATCACACAGCCCTGTCTAAGGCAAACCGGGTGAATGGAAATCTATTGCCTCTTAAGGCAAGTCCTCCCTGCTGTTAAGGTTAAGTTAGTAAACAGGCTGGCTAGGCTCATCGTAATGTTTAGGCTACCTCGTTTCCTTTACAGTTTTTAGCATTTAGCCTATAATCCCCAAACACAGAGAACTAGAAAATGTCGCTATCTGTATCTAGCCTGGTAACTGCCTGATGACCAAAATCACAGACAACCATTGAAGTTGAACCATAAATTCAGTGGTTTGACGGTCCCCTGTAACGCCCCTTTCTTCGAGGCCCCGCCTTGATGGGCATGCTTGAACAGTTTGCATGTTCAGTTCAGAGTTTTGGCAGGGTTTTTGCGTGACCACACGGAAATGATAATGTAAACCAGGGGTGTCAAACTCCAGTCCTGGAGGGCCACAGTGTCTGCAAGTTTTTGTGGTTTCCTTTCAATCAGCTGCCAATTAAGGCCTTGAGAACAAGGTGTGTGGACTCTAGTATAGCCATTCAATGACTTAAACTAATCACTTGTGCTGAAACACACCAAAAACCAGCAGACCCTGCGGCCCTCCAGGACTGGAGTTTGACACCCCTGACGTAAATGGATGCAATGTCACTGCATTTGAATTATGTCACTCTTGTGCCGCAAAGCATGAAAACGATAAGTTAAATGGCAAATTGAATTAACATTAACATTTTCAAATTGTCAGATAAAGTGCGTACATTAAATTGAAAATGAAACGCAAAATGGCCTTTTGCATTTTCATTTGAATTATGTCATGGTTTTTACGCACATCGAATATAAACGAAATGCAATCGCCGATTTGCATTTTCATTTCAATTTTGGCGTGGATATGCTTCCATAGCGGATAACCTAGAACTGAGAAAGAATTTAAACGTATGCACTCGTGTGTGTGAGAACCCTGTGTTTTCAGTACATGTAAACATGCACATTGGTGTGCGTGACGTGTGCATACAAACAAAATACTTATTTCAACAAATTATTTTAATAACATGTTGCACCCTAAAGAACAAAAATGTAATGTACTTACTCTTTGTGACTATTGTTGTTTTCAGAGAGACTTGCCTCTGAATGACTTTTATCTGCCTTGAAGAGATTACTACTTCCAAATGCAGCAATGACAAGAGAGAAAAAAAAACGGCTTTATTGTGATACAACAACCAAATGTGACGAAGGCCACTGCAGGTACTTTTGGGTTTAAATAGAAATTAAAACAGGTCTTAATGTGTTGAAAAACAAATCCATATTTTAATTTTATTCTAGTGGCTCCATATCTCCCAGAGTTCCCTTATTATTCTGCTGTCTGTCAACGCTCAGCGAGTTTGTGGGTCATGGTGCTCTTCAAAAAGGGGACAGCCTTGTTGGTTGAGAAACGCGTCGGTTGCTTACCAGACAAACAAATTCTTTGGTCTGGACGGGAGGTCATCGAAGAAGGAGTCCCCCTCGTCCTCGTCCTCGTCCACCTCCGGGTCCACACTCTTCCTCAGTGGGGGCGGGGTTTCGCTGCCGCCACTGGTGTCGCCGTGTTTTGGCTCTCTGGACGACACCTGCATTTGACCCTTGCTCTTCATGGACCCAAAAGTCAAGCTGGTATCACTGTGGCTGACCTCAACCGCCTAGACAATGCACAGATACACCAACCCTTACGATGTGCTCCAACAATCCACAAACGCTTAGGAGGCCCAAAATCTCCAGAGGCCTTTATTTTTTATATCGCCTTTCACTGCAGTACACAGGGATTATTTTGATGAGGATTAATCACTTAAAGCAGCATTAAGCGTTAGTAAAGCTGAGAATGTACCACATCAAAGCAATGAGAGCTTTTGAGATCCACAGAGGGCTACTGGCAAAGCTCTGGTTGTGGGTATGCATGCGTGGGTTTTCATGACAGGATTAGATCTTTCAGAAGTTTCGCTCACTGAAGAAGTTGACTGATAGTAACTAAACAATGGGCAGCACAGTCGGCGGGCAGGCTTCAATGCGTAAACAGCACCTTTGCCGCCGCATTTCAAAAGGAACCAAGTTTAAAACGAAACGGGAAAGCATCTAATCTAAGGCTGTCTGGTGGGCTGAGCATGAATTGACAACGATGCTAGCACACAACTGTGGCATGTTGCAACTGCCACAAGCAAATTCCAATCAGGGCAACCACATTCCTTTTTTCAGGAATGGAATTTATATCTTCTGTGATGTGCCAAAAGATTAATCGCCCATATGTACTTAGTCAGTACATATGAAGAATGTAGTTAGCTGTTGAAAGGTCGGCTGTGATACCAGTGGAAATGTCTATGTGGTGTGAGGTTGCCTGATTTGTCTGAGGTTAGTCTGTGCCACACACACGCACAGACGCGCACACACACACACACACACACACACACACACACACACACACACACACACACACACACACACACACACACACACACACACACACACACACACATATGCACGCGCACAGAAGCGCACACGCAAACACACACAGATGCACACGCACAGACGCACACACACAGATGCACACGCACAGACGCACGCGCATAGAAGCGCACACACACAAACACACACACAGACACACACACACACACACACACACACACACAGACAGACGCACGCACACAGTTAGCACAGTAGAGAGGCATGACAACAAAGCAGGAAATACAGCAGAAGGTCCCCCAAAGACTAACTGCAACAAAAAATCTACAGCAAAAGATTCCCTGTAGAGACAAGGACATGTTTGTCCACCTGTATACGAGCTCTTTGTTCTCTTAGCGAGTGCTGCCAAAAGCATCTCACGCCGTATGACAGCACTGCAGAGTTATGCTTTGTAGACCCTTGAAGGGAAAGTACACTTGGCTTAAAATACTCTCCTGTTGTGAAAGCATCAAACCAAAGTGCTAGACTCCTAGGCCCTACCCTAAAGATGAGACTGATCTTGGTTCGTCACAACTGAACCATTAGAAAATGGAATACAATCTGTTGCATGACAAATTTTTTTGCCAAGAAAATGCACATAATTTCTTTGGTGCGATAAATATATGTATATATATATATATATATATTTTTTTTTTTTGTAAGCTGCCAAAGGGTCAAACAACCGTAGAGAACTGAACATTCCCGTTGAAATCACCTCAGGCCCAATTTCAATGGCACCGTAATGTGGAGCGCGCTGTCTGATTTCTGGAGTTTGTATATATGCACCCCTTGTTTACCGACATGTATTTACCTTGGCGCCAGCCTTCTCCTCCTCATCCTCCTCCTCCTCCTCACTGTGTTTAAGAAATCCTTTATATCGGGGTATCTGAGCGCAAGAACACAGCGGTGAGCCTCCTACTTTACTCAGAAATCAGCAAACACACTCAGTAGCCCCTTCGGAGGGAAATATTAACCATCATACCAGCATGGGATTACGAATGGGAAGCCAGACCTCTATAGCTGTACCGGCCATGTTTAGTTTATACTTAATAAATAAATATTCTTCTCTTTTCCGTTTACTTTCATAGAAAATGGCCCCCAAAAAAACTGAAACCATTAAAACCACTAACCTCTTCATCCTTCTCAAGGACAGCATAAAAAGAAAAAAGAATTATAAGCTTATTTCTTCAAACCAGTCTCCTACAATACAAAGTACCTACTTAACAACTTTTAGGTACAGACAACATATAGAAAATCTGGTTTGGTTTCAGATGGACATGCTATTTTAGGGACAACATCCGGAGTGTAAGCAGATCTATATAGCAGTAGACTTACCATGCGGTTCTCTAGGTTAGATTTGATCTCTTATCTCTTGCTCTTATCTAACCTTGCTGCTAAACTGGTGATCTACGGAGGTCCTTAATAAACACACACTGAGGATCATCTCGGAGTTTATCTTGGACCAAAGCAGATTTCCACTTACATTTTGGGGAAAACTCTTTAGGGTTACGACTTTTTAAATGCAACACTTTTTAAACACATGCAAATCTTGAAAAAGATTGAAAGACGTGCACTTAAAACGCACAGCAAACCCGACAGCGTTGACGCCGAAGAAAGCCAGATTATGTTTAGTTTGATTCAATTATTAGATCGTCCTCGCATGCCACGGCCGCCAATCAGCAGTTATCTTTAATAGCAGCTAAGTTACGCTAAGCAAACAGGCGACATTTTCTAATTTATTTATTTTTAAGCTTATTCATCCTTTAAAGCTGTTTTATCTTTTATTTATTTTTTATCTCTTTTTATTATTTGTTTTATTCTTTCTTTTTCTGCACCGCATATACTTAGATAAATACTGTTATCTGATGTCAGTTGTTGCCTGTTATCTGTTGAGCACCTGAAAAGTCCTCTATAAAGAGTCCGCTCAACTTAAAAGTTTGATTAGAAGTCTGATTAGTGACCGACGGGTCCGTCACTCTGTGGAGTGATTCAATCTGTGGAGGCTGTATGCTGCTCCCACCCATGGGCTAATACGTAAAAAGAGGCCGTAGTGCGCTCAACTTGAGGCTGTAGTGCGCTCAACTTAAAAGTTTGATTAGTGACCGACGGGTCCGTCACTCTGTGGAGTGATTCAAACTGTGGAGGCTGTATGCTGCTCCCACCCATGGGCTAATAATATTTTTACAAAAGTCCTGCAGCGTAGCTGGCAGGCACCTGCAGCGGACCTGGCAGGTATAATATCACCCAGAGAGAGAGGCTGTACGGTGCGTAGCAGATTGCAGGTAGCAGGCTGTTTGTGGTAGGAGTGTTTGTTGGGTATTTGTTTTGTGGGCCCAACCAGTATTGCGTTTTATTATAACTGTTTTAACTTCTTATTAACATTGTTTCAATTCTAATTTACTTTTTATATAATGTCTTTCTATGTCTTATGTAAAGCACTTTGAGTTGCCTTGTGTATGAAAATGTGCTATACAAATAAACTTGACTTGACTTGACTTGACATAGTAGTATTACACTGTAGCAACCTACCTTACTGGACGGGGATGTATATATTTTCTCCTCTGAAAATTTACTTGGAGCTTGATTGATTTCAGTGACATCACTGCAGACCTTCATTTATAAGACAGAACAACAATGCATTTTGCAGTCAATAATGGCGTGCGAGATATCACCCAAGTCGCAGTAACGATTTACGCAATAATAATGAAAACGATAACGTAAATAAATGAGAGGCGACTCACCACGCTTCTACACAGGATAAACAGACGTTTATACATCCCCAGAAATTCCTGGAAGTCTATCGCTGCACCAATTACAAAACAATAAAGATATTGAGGAGTTATTGAGCCATTCAAGTACTTGACATGAGTGGTAAACACATTTGAGATGACAAAATAAATCACGGTCATTCTCCTCACAGCTATTAGAACATGACAAGTGTTTTCAAGTGAAAATTATTCATTTATTTATTATGTTTTGTTTTTGAACACTGTCACACGATAACAATTCAAGGTAAGTTTCACAACGGAATACTAAACCAGTGTATAAAACATACTTACAGTTACTGAAGTCCTTGTCTACAGCTCTGAATTCGTCTGTTGTGTATTTCTCAAGCATATTCCTTTAACAAAAATACAGAATATACAGAATAAACTGGAATATGACCGGAAAAAGCTGGAATATGACAGTTTACCAATATAGTGCCGTCTTCAAGCAATTTAAATAGAATTGTGTTATATTATGTGAAAGGAAGTGAAAGTTTCTCGCAGCAATAATGGTGTGTGAAATGTCATCGAAGTTGCATTAATGATTTACATAATTACAATGATAATGTAAATAAACGAGGTGACAATTGAGGGTTTCACAACGTTTTTGTAAATGTAGTCTAGTTGAGAACTGCTTGTCCTCTCTGGGCAACAGGTAGCAATGGCTTCTGTGTTTATGTCTGGCATTAAAGTTGAACCAGCTCCAATTGACTCCAAATGCTAATGGGGCGCAAAACACGGTGAAGGAGCAGACAGACGATACGCACTTGTGGAAACCGGGGAAGAGATCGGAGAACAATGTCCTCAACTCATCTTTGCTTATCCCGCCACTTTTGTCCTAAAGCAAAATATGAAGAATCGCTCCGTGAAGACGCGCCCCAACATCAGCACAAGTACATAACCATGAACAATACTGTCAATATGGTAATAATGGTGTTATTTAAAAGATAACACACTGTCAGCTTGTCCTGAAAAACATGATTTTAAGCCTGATTTATGAAATGCAATTTGAAAGGTTTGCAATTTGCAAAGTGTGGGAAAGGTTTTCCTTTTCCACACTTCAACCAAAGTGAACCAATACACCATTTGGACAACAAACCAAAAATTGGTAACAGGATGTCTCCAAATCAACGTAATTATGAGGCAAACACAAAGCGTGCCAGAACAGCCCGTAGGCTCACATAAAACAGCATCTCCTTAATGGTGTTGCATAGCACTATCCGGCCATAATCCAACACAGCTTTAGCATATGTGACTAGTAAAATATAATCACTCTCTGTGATTCATTGTCTATTCTCATTGCATTACAACCCTTTTCCCTATCAAGCTGTGTCTGTTAGTGCAGAGACTGGGTTCTATGAGCTGAATTGATAGATACAGCAGTACTGGGTAAATAAATAAATATGAACAAATTACCTTGTCGTACAAGTCAAATTTCCTACGGGCCTCAGCAATCTGCCTGGGAGATAACTCCTGAATAAACACATACATTTCCATAGCATTGTCATTTAACACGTTGCGATATCACTCAGTGTGTTGGTACATATTGCATAATTCCATATTTTGTATCAAATTCATTTTCAATCCAACTATATAGTGCAATCAACATCGCCTTCCCATTTTATGTAGACATATACACATATCTGGTTGGCATCGTGCAAAAAGACAAATGTTCAGAAAGGTCATATTCAAATGCAGCAAAGTCTTTGTATTTAGCAATGCAACATTACGTTTTTTTATTTTTTATTATTATTTTAAATTGTATTAGTTGTTTTGAGACATTTTCTGTACATAAAGTTAAATGAGAACCATGAATATGCGGTTAACTCATTCAATGCCGCGGACGACTTTAGTCAACGAAAATATGAACGGTTTAAAGTGCCGAGGGCGACTATAATCGATCACAGCCGTCTTTACTCTGCTACACCGGTAAATAATTCTGGATTTTAGTCGGGAAAAAATTAAACAATGACCAATTTACAATTACGTTCTTTTACACTTTTTAAAAAAATTTTTTTAACATGGTGCTAGGAGGAAATATTTCAAGTTATATGTATTCCACGTTTTAAAAAAATGTCTAACCATCTAAACCAACATCGGGGCGTGGGAATAACGCATCCCCATCAATTCGTTTCTGCGCCAGTGACCATGAATATAAAAAAAAACTTCAACACAATCAAGTGGGCAATATAACAAACTAGCATACTACCAATGAGTTTTATAATATCCCTTTCCCAACTTATATTTAATAATTCTCTGATTTCCACTTCTGTCCAGTTATTTCCCATATCTCCTCCAGTGACCATCGTTTTGTTGGTTCCGTTTTTAATTAGTCCCTCACGCCACCGATTTTAGCCTACGTTATTTTTTCCTCAGGATGTAAACGGTTGATACAAAGGAACTCACATGGACAGCTCATTTGTAGGCTACATATCTATACAAATGACCAGTGATTACGTTTATCGTACATATTTACATATCTATAGTTATGCAAGAGCTGGTTTTTATGGAAAATTGTTTTCACTATTATTAGACATGACCAATGTAAGAATTATATTAAACAAACTAAAAAGCACTGAAAATACATGATTTATATTTCCCTTAATATTGTCTGAAGTTGTTCTACTAGTGAACTGAACCAGGTGGTGTGCTATTTAGTGCCATCTATCCTCATTAACAAAAATTGTTGAATAGGTAAAGTAATGTGTTTTATTAGAAGTTTGCACATTGACAGGATCAATCTAAAAGTTTTGAATGTCGGCAGCCATATTGGCTTGGCACTGCTGAGGCTTAGTGTTCCAGAACACTCTGGCATTGAATGAGTTAAAAAAGTTAATATAAAAAAACAAAAAAAACAAGACAGTCATTGCAAGAAGCAGTATATAACCTTTGACATACACAACTTGGGAGCTATGTAATGACCGGTTAACAGGAATGAACCTGAAGTAGCTTTTGTGCAGTTAGGCCTTAATTAGGCCTGCATTAAACAGAATTGCCCATTGGGAAAAAAAAAATACCCTTAACCTTAAAAAAGGATAAATGCCTCATGCAAATCCTGCTATTGTTAATTCTAAAAACAATCAGTATATGTCATTAAAGTTAATTTCCTCTGTAGAGCAGAGCCCTTGTTTGTCTCGCCAAAGAAGGTCATGAGAAAGGAAACGTACAGTAAGTGAAACCGTATTGACTATGAAACAAATATGAAAAAGTAGGACAAACTTGTTTTGCACAAACTTGCTGATGAACAGGAAAGCCTTTTTCAACGGAACGTCTTGTAATTACTGTCGTTCAATCTACGTATGACCCAAATAGCAGTGGTGGAGAGACAATTATACTACGTGAAAACATACAGGAAATATGCAAAATAACTAACTACTAAAGAACTACCATTTTTCACGTAACTCTGACTCCAGATATTTACATATTTGGACTGTCATGCACTCATTAAAAAAAAAAAACCTTTTAAGCCTTTCTGCAACTTGATACTGTACTATTCCTTTTTTCAATAAACTATTTTTGGTGTGTTTGGGTGTATTTGTGGACAAGTGTGTTTGTGACGTTGGGGGGGGAATAACAGATTTACGACGCAATACCTTGGGAATATTCATGGTTTTTTCTCCCTTGAATCGGAAAACCCCAGAGAACAACAGGGAGAACGCAGCAAGAGGAAACGGCAAGAGGGAGGAAGGGGAAAAAGCCATCAAAAACAAGACATTCTGAGGTTACACATTTCACACAGTAGCTTCACATCATAGGATGTAGAAAATAACTACAACGGCGGTGGATTTTTATACTCTTAAAGGGTTGCCAAATATCACGTGCAGTAAACTACAAAAATGCAAATGACCTGAAAGGGCGGAAGACTTCCATGTAACATTACATGCAGTAGCAGCAGTTTATTGCATCCTTGTGATAATATCACTGGCTACACTGAACACGGCCTTCAAAATAACGTGCGCCCAGCTCTCACTCGTATGATAAGTATAAACATAACGGTAAGCTTGATTTCTGTCAGACAAAACAATGGTTTTTATATTGAACACCTGCAAGCTACCCCTTTTTTTTTCTTTTTTTTTTTTACACGCTCAGGCTTGAGAGACGGGGCGAGCAGAATGCCCTGTAGATGACTCAAGAGGATGGAGAGGATGAATGAAGAATTTACTATATACTCTTGCTGCATCTGCTCCAGATATGTGAGCTCAATAGGCCACCCAAAGACTGTAGCGTACCATTTTTCCTGGGTTACCATATTATATAAGCAACTTGCCAGCTAGAAACCACTCCGTTGTGGGGAATTTCCCATACCGCCCCCACACATCTCTTTATCAAGAATGTATGGTTTTGTCACAGAGCGCGTTCATGGTTTTTAACCTCCGCGGAGACTTTTCAGAAGATCTCCCAATTTTAATCACACGCCATCTGCCTCGAGTCACATAAATATATTGTGTCAGTAACAATTAATTTGTTGGTCAACAACTCTACTTTGTCTGTACAAAAAAATAAATACAGCCCATCATTACCATTCAAAGAAAGCAAATTGTGGTGAAATTATTGTGCAATTATTTTATTCAAGTCAACCCTGGCAAGTTAAATATCATTATATAATTAATAATCATTATATTTTTCATTATAATATCACTCAAATGTGACTTGAGCTTACAAGTGTCACATCAAAGTCAGTATGTTTTCAGGGCAATGCTGAGCAGTTAGTTCAGTCGTAGGCTTGCTGAAAGTGGTGAAAGATAAACACATGAACATGAATGCAATAGTGAGCCTCCGAGCACTGTGACCACGAGGTGGCCGGGCAGCCGTGTGCTGTAGCAGTGGTTAAGGACCAGGGCTGTGCCCAAATCAGAGCCTTATATACTGAGTCCTGTGTACAATTTACTGCATACTGTTTATTCCTTGACATGCAGTATGCAAAAAAATATCCTCTGTACTATTATCAGCGAAAATCCAGAAATTAGTACATCACCTGGGGATTTTAAGTTTCGAGAACACTACATTTAGAGAACATTTTGCCTACTTAACTTTCTCAGCCTGTGTACTCCTCAAGCCTACTCAAAAGTATGGAAGGGTGCTGATTCGGACACAGCCCTGGGCTTACAACTGGACCTGACCTGGCAGGTGAAATAAAACAGTGCCGTACCTTTTACGGCCACCGGAGGCAGTACAGAGCAATACAGCCAGCATTGCAGTCAGCCAATAATTGTGTGAATATAGCCGCTGCCATTTCCAAATGGCCCACAGTGTCATGTGTAAACAGTGTAGCTTGGCTCAGAATGAATGGGCTGTAATGGAGTCTAGGGTCACCTCTGAGAACTCCGAGGCTCTGCCCTTGTGCCGGCTCCTCTTTATCATCTCCAGAAGGAGGGGCGAGCCCTTGTTGCCCTCCTGCTCCGTGATGCCCAGCTCGCGGGCCACTGCTTCGCGACTCTCCAGGCCATTCAGCTGAACGGACGGACACGCGGGGGAACCGCAGAGCCACACGCACATGGACACACACGAGGACACAGGTACATAAACACACACATGGGCATTATTCAAACAGAGAAGGACAGGGAACTGAGGTGGATCTCTGGCTTTCCAATTCCTCAATGTAGGTTTCAAATGGCTAAATATTTTTTTGCACAGGTGCTCGGTTAACAATGACATATTTGACATTACACAACAGAGGCTACACTCATAATTTCACTTCCAGAACTACGACTAAACATTTCAATTGATTATAATTCCAATGCACCTATGAGTTTGGTAGAAATTTCAGCAATTTTTAATCCTGGTCAATTTTGATTGAAAAGAATACATTTTGGTTTTGACAAAAAGATCTGAGATCTGGTGCAAGTTTGAGGAATTTTGACCAGGATATCGAGTGTCAGTGTATTGTACTTAGCACATAAGGCATTCCTAAAAATAAATTATATCACATGTAATTAGGCTTATTATTAATTTCCATAGTCCATACACTAACAAGTTTTTTTTAAATGTGTTTGTGACTGTTTGGATTTGGATACATTTCATCAGCTATTACTGTTAAAACTAAAACTCTATAAAAAAATTCAAACTCTAACATTGATATTAATATCTAATATTTACAGTTGAAGTCGAAAGTTTACATACACCTTAGCCAAATCCATTGAAACTCAGTTTTTCACAATTCCTGACATTTAATCCTGGTAAACGTTCCCTGTCTTAGGTCAGTTAGGATCACAACTTTATTTTAAGAATGTGAAATGTCAGAATAATAGTAGAGAGAATGATTTATTTCAGCTTTTATTTCTTTCATCACATTCCCAATGGGTCAGAAGTTTACATACACTCTGTTAGTATTTGGTAGCATTGTCATTAAATTGTTTAACTTCGGTCAAATGTTTCGGGTAGCCTTCCACAAGCTTCTCACAATAAGTTGGTGGAATTTTGGCCCATTCCTCCTGACAGAACTGGTGTAACTGGTTTAACTGGAGGCACGTTTGTAGGCCTCCTTGCTAGCACAAGCTTTTTCAGTTCTGCCCACAAACTTTCGATTGGATTGAGGTCAGGACTTTGTGATGGGCACTCCCCTTGACTTTGTTGTCCTTAAGCCATTTTGCCACAACTTTGGAAGTATGCTTTGGGTCATTGTCCATTTGGAAGAGCCATTTGCGACCAAGCTTTAACTTCCTGGCTGATGTCTTGAGATGTTGCTTCAATATATCCACATAATTTTCCTTCCACATGATGCCATCTATTTTATGAAGTGCACCAGTCCCTCCTGCAGCAAAGCACCCCCACAACATGATGCTGCCACCCCCGTGCTTCACGGTTGGGATGGTGTTCTTCGGCTTGCAAGCCTCAGACTTTTTCCTCCAAACATTACGATGGTCATTATGGCCAAACAGTACCATTTTTGTTTCATCAGACCGGAGGACATTTTGAAGGTAGGCCTTAAAATACATCCACAGGTACACCTCCAATTGACTCAAATAATGTCAATTAGCCTATCAGAAGTTTCTAAAGCCATGACATCATTTTCCAAGCTGTTTAAAGGCACAGTCAACTTAGTGTATGTAAACTTCTGACCCACTGGAATTGTGATATAGTGAATTAAAAGTGAAATTATCTGTCTGTAAACAATTGTTGGAAAAATTACTCGTGTCATGCACAAAGTAGATGTCCTAACTGACCTGCCAACACTATAGTTCGCTAACATAAAATCTGTGGAGTGATTTTAATGACTTAAACCTAAGTGTATGTAAACCTCCGACTTCAACTGTACCCTTCATCCCTTTTCAGTTGTAGCTGAAATAGTTAAAGCTTCAACACTTCGAGTGATGCTCTCCATCAATTCATTCCATTAACTTTTATAGGTGGCAAAAACAGCAGAAAGTCGGCAGTAACGTACAAAAACGTATTACGTTCAAGCTGTTCTAAATGATAGTCTTTATCGACAGCATAAGCACTGCATTAAATTATCAGACATATTATATTAACAGCTGAGATAGCCGTGCCATTCAGATTGCTCGTCCTCGATGCACCCGGCCACAGAACCCCAGGCGAGTCATCCAATCACATCTCTCTAATGCACTTGGAATCCTCACCTTGGTCAACATTAGAGGGGCGTACTCACAGTGTTTATTTCTGGGTGAAAGACAGCAAGCGTGAAGTCTAAGTTAAAAACCTGCAGGAAGTCCGTGATGAGGCTGGCCACCAAGCGTCCTACACAGGAAATAAATAGATCAGAATCTGAAAAACGTGCATCAAAAAAAAAAGCCATACCCATATTACTGGATCGGAAACACTAACAATTCACCTCTGATTTAATCTGGCAATGGGAAGGGAAATAGGGTATGCACAGTGCATTAACAAAGACACAAGCAAATAAAAATAATCCTTACCATCTTTTGTATTTAGACACTTCTTTAGGCTTTCATTCACAAGTGGAGTTTTATTCTATAAGGTAAAAAGAGAACAATTACATTTATCTGTTTTAATGTGGTTCATGTGTAATGGTTTAATTCCTTTACAAGGCAATTCTGTAAACTTACAAATGGATGGACATCACACATTTCATGTCTTAACGGGTGCTATTGCTTATAACGTACATATACATAATTTTCATATTGTCATGAACCACTAACGTTACCTCTACTTTGTCCTGCTCCTCCAATGCAAGAAACACAGCAGCACGCAGTTCAGCCTAAACAGCAATATATATTTTACAAATGCAAGTTAAAGAACGATGGCAAAAATACTAATGTTTACAATCGATATCAGCAGTTACTGTGTCAGTAGTCAGTTGACGTGAGCTTAACGTTAGTTAGCCAAGGTAACTAACTTTAGGTAATAGCTATATTAACTATAAACAATTTTACAAGACAACATACAATAGTTAACCTTACCTACATAAATCAGCTTGTTTTCTGCAGTGTTGACCACAATGCAAAAATAAAGCTGTTGCTTGAGAGAAGCAAGCTATCTGAAATAACGAACCAACTGAGGGTGTTGCAATATTTCTGTTAGCCATCATTAGCTACATTAACTAAATGGGCTAAGCTAGCTAACCTTTACAGTAGCAAGTAACATAGCTAACGTTAGCTAGCACATATCTGTAGTAGCGTTACTGAATGATAAAGTATAGCTATAGTGCTGTAACGTTACCAAAGGTTTAACGTTTAACGGTTTTACAGCATGATTATCGTGATGACAATGATAGTTCGCGCTATGTCGCGATCTAGCTAACTTACCTAGGCTAGCTAACGTTAGCTAACGTCTAGCATTTCAAGCTATACGTTAACGTTAACTGCACCTGCGGCCTACGTAGCCGGCTAACATCAACACAATTAAACGAGTATTAGTCTAACTTATTAATGAATCACAATTTAAAACCAACAAAGTATATTTACAGCCACGGCGTGTTGTTTCAGCAAACGGACTAGTTACCTTAATTTTATTCAGAACTCCGTTGTTTTCTAAGTTTTGAATCAGAAGATCACGTAGCTCCGTATCTTCCTCTGCCGCAGACATCTTTACCAAGACAACCAAACAAACTCCCAGACTAAGCTATCATGTTATTCGCCACCGCACATTCGTACATGTCTAATCAGCTGCTTGATGATCATCGTTGTCTTTCTCAAAATATTTTAGTACAGTGTTGGACCCGAGGATGTATGTAATGTATTCGTCGTGAAGAAGCTAGCAACATTTTTAGTTAAATTTAGGCTATTCTTAAAATCATAAAGGCAAAAGATTTCAGTTTCAATACTAGGCAGAGGTGTAAAATCCAGGGGTCAAAAAGTACAAATCCTGCTATGTTTTTCTTCCATCCATGAACTCAGCCAGCTGATTTCACTAATTAGTTCTACCTCCTGGCTGAAGAACATAGACTGTATAAAAATAGCTGAAGAATTATGTTAATTAGCAAATCCAGGTGATTGGAACTAAATACTGGGGAGGACTTTTACTTTCTGAACCTGGATTTTACACCTCTGATACTAGGTCCTTATTACATTATACAGAATGCAGTTGCCAAGACTGGTGATTCGCTGAAATATTGTATTCATATTTTACATATCTGATGGATGACAAAAGCAAGAGAATAGTAAATGGTTCAGCTTTGCTGCATACAGAATTTAACCATGAATAAAACCCGTTTACAGCTCCTATCTGGCAACTTGGATTACATTCATATTATTATTATTATTATTATTATTATTATTATTATTAATAATAATAATGAAATATATATATATATATATATATATAAATATAATTGTATTTATTTTATGTAGGTTTTCCTATGTTTTTATTTAGGATGCATGTTTATTTTTTGCTGTAGGCTATTGTTTCTGATTATTATTACACTAAAATAAACAGCATTTCACTATTTACTGCCCATTTATTGTCTATACTGTATATTGCAAAATAAATAAAGCTTAATCTCATTTAAAAAATGAAATGACATGATGCCCACAATATCATAATCAATAGGCAGTACACCTGTGGTTTTACAATTGTTTATTTTTTTAAATGAATGAATGTTAATTATTTACCCCAAAATAGAATAACTAATTTTGACATCTCAGGAACATATTTTCCTCATCATCCATGTTATTTGCAGACCATAAGTATGATGTCAACAATTTTTCTGCCTTTTATTTAAAATGTGTTGTTGTTGTTATAGCTCTAACACTATTATAGCTCTGATAGGGATGTCTTATAATCAGTGGAAAGGTCCTACACTCTTATAACTTGTTCAGCTCAATGTTTTAAACCTTTTAAACCTGTGATTGGAAAAGATTAAAAACACACAAAAGGCAGAAAACGAAACAAAACAAATCTAATCATAATATACCTACCATGTGTCATAAGTCAGTGGCACCAGCTCCCTAGAGCCACACCTTGGCTTGCCTTGGAAAACAGCATGTAGAATAGCTCATATCCCGCATGCAAGGCTTGCACACATAGCGCATGTAAGGAAGAACAAATTACAATAATGGGTCAAACAGTTAATATAAAGATATATAAACTGCAACATACACAACATTTTGTGGCAACACAATTTTCTTTATTCAGAATAAGATGTGTCGACATCCAGCATGACAAAAATTGTACAAATTGCACCATTTAAAAATGAAATATCACAGCAACTTGTGATCTCACACAGTTATAGCAAAATTAAATTGTCAACAAATCCATGCCATGTAGTACAAAAATAAACTAAACTTCAGTTCCACAGAGAGAAAGCAAAAAAGAGAACACAATAGTTTGTACAAAATACTGTCATCATACATGAGTACTTAAATGAACTTAAAAATGTATAAGGTAGAATAAATAAACTCTGATGAATTCACAATTATTTATATGAAAATTATTCAGCATTCTAATATGTGACACCTTTAGTGATCCTTACAGTATGTTGTCACAGAAAACTTTTTGATTTGATATTACAGTATGTACCAATAGTAGACAAGCAGCAAGTTTTGTGCTTAAAATCCCCGTTTTTATTTGTAGCGATAACAATAATTGATTAAAAAACTGATACTACTGTAGCTATTACTCTACTGAAAGCGTTACTATATTGGCGATAAGCTACGGACACAATGCTTCGGAGAAAGGCGTGTGGAGTCATGGGAAAATGCACAGGGCCCTAAGGGAGGACAGCTAGGATACTACGTAACGTGAGATTGGGTGTATGACGAGCACCTTAGCGCTAGCTCTCGAAAAAGGCAATTCTGAAACATGGCAGCTACAGTTAACAGCACAACATAAATGAGGGCCATGCAGACAAGTGACTGCATTACCTCAGATTCCACATCAGAGTTATTATTATTATTATTATTTCTTTTTTTTTTAGCCACTATCTGTGTCTGTTGGAGTGGCATCTTTGTATTTAAAAAAAAAATACATTTGACATATTGTTTTCATAATTGTACAATGATTAGATATAAAGTGCTGTTGGGAATACTTCTCATCGTAAATACTAAATCCAGATCATTGTCTATTGTCAATATAATAAGTAAACTTATTGATCTAATTTTAATCATTTTCATTTTTGATTTGCAGTCCCTGTAGATTCCGTTAGTAATACTGTTTAACTCTCTACGGTTAATTTTGTGGTTATTGTTCCCATCGTGAGTCAAAGGGTTCTGGTCGCCTGGAAATTACACACTTCCACTCGTTAGGATACAGCTACAGGACAAGTGCAAATAGTCTACTGGCACATATGTGGGGACAATGACCCTGTAAGTCCCACGGACTGATTACCTTCTACATATATTTACGCTTCACAAAATCCCTTTCCTTCCTTTAAGACTCTCTAATACCTCTCAAGTTTCTGTAAAAGCATCAAAACATGGAAACGAAGGTGTTTCTGTGCAAAATCTTACATGAAGAAACCAACTCAAATCCTTCATTTCTAAACTGAACATCTATGTTTCAATTTTTAAAATGTTACTGTATTAAAAGATTTATATAAAAATTAATATCTTACATATAGTAAAAAGATTCATTTGTTTCCCACTATGCTCATAAATAAGAAATTGCATATACCCAAATGGTTTATGTAGATTGCATCCCTTATCTATTAATATGCGACTGAATCGTGATCATATATTGCTGATATGTTTTCTGACTTTAGCTACTGAAATTTTAAAATAGAAAACAATAAATGCTAATGCTAAAGACTTCTAGATCATTCTATTGCCATTTGACAGCACCTTCTCACCGGCTGAATGACAATGGTATCTAACAAAACAGGATGATTAAAGTGTTACTTTTTTTTCTCAGAAGTCATAAAATAGTCCTCTCTAGAAATTGGGATTTCCACCGGTTTCCGTGTCATGATGTTTACAATAAAACCATCGTACGTCAAGTCACTTTCTTTTCATACTCATTTCAACATATTTTTAAAGCCCCACCCACCATTATCAACCACTTCTTTTAACAAAAGACAAATTTTTCAAACGTAGTTAAAAAATAAAGCAATTTACATCCAAGTCTTGCCATTAAACAATCTGCACACAAACATTTTAAAATTCCATAAAATACTCCAACGAGGAGACGAGATGATTAAAAAGTGGCTGCTGCGTTTTTCCTCCTTCTCATTTATTTTCTTTTTTTTTTTCTTTTCCAGGTCAGCGCATGAATCTAAAATGCTTTGTCAATAAGCATTAAAAACAACTTATGTCCTAATATTATATTGTAAAAATGTGTATGCATTAGCAGCTATAAACATTACATCACATTATGTTAGCTCATATGAAAATGTACAAAACATGAATGTTTTCAAAAACTATTATGCTGTCGAGTATTATTATTTTTTTTCTTAAAGCAAGATCCCAAAAAATTATCTGAAGTTTTTGGATGCATAACACATTTCTTTTTTTAAATAACATAAATTAATATTTAACACTGTCGGATACAGTACAGCAGCGTTACTGAGAGATGTCCCTTTCATGATAAGCTTCCTCTGCTGTACCTCCACTCTCAGTTGAGCCACTCTTCCAGCAACCAGCTGGGGAAGGGGGGTGGGGTGGGGGGGTTTGGGGGGGATGGGGGTCTAGACTTGGATTCCCTGCACCGCTTGCTTTATGCTCTCCAGCAGGACCTTGTTCTCCGGGCTCTGGTACTGATCCTGGTGCGTATACATGTCTGTCAAAGTGTTCACGTAAGTGTCAAAGTTTTGTTCGTTCATCGGCTCCTGCGGAACAGGATGTCGGAATTAGGACGGACAAGAAGAAAGGCAGTGGGTATAAAGGATGAACAACAGACCAGACATTACCGTAGGAGAGTTTAACATCTTACAAATAACACATAAAAGAGGTGGACAGATAATAAGCTACAAACACATTAACGTTACAGGTCAGTCTTCTTTGAAATAAATACTTTGCACTAAAAGGGAAAACACCGCTGGGGAGGTCAATTCGGAGGGGGGTGAACCGGACAGTCCAACGTCATGCAATGAAAACATTCAGGAAAGAATGGATTTAAAAACTGTCATGGCAACTCAGATTGGGTCATGACAGCTAGACACTAATACTTTCATTTTTTACCCAATATTTATTTTTAAGAGTTGGTGTCTTTATCTTTTAAAAGCAGTTATTTTTGAGAGCTCATTTGAGCCCACTCTCAGCTTCCTGACTGTAAGACTATTTTTTAAATATAGTTCATTCCAAAATCATATGATTTCCCATACTGTATTTAACACGTATTGTAATTATAACTGGCAATAATAATGCTCCCAGAAACAAACGACCGATTGCCTAAGCCTTTTCTGCTCAAATGTATGTTGGTGCCATGTGAGGTGGGGAGAAGGTCCAGTTTGCAAAAATGAGAATCACATTAGGCGATATCGTGATGATTGGGAAACAATAGTTCTCCATAAAATGTAAAAGCAGAAGGGGTGTTTGTCTATGTGCATGTGTGTGAGAATATTTGTGAAAGTCTGTGATGTTCCTACTCTTGATTGGTGGTTTAAACCTTTCACAGATGGTACAGAATGAAACAAACAGTAGCAATAAAATTAATGGCAGACAGATAGGCAGATTCTACACCTGAGCGGTTAAGTGTATGGCATGGTGTGTTTGATTCCTGCACGAAGCTATCACTGCACAGTTCCAGAGAAATCTGTAAATCTTTGAATTCAGGATGTGGGGTACTCATTGTTGACCTTTAATGACTGCTGCTTAGCCATAGCAAAATGTCAAGGAGAAAGTTAGTGCTCTCCAGGGGGGAAACAAAAAACAGCTTTGCCTAGTTCTCAAAAGATTTTTGTGAAGGCCATTTGGTTAATGTGTACTGTATATGGATTGTCCAAGCAAATCATTCGTCTGTGTATTAAATTTTCATATAGATTTAGACTTCTCCCTCAATAATTAATTTAAATCTCCAAAGAGTCAAGTTAAATAGCAAGATTAATTGCCTATAGTTTTCTGAAGAACATTACAAGTACCTCATGCATACCTTTAATATTTATATCAATAAGTATTTAATGTCATTTACAATGAGCATAGTCATATTCATGTCATCATAACAATGTGCCTACACTAGCCTGCTCGTAGGATATTCTCTGCCCTCTGAAGTATAAAAGATTAAATAGCTATTGTCACTTTAGCGAGTGATTAATTGCGGCTCAGTGTGGCTTAGCACACACAGGCAGTTTCATTAGGTGGAAAAGAGAGCCAAGGTCCACAATCTAAGTGTCTCCAGTGAAATATTCTAACTTAATTTTTCTATATGTATGTATATATATATATATATATTCATCTACAGATTAATAACCCAGTCACGAGATGCAAATGAATGTGGCTCAGTCTGGCGGAGAATGTGCACGCAAATATTATCCACCAGGGGGGCCTAGAGTCACTCTCAGCTGTGCCTGTCATAAGCCCCAAATAGTCAAAGAACAGTATAAAGTTTGTTTACTAATTACATTTGGAGCACAGTGGCTTCCATTTTATTTAATGTTTTCACATAGCTATTTGAGAATAAAATGTGCAGTCCACTGAAAAACATCTTCCTGTCTGTAGCCAAATTTCGGTAAATATACATGTGTAATGTTTTGTATAATGTGTTTTCTCAAAGTTTCATGGTTTCTTAAAGGCAAGTAATGTGCATACTCACAATCAGCTATGACACACACAGAATTCATTTCCCGGGTATACTGATTTGAAAAAAGATGAATACAGTATACTATAAAATACTGATTTCAATACTATTTTGAGGCTATAGACACACCACATAATCTTGATAATATATGTCCATATACAAATCAATAGAACAAAGAATATAAATAATAATAATACATGTAGGAGTAAGTGTGCAAAACATTTTCTTCAATACGTTTTATTTCCTATATTTTGTTCTATATAGAACAAAAATCTGCTTGTTGGGCTTTTCAGATTTTTGTTGTCATCTTTATGCTATATGCTTGCAATCTTGTGAGACCCTGGTCCAACTAGGATGCAGACGATCTGTGTTTTCTCACTGATGTTCACCTGCGCTAGGCAGACACTACAGTGTATAAATGGAAAAGGAGAATGGTTTCAAAGGAATAAATGAAAAGGCACAAAATGGAGACTCGGACTATGGAAATGATGGTCTTACTCTCTGATGCGTCTGTAAACAGCTGTGATTTCTAATGGGGGCGTCTTTGTGTGGCAGCAGTTTCTATGGGGAAAGGTGTAAAGAAAATTCTATTAGCCTGCTGTACAAAAGGCGCTTGGTTCACACCTGGAGGTGGGGTGGGGCGGGGCATAGCAATGGACAGAAGGAGATTGGTGAACTTGGCCTGTGCTTTTTTGGCTTGACCACAACAGAAAATGTGAGAAATGACTATATTGGATTTATTTATTTTTTTTAAAGGAGAAGTTTGGTATTTAGCATGTTAAGCCCTGTTATAAGGTTATTTACGATCATATACAACGGTCCTTATCAACATTTTGACAAACTCTGCAGTCTTGAGATATATTGCTTTTTGCTCATGTCACAGCTAACTTACACAATGGATCTGGATGGCCATGTAGAAAATCCTTCAAAAAACACCATAAACTCTCATTTTCAAAGACGGGAAACTCACCGAGTGGTCACTGGTGTCTTCTTGTAATTTACGTTTACGTTTAAAACATGTTTTAAATAACCGTTTAAAGATTTATATAACTATTTTCAGTCGCGGTACAGCCATACGTTTGTAAACATCCACTTGAAATTTTGGGAGGTCTTGGCTGAGTTTGAAAGCTACCGTAGAAGAAGAAGAGCTGCTTCCGGGTCACCAGGTCGGGGTTTGCTTTGCAGTTAGTACGAACTCTTCAAAAGGATCTTTTGAAGCATTTTGCTAAATTAGTGTACATTTATGCGACCGATTCCTTCACTGCGAGCGCACAAGACCGCTAGTGAGGAACAGAAAACTACAAACTTTCTAAAACAATTCAGAAATATTTCCAGTTTCTGGCTGCGGATGTGTCCATCTAAACCTCCTTTGGTGTCTATACAAGTCAATGGATTTAATAAAATGATAAATAAAACCCGCATACTTTGCAACATTTTTTGTGTCAGAACATCAACGGACACGAGTGACCACTCGGTGAGTTTCCCGTCTTTGAAAACGAGAGTTTATGGTGTTTTTTGAAGGATTTTCTATATGCCCATCCAGATCCATTGTGTAAGTTAGCTGTGACATGAGCAAAAAGCAATATATCTCAAGACTGCAGAGTTTGTCAAAATGTTGATATGGACCGTTGTATATGATCGTAAATAACCTTATAACAGGGCTTAACATGCTAAATACTGAACTTCTCCTTTAAGAAACACCTTTTCTTGTTCATAGAGCAAAGACACAGACATATAGCTTGTTTTCTTTGGGGCAATGCTGTGCAGATTCTGCAGACATTGATCTTGATAGTACACAGATTCATTTATATTGTGAGCCACATGAGTAGGAAGTGCCATTCAGATTAAAATCTGCACAACATTTTTTCCAGTATAAAAACAGGCCCCTTGTTTCAGTTGGGTCACAAGATGGCTTTCTCATTGTCACGTGAACACAACTATTCCGGTCCTGATCATTAATCTAAATATACAAATTCGGTAACATGTGAACACGTGACATGGGACATCTGCGGTGCTATTTCTGGGATCAGATCAGATTCTGGAGTAGGGGTTGGGGAGAGGGTCATCTTCAATTTAATGCAAACAGTCAAAATAAAGCAAGCAAGTTGACCAAACAATTAACAAAATACAGAGGCAAATAAAATGACACAAAGAAGCAAATGGTGATAGCCCAGCTGTGCCACTGTAATAACCCCTGCAAGTGAACATAGCTCATAACACAGTTAACAGTAATGACCAGGGCCCTTTTCTGTGCTGCGCAGTCTATATTTATTCAAGGTGGCAATCACAGGCAGACAAACAGATAATGAGGAAACTCCGGATTATCCAGTAGAGAACTACGTAAAAGATTAAAAGTTTTTTTTTTTAAGTTACATTACAATTTGTTTGGAGGTGAGGGTTATCGGAAGCATGGTAAAGACTGACAAAATTGTATGGCAGTGTGAAGGCAGTACTGGGCCAACTACTAACACAGGCAAAATGTTTGTTCATGGAAAATAGAAATGACAGGAGAAAGCTGAATAATGGAAACCGTTTGAAAGTAAATTTACTGAATGTATGTGCCCGCACCCAGACTTCTGAAAACGGGATGTACGCACATCAGGTCATCAAGTAGAAGTGTACACAGCTGTGTTGTGTTGTAGCTAAAATTATTGGTAATTTATAGCGGGTGACATTGAACATGGTGCAGTTTCATTCTGTGTGCCATTGTATACATACATAAAATTTTTCTCTTCATTTTTTATGTTCATGCTAAAAAGTGCATGTATGATCCACAAGGGAAAAAACTGCATTTAACACCTTCCAAATATCAAGATAGTAGGTATGTATGTAAAAAACATAACATAACATTTCACCTTGGATGTGCCATGGAAATTCATAAATAGACTTATTTTTTTTAATGTATGTATCAAAAGTGTACAAATATTTATGTGAACAGTATACTGAAGTATTGCACACTGAGGTTTGGAATAAATGAGAAGAGCTCCAGGTGGCATTTCAGTCTAATTCAGAATTTGTTGAATATTTTGTAGTTGGGTCCTCAGTTCATACACCCCCAAACCCCACGCCCTGCTTTACAGCATTGGAGCGGGTCTCTGTTAGGTCGTGGTGAATAACAACTTTGAAGCAACCGTTTAAAAAAAATGTCATTTTCGCCACCCCAACATTCCAGCTTTGCTGTAAATAGGTCTAAATCACGCATCTTTTTCACCAGAAAACATGTTGCCGACCCGACAAAATCACGAAGACACAACGTTCTCACAGTTTTCCTTCTAGAAAACACAGTTTGGGTTAGTAGGGCGGCCCATCGTGTTACCGTGTCTCATGACTCTTACCATGTGTGGGAGCTGGATATTGGCTAAACTGTTAATTAGGGACTGGCTGAGGTTGGCCAGCTCGTGTAGTAGCGAATCATTCTGCTGTTCAATCACCTTGTTCTCCTCCTCTATAGACTTCAGATTAGTCTCCATTGTGGTGATCTGGGGGGAGCATAAACACACGGACATTGTGCGTTTAATCAGGGTGGATCACACCCAAGCCACGTCGAAAGTAGTGTATCATTTCTATGATACAGTTCTACAAGACATACTGTACAGATAGACACATTCATATGCTTAGCAAGCCCTCATTAGCAGGCCCCCATATACAGTATATATATATATATATATATATATATATTATAGTAATTATCATATATAATGATATAGCATTGCAATTGTATATTATTGTAATTATACAGTATTGAATTTACATATCAGTCTACAAAGGTGTAAATTCACTGGGGAAAAAATCATGAAAAATATGATTATTCAACAACACAATATCCACTTAGACAGCCTGATACAGAAACAATTCAGGCTTCGTGATTTGTTCACAGGTACAACATATTAGCCCCTGCAAGGATTTAAACCTGCCCATTTCAACAATATTAGCATTGATATTCATGATAAACATACTGTAATGAAAATATTTTGCTCATCAGAGTCTCCACACCGACAGTAAATATCTCACCTGTGTTCTAAGTTTAATCATATCTGATTCAACTTGTGTATTTGATTCATTTAAATCCTTGATTTCTTCATCCAGCTGTTTAATTTCCTCATCATTTTCTATTCCTGTAAAATGAAGAAGAGCTTAGACAGTCATCTCATGAATCAAACCAATACATTGAACCATTCATCTGAGACTTGATTTGTGTTTAGTTTACCATGTGATACTAGCACATATCATGGAGAACCAGTTCCCCATTTCACATAAACTTTCACGTTACAATAATAATAACAACTTTATTTATGTAGCACCGTTCTGGCAGACAGCCCACATTAAGACCAGTTAAATACAGACAGAAAACATGTGATGGTTAAACCAATTTCAGGTGCTTTCTCACCATATATACATGTATGGTAACAAAGTCAATGTTTACAATGTGAAAAATGTTGGATTTTATGACAGTAGAACCAGATAAATTATCATGTGATGAGAACACAAATGCACTCCACTCTTCTGCAATTCAAAACGCCCTTGGAGATGAATCCAAGTGTACCATATCTCAATAATGAGGCATGTGACCTCTGCTTCCAAAACCTGATATAAACATTTCAATCATTAAGTTATTCAGTTAGACAATTTATGTTTGAATAAACCCCGTTGCCTCCTTGAATACATAAATATTACTTCTGAATTCATCACCAGTCATTGGCTTTAAAGAAAATTTATAAAGTACACCCCTCCCCTCATACAGCACAATGTTGGTGAGTATTAACAGTTGTGAGTAATTGTCAAGACCTCTGAATTGATGAACTGCTATGGAGCCATTATGATGTTGTTTATGGGTTATTTGGCCTTTATAACTATGAGCAAAAAAGGCTTTAAAAAATGCCTGTCATTTATCAGTGCCTGCCACTGTATGCATGAGCATACAATCCAAATATGAGAAACATCTAATATTTAATTGAGGCAAAATTATTCCAAGAAAATTAATTCTTCAAAAAACAATGGCTAAAAAAAACGTCACGATTATCTGAAACACTAGAAATAGTTATAAACAAAACCTAATTAAAGTATATTCCCAGTCATATTTTACTTTTTTTTTTTAAACTATTGTGTGAACTATTGTTCTCGACTTTTTTTTCCGTTGGTGTATAAATATGAGGTGACACACAGGCCAAAACCTCATAGTCATCCATCAACATGGGGAAGATCAGCGAACGAAATGAGATCGTTGAAATGAGACAAAAGGTTGTTGACCTTCATAAATCAGGCAATGGCTATATAAAAATCGCTTCATGTCAGGAGCTTCATCATTAGGTCCATAATTAAAAAGTTTAAAGCAAATAGAGCTTTAATGAACCTGCCTGGAAGAGTAAGCAAGTGTAGTTTGCCCCCACGCGCAGTGAAGAGGGTGATTCGAGAGGCAAAAGTTTCTCCAAGGATGACAGTTTGAGAATAGCAGAAGTTGGATGCATCCTGGGGTCACCAAGTTTCTAAAGATACAATAAGCACCACCACAATACCAACAGGCTATTTAGAAGGCTTTCCAGAAGAAAGCCTCTGCTGTCATCATACCACAAATGTAAGCACCTGGAGTTTGCTAAATGTTACCGTTATTTAGATTGGAACCGGGTGCTATGGGCAGACGAGGCCCTGGGAACCTTGTTAGGGTAAATGGCATCATGGACTTCATAAAATACCAGGAGATTTTAGATCGAAATGTGACTAAAAGTGGGTCGTGGTTGGATCTTCCAGCAGGACAATGATCCAAAGCATACCTCAAAATCTATACAAAAATGGGTCACTGACCACAGAATCAAGGTTCTGCAATGACCATCCAGTCTCCTGACCCAACTGAATAACTGAGAGCCCACAAGCGAGTACAAAGGACTCTGAGCGATCTGGAGAGATTCTGTATGGAGGAATGGTCTCGAATCCCTTGCTATGTCTTCTCCAACTTGATCAAACAATACAGGACAGTGCTGCAAAGGAAGGGTGCACATACAGGACTAAATACAGCAATGCCAGTAATCTTCTTCAAAATAAAACTTATTTTTCCTCTCATCAACGGTATCACAATTAAACTATATAACTTTCTATTTTTTTTCTGAGCATAGAAGACAGTTGATGAACAATGAACTGAATTTAATCCTACACTTTTTGCTCATATTAACTGAGGTTGCCAATCACTCTGGTGGGCACTTTACATGTTAATTTGTATGACCACTAGGTTTTACAATGTGTGATTGGTGGGGGGTTGACAATATGAATTCATAAACATATATTTTGATTACTCAGGGGGAAAGCAAGACGAAACAAAGAGGTTTTAGAGTTTGCCCTGCCTTTTCATTTGTACCTCTATTACTCTGAATGTGCCAGTGATTTCCAAGCAGTCACCACCTTCACCATTACATGCGGATCACCACAGAGCTGGCCAGGCCGCGTGCGGATATATGATTGGTTTTATTGGCTATTCACTATCAAAAACAATAGAACCCACGATCGCACGCACAGCCGTCCATATGACTGATTGCAACACAGCAGGTGATTACAGACGGAGGAATGTGATTCGTTCGCACACAGCAGTAAGTTACATATGCGGGCTTGCGATTGGCTGCAGTGTATTCCGGCGTGGCGGAGAAATGATTAGCACTTGCGGAAGTATAATTGAGCCCATTGTGAGTTGTGCGAGCTGAGCAGGAGAAGTGATTACCTTTGCTCGCCCGTTGCTTTATTGTTAGCATTTCCACTCCAGACAGCCTGGCTTTCTTCATGGCTGACGTGGCTCGGGGACAACCAGACAGGCTTGGGAAACAATTCAAATAGAATGGCATTCATTTATACTGTCACAGAATGTATGCATGCACACAATCAAACCTGTATGCTTACTCAAATACACACAGCTCTCTCTCTCTCTCTCTCTCTCTCACTCACACACACACACACACACACACACACGCATACATACATACATAAACTCGCTCTTTCAAGCACACACCTCTCACTCACACATATGCATGCATGCTCTCATTCACAGATGAGAGCCTTACACACACTGCCTTACACACAAACACACACACATGCACACACACATCGCACAGTACATGATCTGAAATCTGTGCGCTCTGTAATTTAACTTTTTAAAATACATATCACCTATGACTTCGCTGTATGAACAGCAGTGTCCCGGTTGGGATTCGAACCCATCTGCCTTCCCGTCACGGCACGCCGCCGCGAGAAGCGAAGGAACAGAGCGCTCACCTTCGATGTGTCAGGAAGCTGCCGCTCACGTGGCCGGACCCGTCGCAGCCCGGCGTCGGGCAGGACATGCCGTCGGTCTTCCCCGACTTCCACGAGAACTGCGAGCCGTTCATGTAGCCGTCCTTCTGCCGCTTGGCCGCGAGGGGGGCAGCCCGACGCGCTGCGGTGAGACGCGTACTTCCCCGTCACGTGACCCTGCCCGTCGCAGCCGGGGACCGGACACCTGCGGGCGGGCAGAAGCGGATCAGGACGGCCGCGCGGGGGCGGCGACGGCGTCCGCGCGCGCGAGTCTGCTCGCGAATATCGCCGCGGGCCTTCAGCGAGGAACACGGGCGTCGCCAAATGCGTTCCCTGGGGGACAACAGCCCAGTGTGCCCTTAAGGAAAGTTCTTGCTGATGACAGCTGAATTAAAAAGAATAGCATGCCTGTTTTTCTTCACTAAGGATGTCCACACTGTGTTTCCATTACCATTACACTGTCACAGCAGTGGGGACGACCCCTCACGAGTATCGCTTAAAAAACCATCGCGTCGATTTCTACATTACTGTATCTGGAGGCAACGTGATCAAAGCAGCTATCGCGCGTCGCCCTGACGCCATAGCGAAATGTTACAGCGACATCCAGAAAGAAAAACGCAAAGTGCGATCCATCAAAGTGCAGGCGATAAAGAGAAACGCAATAGCTGTAACTCCTTAGTCTAGATTTATATATTTTTAAAAAATCAAAGACAATACATTTATCTATTCATTCTTCTACCCGCATTCAGATGTGTTAGAGAACTACCCGCTGTGGGAAATGCACAAAAGTTTAAGGAAAGGTGTGCTTCCCAAGGCAGGCACACAAAAAAAAAGCCGCATCAGCAATTGGGTTTTGAGTCCCGATGTGGTACCTGATTGGCTCCTGGTCCTCCTTATCTTCTTTGCTGTGAGCTATCTTTACGCCACTCTTCTTGGCTCGAGGACAGCCTGATAGACTTCAGAGAAAAACATCAATGAAACTGTTTAACTATTTAAGCTGCTATCAATGATGTGTAACCACTGTGAATCTCTTAAGACAGTTTTTACCAGTCTTGGTCCTAGACAGCCATTTGCGTGTTTTTTTTTGTAGTTGTTGCTATTTGAGTGGAGCTCTTAATTGTGTGTGAGCTGTTAACTGAACACAGATGGATTTAACGGCTGTTGACAGTTACCATTTGTGGGTCTGCAATGAAACCGACATTGAAAAGACGAGTTGAAAACGTGCTGTGTTATGCCAAGGTAGCAGTAACGTTATCCCACAACTCAGATCTGTTTGTTTAAGTGAAAATGGTATTTCACTTAAGTTAAATGGTAAAAAAAATTAATTTAATATTCAACAATTAACCGAAATAATTAATAATTAACCGAAAACTAAGCATGCTTAATTAAGAGTACCCCCTAATTCTCACAGGGCAGATAGAGTATCATAAAAAGATGAAAAATCTGAATCTATAATTTTCTATTTAGTAGAGCAAGCACTCTATCAGTAAATGTCCAATAAGCAGAATGTCTAACAGCTAATTAATTGTAAATATACTGGAGACATCTTAGTTCTCTGTTACCTCCGTATTTAAGTCCAATTCATTTAAAGCAATTGGAATGAAAACCAGCATAGAGAGAGGATGCACGGTGCATGGGTTGAAATAGCTGCTTTGCCCTACTGCTGGAGTTATGTTGCCATTAAGTGCATTTACCTCCTATGTGAGGCATAGTTTCCAGTGATATGTCCTGAACCGTCACATCCTGGGGTCGGACACCTGGGACAGAAAGCAGGGTGTGAAACTATGTGAGAATGGGTGGGAGGGGCTTGGGGTGGGCTTTTAGTGACACCCCCACAGACAAATACGACTCAGCAACAAAAACAAGAGTGCCTTACTTGAGGTCTTGGGAATTGGCGGGAATCACGCTCCGCATGTTTTTGTCAGCTAGAGGACAGCCGGACAGACTGTAAAACGTATCACAGAGGAATTTTAGCAGAGGGAAAAACGAGGGCTGAGGCAGTAGAAACATGACAGTGCACGAAGAATCAAATCCTGCGGAAAGCAAGCAAGCTATGGCAAGCAGTGGGAGTGGTGGAGGGGGTGGGGCTTAGTTCATCGCCAAGAGTTACAGAAATTCAACAGAATTCCGTGTTTCTGCTTCCAGCTCCACTCGGAATGTCCACAGTGGAATGTCTAGGGCTTGCTGCGCAGTGTGCGTTAGAATTAATGTACGTTCTTAGAGACGCGACGACGTGTCTGTTCGTGCGACTCATTTTTGCACACTCCCCGTTTCCAGAACAGGGTCGTCGTTCTCACGCGGCGATCGCCGAGCTGGCATCTCGCCGCTCTTTGACAGCGGCCACGCTCGTCCAAAAAACTGTGAGGTGAAAAAGGATTCATTCGGAGGAAATGAGGTCACACCTTCTGTGAGAGGCATAATCTCCGGTCACATGACCACTTCCATCGCACCCTGGTTTTGGACATCTGTCACCGAAAATACAAAAAGCCAAAAGAGAGTGAGTGAGTGACCGTGTGGTTGGAATTTTCAGCTATCACTTATTGTTTTATATTATATTTATATGTTTTATATTTGGGACAGTTTGTAAAAAGATCATTCAAAATACATTAGTAAAGTCACATATGTGTAATGTAATGCATTTGATGCTTCCCCTGACATATATTAGCGATTCCTTATATCCTGAACCCCATATTTTAATGGACATCTCAAAATGTTTGTGTAATACTAAATAATCTATATGATAAATAAGGTGATTGATTGTTTTAATGCCCAATCATATTGTCTTTGCCACGGCAGTTTGCTCTTAAGCTATATTGTAAGAATCTTTATAAAAAATGGTCATTGGAAGGCAGAATGATCGAGGGTGCGTCCCAATATTCTTCACTCCCCACCTCCCTTCCTCCACTCCCCCACTACCACTCCTCTCCTACCCGGAAGTATGCAAAACTGTCTGTATGTTTCGAGTACAAGTATTTGCATGTACAGCATACAATGTACCTGACATTGCGGTTTGCGTCGAGACATTAATTCATATGTAACCATTAATACGTAATTAAGATGTAATCAGCGACATTAGATTAAAACACAAAGATTGGTTTCCGGGGCACGGAGTAGAGGAGGTGGTAGTGGAGGAAGGGAGGGTGCATTTTTCGAAAATTGGGACGCACCCATATTTTATTCTGACGGAACATCACCAGCACAACCAGGATTGGGGGCGGGGGGGGGGTTGTTGCAGAAGCAGGGGGGCACGTGTCTAAGGAGACGATGGCTGGGTTGAATGCAGCAGCCAGTGGCGAGAAGGTGAACGGCCTCAGCTCCCATGAAGCAGAAAGGTGGAGAGGAGCAAAAAAAAGGAGGAGGGCGGGGGAGGGAGGAGGGCTCCTTGCGCTTACGTTATCAGCTCCTTCTTCGCCTCCTTGCACGGGACGAATTTGGGCTTGGGGCTGGGCACGGTGACCTCGCCGGGATACTGCCGCTCCTCCAGAATGTCTTGGAAGGGATCCATGTCGTCAGGCTGCAGAAGAGACAGAGGGAGGCGGGGACTGAGAGAGGTGAAAATGGCCTGTGTCGGTTCAGCCCGCGACGGCTGAGGTGCTCAGCGGTGTCACCGATCGCCGCGCTAAACTCAACCTGAACACAGTGTTGCTCTTTCCTCATACATTACTTCACATCTCTACATTTTCTTGAGTTATTGACGCAGGCAAGATTCTTTCTTTAAGACAATGAACAGTGCTTCGCAGCCCAAACAGTTCCTCCAACATCCACTAGATGTCTCTCTTGTGAAATCAAAGATTCTCAATGGAACTCACAACAACCACGATTTCTACAGCGATGGCCACTAAGAGAGATTTGGTTTAAAAATATCCAATAAGGCGCCTTGTGGTAAAATGTGGTAAATTGCCACAGCCTGCCTACGCATGACAAGCTAAATGACATTTCAACAATAATTTTAAATGGACCTTGCCTCACTTTATGCTATATTTGAACGCTTCTTAAAGAAAACGACTTTGAGTTGGCCATAACCATTAGCACGGTAATATAACCTGGTTTGTGTGTCCCTCACCTTTTAGAGAATATGACCAGAGGACCTGGTGATTTGTTATGAGTTATTTGAAAAGCGTAATGCGGAAGTACCTCCTTGAGGTCGTCCTCGTCGACGCGCTTGATTTTGGTGTAGTCGACGGGCAGGTCCCAGCAGTCAGCCTCGCTCAGCTGATAGCACCTGCTGTTCATGAGCGCCTGGCGCTGGGGCGACATGGGCTCCAGGGGCGTGAGGACGGCGCAGCTGCCCTCGTGCCCGTCACGCGGCCTGCTCATGCTCAGGTCCAGCGTCCCGTTCTCATTCACCTCCGCATCGGGGCCCTGAGAGAGAGAGAGGGAGAGAGAGAGAGAGAGAGAGAGAGAGAGAGAGGGAGAGAGAGAGAGAGGGGAAGACAAAAGAGAGGGAGAGTGAGAGAGACAGAAAGAGAAAGAGATAGACAGAAATAGAGCGAGAGAGAGAGGGAAAGGGAGAGGGAGAAATAAATACAGAGAGAGGGACACAGAAAGAGAGGGAGAGTGAGAGAGACAGAAAGAGAAAGAGATAGACAGAAATAGAGCGAGAGAGAGACCAGACCAGAGGGGGGTAGAAGGAGATAGAGAGAGGAAGAGATAGAGAAGGAGAGAGAGAAAATGAGAGAGAGAGAGAGAGACAGAAAGAGAGCGAGAAACCAGACCGGGGGGGGGGGGGGGGGGGGGGGGGGTGTATAAGAAGATAGAGAGAGGAGGAGATAAGGAAGGAGAGAGAAAATGAGAGAGACAGAGAGAGGGAAAGAGAGATAGATTACAGGTTACTTCCTGCACTTCTGCTTCCCGCTTCATTTATCCACCACACAGCCCTGCCTGAACAACTCCCATCTTCACCCAACCCCTGTGCTAGTTTCTCCCTCTCTCCTTCTCCCTTTACTCACCAACGCCGTGAATGTGCGTGTGTGTGCATGAGTGTTCTCCTGCACGTAACAGAAGGTTAAACTCTCTCAAAGCTAAAAGGCAGAGGAAATGTCAGACCTGAAACTGGGCCGGGCCAGGTACGTGTGAGTGGCATCATTTCAGGACTGATTCCTGCTGTACTGCGTCTGGGAGGAGACGCATGGCGCAGACCGAAACACGCGGGGAGAGGCGTCAGAGCCGGCAGGCGCGGCGGCGGCGGCGGCGGCTCCCTCCGCTGTGACGCGCCGCCGCAGGAGCGGGGCTACACTGCAGCACGGCTCTCTCTCCGTCTGCACAAAGCCGCCGCCGCGCTGTCCTTAAAACGAGGTCACTCTCTCCTCTCCGCAGTGGGGAGGGGGAGAGCGGGCGAGAGCCGAGCCTGGAATCATCATCGATCCACCAACAACCCCCGCCCCCCCCCCCCCACCTCCCCGCCTCCCGCCCGACAACCTCCTCCCCCAAGGGGCTATGCTGTCTTTATTCCTGGGGCTGTCTGCTGCTCCTCCGACACCACCCCCCCCCCCCACCCACCCTCCCTCCTCCACCCCTCGCCCCCCCCCCGGGATCTCTGCGCCCATGTCTACTCCCGCCCCCTTGGGGGAACGTCGGCCACTCCGCCTCCGCTTGCTTCGCGTCGATGGAGAGAGAGAGAGAGAGAGAGAGAGGAGCGGATTCTGCTGCAGTACACATGATTTAATCATTCGGCAGCTCGCTGGCAGATTTACCTGGAGGTATTGGCTAATGCTAGTTCTTGGAGAAGGCACGTTACAGGGAGGAATCTGTTAAAAAAAACTAGCTCTGCACCTAGCTCTTTTCATATCCTTATTTGCTGTGACCTTAATTATGAAGAATAAAATAGACAAATAGACTAATTTAAATGTTTAACATACACCTGTATTGGCAATTCCCATTATCGTTTAGGCTTAGAATATAAATATATATATATTTATAGTATATATATATATTATATATAGTGTATACAGTATATAACAAGCTATAAATACTATGTCCAATATACTGTATAACTTCAACATATTTCAAACTTATCATATAATGTTATTTCCTCTGTGTATGCTTTGAGCAATTTCAAAAAAGATATCACCAGTTTCATCACAGGCAAACAGGAGACATGCTGGGACTTACACTGATCTCAGTAATCTATCCAAAGAAACTGGCTAAGTAGTTGGCTATGCATTATGCAAGCCTGGTAGCAACTCATGGATAACAACAGCTCAACACAACAACAGTGGTTTTGAAGAAGCCTTATCCCAGCTAGCGATATAAAATGGAAACTCGCAAACATGTAAGTAAACAAAATAAGAACAGGTATGATCTGGGCCCATTTACAAGATAGCAGTAAAGTTGTGATTTGGGATGGTAAAAGAAAAAGCATAAAAAAGTGACTACAATATTGTTGCTACAACATTGCTACAATGTTGTTACATTCACTTATAAAAACCTTACTGCAGTGTTGTAAAAAGTTGCAATGCTGTCTTCCGCTAGCTCAGATTTCTCATCTGTAAAGCTACACGTGATTTCTGTTCAACATGGCCAAAAAAATTTAATTTATCCATACTGCTTTTCAGTCGCAGTTAATGAAAATCACTGACAATCTCCAATATCTGATCAGTTAAACGCAATTTATAGTTGGACGCGTCAAATAATCAATTGATCAGATTTTGGATAAAAGCCTGTCGTGGCAAGAAAAATGACGAACGCTCTTCCGTCTTGATAAAATGAAGACGTTTAAGAGCATATATCTGCTATGTTGACAGAATTTCCAGAGGAAACGTATCTTCTCTGACACTTCTCACTCATTATAATCTCCTTACTTTTTGCAGGACTAGCCTTGGGGAGCAGCGGCACAGGCTGTGGGGTCATTCCACCTAAAGAAATTCATTCCCAAACCTCCCCCTTTCCAGCTCAGGAACAACCCCTGCAGAGCTTCCTCCTGCCATCCTCTGGAGTCCAAGATCCCGCCATTATAATTGAGTAGATCACAATCCGCCTGGTGTGGATATGGATTTGTGCACACGACCATGTTGGCTGCAGACCCTAAGGTTTTGGGGCTTAAGCGATGGCTCCGCCCCCCCGGAGGAGAGAACAAGATGAATCGCCTCACATGGCAAAAGCGGTCCGCATACGCCACGTGAAAAAAATAGTCCCACAATGCATTACTTTCTCGGCTTCTATTAAGGTACCTGTGCATTTTCTACGACTGACTGCAATAATGCAAAACCCACCCAGTGCAGTCTGGGAAAATGAGGCAGCGGGGAAAAAAAACCAATGCAGGCGTCGCTGTCCTTCTTTCGTAAAATGTAACAAAATATTGACGTAATCACTGTAATGTAAACGGCATAGTGCTTCAGGGTCAGCCTCACGGACGCGCCATGAGACCGAGCCCCACATTGCACATATAGCAGGTCTTAGCAGAGAAGGTAAAAGTAGAACACCCATCAAGATCCTTGCAGACGTAAACGGCGGTGATTACACGCTTATTCTTAGGTCAAGAACATGCTATTACCATTGTATCTAAGGACTGTTTCCCACATATATTTTGCAGGTTCATGAAAAATATGAGAATAGGGTAAGCTTACCCTTTTACATCGCAGTCCTTTCTCTCAAAGGTGCCTTTTCATTGTTGCCTTTTTAAGCCTGTCTTTAATGGCAACCGCAGAGAATGTAGCTGGAGGGGGCCCTGACAAACTCCATTCTCTTTTCTGGCCTTTTGCATTCAGGGGAGAACCATCTCCACTCATCGTACTGTCTGACCCCCATTGTTTGACAGGAGGTGGCCTATTAACACCCTTCATCTGGCAACTGTTTCATTATATGCTAATTTCTATTTATTTTTTGCATGCAACTTTGCATAGAGCATTTAGGACATAAAGTTTTCTCGTCACTATTCACAAGCTGTACACAGCATTATAAAAAAAATACCGTGACAAATTCTTGTGCATGACAAAAGCCTGCAGCAAACATTTGTATTCAGCTCCTTCACTGAAACCGTACGTTCTCCCGGATTCCTCCGTCACTGCAATTGACGGGACACGTATGCCTGCCATGACCAAACCCTCGGCAAAAATCACCGAAATCCGCAGGCACAGACGGCAGAACGGATCAGAACCAGCAATCAAACTGCGCAAAGATGCGGCGACAGATAATGAGGCCGTCTCATTCGAACAGCAGGACAGTCTCGCGCAGCTCCGTTCCCTCTCCCTTAGACCCCGCCCACACACACATCGCATAATCAGCTTTTCGGCCAATCGGAAGCCGCTGCCTTTTCCACCATCCTGCTACAGAGAAATGCGGGCCGTGTCTCAAACTGAAAAACAAACGCTGCTTGCACAGGCAGCATTCGAAGGTAGGAAGGCATCGAGGCACGTCTCATTTGCAAATTAGCATAAAATGATGCCTGCTAAGGTGCCTTCATTTGGACGATTCTGAAGGCAGCATCGGTTGTATCCTTCTCTGGGTAGGATATCCCATAATTCTGTGCAAATATCTCAGAAATTAACTGTCAGAATGGAAGGCTCCCAGTCGATGATATTATTTAGTATTTTGTCAGTTAAAATTTGGAAGCTAAGAGGTTGTTCCAATTGTATTTGACTTGTAGATTGGTCACTCTTGTTGCGACATTTTTTCCACCAATCTTTTTCAGCTTTATTGTCTGGCTAACTTAGACAATAGAAAGCTAACATTATTCTATATAGTCTACATAGTTACATTATGTTTTATTAAACAGTTGGAAAAATGTATTATTTTTTACTAAACATGTAAATTGAATCTAAATAAAAATGTCCACGGTGTCCATTTTCATTAAGCACGCATGAACAGGTCAGCCGAGCAGAGCGGGTCGCGTGATGGACGTAAATGGGCTGACCATAAAAAACCTTTAAGCTCACAACGTTGCTAGGCGCCATTGAAGCCCGTCTCAATTCAGGTTCGTGTTCAGGCGCCTCCGGAAACATTGCCTTCGAAGGACAGTGACCGATCAGGGTAGCTGCCTTCCGTTTGAGGCACAGTCACATTGTTCTGAGGATTTTTTTTCCCCCTGTGGACATCTGTGCTATACACCCCACCAAGGAAATCGACGGGAAAGAGGGAAAAGAGCAGTTTACCGGTGAGCAGAGGTCCTGCGGCTTGCCGCCCAGGCTCTGGGGCATCTCGCGGCAGCGCGTGGACAGGTTGAGGATGGCGGTGGCGGCCATGTGGGCGGCCTCCATGTCGTGGGTGTAGTCAAAGCTGCTCCGGCTGCAGGTGCTGCTGGCGCTGCTCAGGCTGCTGCTGCTGGGGGCGTAGCTGCTGGTGCTGCTGCTGGCCGGGCTGGACGTCTTACAGTAGCGCTTAACTGTGACAGTGACACACACACACACACACACACAAACCGAGAGATATCAGCGCAGACTACTTCCACGTGGTATCCAAGGTACCAACGGCCACAAAACAAAACGGGTCGGTTCGAGAATAGGAACGCAGAAGTAAAAATCGATAGATGGACAGTCTTAGCGATGAGGAAATACGACAGTCATTAGGGGCCTGACAGCTAGAGATCATCAAAAAAACAGAGACGTACGGACCAAGCGACTGCTGCATTCGGCTGTACCTGCGAATGATTCGTGAATAATTTAAGGATAATTGCCTCCGTAAAATTAATGATCACATAATAATAATGCGCAGGCACACAAAGACTGATAAGCTTTTTACACAGAGACAGACAGAGACAGCGACGGAGATATCCATGCGACTCTCGTTAAGCACGGCGAACGGCTGGATGGCAAGCGCGGAGTACGTGTGAGTGTGATTTTGGGCGAGAGCGGGAGAGAGAGACGCCATGTGACAAAGAATCTAAGCTTCAAAGCCGGAGCTGGGAGACTGCACACTGTGAGCTCAGAACTCCAAGACTACGTAAAAAAAAAACTATTCCCACAAAACACGGAGCTGCGTTTTTTTAACGCAGCGCAACGCAATTTTCCGCTAGTCCAGTTTCGGCCGGGAGGAGAGGAGAGCGCATTTTTTACCGTCGTATCCTTTGGGAGAAGTGTCGCGTCCCTGGACCCTGGGTGCGATGGCTCGTTTCCCGTAGACCTGGTGATGGCCGTCATAGCTGGTGTTGTAGTCGAAGGTGGTCTTGGAATACTTCTCCAGCTCCTTGGCCAGGTTGGACCGCGGGGTGCTGGTGGGAACGTTGTTTTTGTAACCATACTGTGGGATCTCCAGTTGTTTCACAAAGCACATGGGCCTGGAACAGAACCACCACCAACTTGAGAGTGGTCTGACTATCGCAATTCTAAACCCAACCACTAGGGGGTGCCCTTTAAATGAATGCATGTATGCATGCATGTCACGATTTCTATTGTTGGGTATGAAAGTATTACAGAATATGTAACTTTGCACGAATAATACTATTATTTATTTAAATAGTGCTTTATCTTCAAGTGCTCGGAAGTCACAATACTGAAACTCAGTATGTTTACAAGGAACATAAAAACTATTTTTTTTTCTCCACAAAGACTAAGAAGAAAGGAAGCCCAATGAGCTGGCAGACAATGAGGAAGCACCATACCTCAGCACACGGTCTGAAGCCTGGTTGGATTTGGGCCCATCGCTGGTCTGGTGCTTCTCCTGGATCTTGGCCATCTTCTCTGCGGCAGCGATGGGACACCCAGAGAGGCTGAAACAGAATTAGCACAGACCAGAGGAGAGGATTCGAGAAACAGCTCATTCCATATATTACTCTGTTAAATCCCCCCGAGTACCTATGTCTGTCTCTACCACCCACTGTACAGCAAAATGTTCACTATTTAATCATTTTTATGGGGAGAGTACAGTACATTTGATCTAGCTTTGCACTCAAAAACTCTGTAGGACTTCAATTAACACTGAACACGTTACTCATCGCACACTCGCTGTACACACTGCGCTTGAGTCTAATGCATTCGAACAACCTCTCACACCAAAACCTGATAAACTCCCACATTTGAAGGTGCATTGTTATTTCCCTGTGATAAATGGCGATCACATAATAGAAAAACCAGAGAGATATAAAGTCGGTTTTGGCACCCTATTTCCCTTCCCTCAAAGCTCACTCCGTCCCCAGAATGAGACACTGTACACCCTTCCTCCCGTGATGAAACACGCTGGTCGAATGATGTTTTTATTTAGACGGTTTTTAATTAGAATGCGAGGCGCTTTACAGATATGAACGGGGGGAGTTTCTGGCTGGCTGGCTTTAGGGAATACTGTCAGAGAGACGGCATCACAGACCTCTCTGCCAGAGAGAGACTGAGCAGCTCTACAGAGAGGGACGACATCAGGCAACCCACTCCTTATCTTCTTCTCACTCTGTCTCGCCCTCTCTCTTGTCCTCCTTCTCTCTCCTACTCCCGCTCTCTCTTTCTCAAATGCATTAGAATCCATCGTTCTGTATCTCCCTCTCTGTCACAGTTTTCTCTCACTATCCTTTTCCACTCTCTCGCTGTCTCTCTCTCACACACGCCATATACAGCTGGGCTTTCTGCAACCTCCTCTCACACAAAGGGCATATGAAAAATGAATAGGCTCGGCCCAGAATGCACACACACACACACACACACACACACACACTTGAAAGAGCCGAAGACTCTCGTACTGTAACGACAAGCTGACAGAGGGACCGCTGTCAGTAAGATGTGTTTCCATGACAACTGCCTTAGAAAAAAAAGAGAAACATATGTATTTTTGTTTTGTTCTCCCTCCCCGGCACATTTTCCCTCTCCTCGTCGCTCCTGACAACCATACAGCATGCATAGATATCCCACCGGGGGTGTTCTATATATCATGGCCTGCAGCGACTGTGGGTGGAGAGGTGTGTATGCGTATGTGCGTGTGTTTATGTGTGCACTGTGTCTGAGTATGTATGCGTGTCTATTTGTCTGTCTCTGTACAAGCATATGCCTGTGTGAGGCTTCGTATGTGTGCGAGTGTGTTTATATACATGTACTGTATATGTGTGTGAGTGTTTGTGTGCGAGTGTGTTTATATACATATACTGTATATGTGTGTGTGTGAGCGTGTGCGCATGTATGTACGTGTGTGTGTGCGCATGTGTGTACGTGTGTGTGCGAGCATGTGCGTGTGTCTGTGCGAGCGTGTGTGTATGCGTGCGTGTGTCTGTGTGTATGCGGCAATTTTCCAGGCATCTCCCACCCATGTGTGTGATGTGCGCTCCAGCAGACTTTCCCAGATCCGCTGCTCCCCACACCTCCACTGCAGTGCCAAGGGAGTGCTGATAGCTGGCACTTAGCCGGGTGTCACACAGCATCTGCTGCACCAAGACATGCATGCACACGCATCCCTCACTCTGCCTGTCTTCATAAAGGTACCCTGAGCTCTCATAAATGCACAGAATGTGCTGTCCCTGCCCAGGGACTGTGGATGAAGATTAGCCTCCGAGCTAACGCTGGTGAATTATACCGGATGATCTAACACCCGTATGCAAAATTGTGCACTCTTCGTAAATAAAGAGTGAATACGTAAATATAAATAAATCCAAATGTTCAAACCGCGGAGTGAACTTGTGTTTGGCAAAGCGGGGGCAGTTAGGGCCTTCAGTCTTCCTCTGTGACTGTATCCTGCCCTTAAAGTGAACAGTTGCACAAAAATATTTTATTGCTAAACGAAATTTAATTACATGACACATTTTCATCCAATTTATATAGGTAGCTCCAACTAAAAAAGTGGTTTCATTATATATAATAAAATCACATACTGTAAATCCAACATCTGAAGTGCATACTGTAGATCTAGCATAAAATGGTCTGTTGTTTTGATCTAATGTAATTTAAACTGGTTATCTCAACTTATTATTTTCATGTACAGTAAGTTTTACCAATTGCCATTATATTAACGACAGATTTACATCCAAATACATTGAGTAGGATTTACACAAATTATTCACATTCATCCAACAGTTAGACAATAGCTGAAATTAACATGAAAAAAAGCTGTAGTCCACTTTTACTTGGAGTTAACTGCAGAAACGTAATGGCAATTTGTCATGTAATTAAATTACGTTCGTCTAAAGAATTATTTTTTTCAATGTACTTTGACATTTGCCCGTCCATTGTTTTATCAAATAATGATGTTTTTTGCTGAAAACCAAGGGACAAAGACCCCCCCGAAATACATAAGGAAATGTGGCCGAAAAAAAAGAGGGGTGTAAGGGATGCCGGGTGGGGGGTGAAGGAGAGGGGCCCCAGAGACCGAGCGGCACTCACCTGCGGTGGGAGTTCCTGTTGCTATTGACATGGCCACGTCCCGTGCAGCCAGGCGTAGGACACTTAAGAACATTCTCATACATTGCAAGAACTTGACAGACAAAAGAGGCGAGAGACAGGGAAGGTTAGGAGGCCCCAGAGCCAGTTATCAATACCATCTCCATTAGTCTGTGAACAACCGGGACGGGTGGCATTTGCAGAACTAGGCTCATGCAGAGGACAGCGGACCATGCAGGGGCGCATGCCATGTTCGGGGGGTGGGGGGGTGGGGGCGGGGGCAGGCGGGGGGACGCAGGCGATCAGCGCGACGCTCTATCACAACCCAGCGGACATCACTTAATCATGCTGGGATCGCGTTATTTCCAGGAAGTGGAGTGTTAAAAAGGGGCACTTTCTGCAGGCAAGCTCGGTGTGCCGCGTCAAGAGGTGGTGTAGCAACCCCAAATTCATTCCATTAAACTGAAAAGTCAGCCCACATACAGCACATTTACCCAGGATGCACTGCCCTGGCTTGATAATGACCCTTTCTTAGTTTGCCCACATTTGTTTCAGTGCAGAAATTTTGTTCACTATTTTTGCTAGTAGTTTATTTTTCCCACTCCCAAACCACCTCCAGATTCTCTTCTTTATCTTGCTGTATCTTCTGGGAAGATAAAGATAAAAAATACTGTAAAATACTGTTCAAATGCTATCCCTTTTTATATTGGTTTGATTATTGGTTTTTAGCATATAAAAGCCAGCTCAGAAATTTTAAGAGAAAGCCTCTTCTAAAAAAATAAGGCTAAAGTAATACAAGTGACCAATACAAAAGTTTATTGTTTAATTGGTGCATTCTGGGAGTTTCTGAGTGGCTCAGCCTGTTAAGGCACCACTCGTCTACTGGATTGGCCTTATGGTCTGATGTTGAATTATGACCGTGGCAGTGCTGATTGTGACCGGCGATCCTGCAGGGCAATGCACAATTGCCTCTAGCATTACCCAGGGATGTGAGACTTCCATTCTCTCCAGATGAAAATGTCCCATCGAGCACTAGCTGATCAGGCACCCACAAGTATGTCTGTTGAGCCCAGCTTGTCCCAATAAGAAGCAGCGGTTGACATCACATGCTTCGGAGGAGAGTACATGCTTGACCGTGTTCTCCCGAATTGACAATGGAGATTGCAGTATGATCATTATTGGGCATTCCATATTGGGGAAATGGGAAAAATAATTCAAAGTTATGTACGTTTCAGAGTTCTGAACGACTCCCGTTCCCATATTTTTGAGGTTTTACTGTACATGTACGGTCCTGGCTAAATTCTCAACCTGGCTTTTTCAATCTGCCACCTAATCGTCCCCCAGTTTAATTGGCTAAAATCATTCTCTCCCTCTCCACCTCAGCTGATGTGTGGTGAGCATTCTGGCGCAAAATGCCTGCCGTTGTGTTGCATCACCTACTGCATCGCCTGCCGTTGCATTGCATCACGGTGCTACACATTGGTGGTGGTATAGGCAAGCTTCCCCCTCATCATTGTAAAGCGCTTTGCGTCCCCGGTTGGTGAGAAAGGCGCTATAAAAGTGCAAGGCATTATGGTTATTATGTTTCCCCCACTATTTAGGAGAAAATCGGCTTGTGAGAAATCCTCTAGTCCCCAGCCCATTTCATCATTACGAAACCTTATACTAACTCTGACGGACCATGCCATCTGAACAGGTAGAAATATCTTACAATTCACAACTATTACAATAGACTATTAACAATATTGCAACATCACGCACAGTTCCACAACTACAATTACTATCCACAATTTCACATCGCATTTCGATGGAATAGACATGATGACAAATTAATTAAAAGCTTGCAAATGCATTTTCATGGCTTATTCTTAATGTTCTTTACAATATTTTATATTTTACTTGCACCTATTGTTATAATATGCAAGTTTGCTTTATGTATTGCTTTCCCTCTCAAAAATGGTTCAAATTCAACCTTAAAAATTTGGAATTATGGAAAACTGGTGAAAATCTTAGAAGTAAGCTCAATCTGAAGGAAAACCATTTCCCCTGAATGCAAAATCACACTAGTTAGACTAATTAGGCTGATGGGGATTTTTTTCTGGTAAGAAATGTCGACTGAGAAACAAATGGTGCTTTCGGCAGTTACCGGTGCTTAAAAGTATATTTATAAATAACCCGAAACATTCATAAAAATCTCAAATGAGAATAATAAGTGGAAAATAATTTACCCATCATTTAATGTGATGTACTGTGAATTTCTAATCAAACTGTACTGGGCCTCTCACCAAGGAACATTTGTTTTAGAAAGATCACTTTTGGGTGCATTTAAAATCATTTTTGCAGACAGAAAAAGTGCCCCGTTGTGCATTAAGAAGCCTCAATAACTGTGCAATTACACTGTAATTACACCGTAATTTCACCGAGTAATTGCTATGTATTACACATTTATTACAAATGCAGTAAGTGTAGTGTGGAGTGGGCTCTTGTGTTCTTGGCGCTCTATACCTGACCAAGGCAGGAGCAGTGTGAGGGGTGTTAATGTACTGGGCAGAATGAGAAACTGAAAGGACCCGACAAAGGGAATGGAGATTCGGCAACCGGAAACAGACATGCAGAAACAGCTCGCGCAGGAGCGCGGTCTCTCTTCAGGGCGGGGCCATGCGGGTTCAAGGTAAGAAAGGAGCATTCCACGGGAAGAAAAAAAAAAAGGGAGGAAATATTCAGAGCGAGGGCGCGTAGGGAGTACGTCGCACACTCAAAACACGAGAAGGAAAGTTTTGTCACCTAAAGCGATCACAATACTTCCGTTGTGCTTACTTTCAGGTGGCACCCTGTCTTTGTGGGGACAGCCAGACAAGCTCCGGTGGTGGGGATACAGGCCGGTCACGTGTCCCGAGCCGTCGCAGCCCGGCGTGGGGCACTTGCTCTCCTTCTTCTCGCTCCGTGAAGAATCTGAGAACGCGGAGCGGCACGCACATTGGCACAGCCTTTCAACGATGCGCGCACACACACACACACACTCATTTTGTATGAGTCAAACCAGCACAAGTCCAATGTGGACCAGTGGACCAATTGAAGCCTCTTATCCAGGTCATCATTTTAAACGAGGAATGGTACTCGATTGACTTTACCCGATAAAACCAAGGTTAAATACATAAATAAATGAAGATCCGCGAGCTTGTGATAGGTGAAGCCAAGGGTGTACCGTTAAGCAGATAAACGTCTTGTTGCGCTGATTGTTTTGCACGATTAAACATTCTCATTTAAATCATTTAGGTGATCCTTATTTAAAGACCCAGTCCAGTTGAAGCTATGTGCTGTATAAATGTAGGAAAATGTCAGCAGGGGCATGCGGTCGGGGCCATACTTTCTCGTCAAGCCTTTCATGTAAATACTCATCAGTGGGCGATAATGTGGGTGCGTATTCATAAGTGTTATGTTAAAACTCTGGAAGATAAAGGTCACATTATAAGATGGATGATGGTGCATTATTTATGGTAAAAACTAACTGGCAGTGATATTAGCTTTGTGACTGTGTTCAATATGATGATGAAAAAAACTCCCAAATGGACTTTTGCGGAATGACACATTTATTTATGGGGATTTCAAAGTAAGGAAAAGTATCTAAATCACCATAGCAACACAAACTTCTAAATTCTGCCTGCAGTGACTGCAATCATGCTGGTTGGAGTCGCAAACAAAAGCAATACATTTTCAGACGCCACCAAAAGGCATAATGAACTGTGAGAAAAAAGCACAAGGATTTATAGCAGTTAAAAGGCTATATATCCAAGGTGAATAGTAACTTTACATGTAAAAGTAAAAACTTTTCACTGTGTCTACCCAGCAATACAATGTGATGTCACATGTCACATGACTTCCTGCTTCAGTTTCCCTCAGAAGTCTTAATTGTTAAACCCAAAGCATACACATTTTCTTGAAATACTTTAGCCACCAGTGTTAAATGTTTTTTGCTTTGGATTATCATTAAAGGTAATATTAGTTATATTATACATAGTTGGTCCTTTGATTTTTCACCGTGCTTACTTTGAATGAATGAATTTTAGACTTTTTGACTTGAGAGTTAATTCACATCGGCCTCCTATCTTTCTCAGGACAAAATTGTAGAATTTAAAAAATACAGAGTCACAAATATGGCCAGACACCAGAAACAATGATTTCTTTGTATGCAAGATTATAATTTCATATCAATTGATATACGTATGTGTTTAATATTTTATGTATTTACATACAAACATTGCCTGAACTGAGAAAAAATGACAAGCACACTAACTGACAGGGATCTAGGAGCCCAGATGCACATCAAGAGTCATGTTAACCTTGGACTAAGGGTAAGTGAAATGGCATGCAAGATAGAGCAACAGATATTTTCATTGGTTCAGGAAAAATTTCCACACAGGAAATAGTCCAATGCTTAAAACCAATGTTTTTCAAACTTCTGTCCTGCCCGAACCAAGTCCGGGCCTCCAGTAGGGACTTCCCTAAGAAGGTTATCTTTTTGTCTTTTATGTTTTTCAAATTTCATTTTCAATTCAGTTTAGTTTTAAATCCTCTGTGTTAGTTTTTATTAAATTTTTCTATGCCTATTTAATTTAAGTATAATTTCATTTTAGTTTTAGTTTCTGGGGATAATGAATATTTCAATTAAAGTGTTGTAAGACGCAAGCAGCTTTGCCTTAACAGAGAGAGCGAGAGAGAGAGAGATTGAAATTTGGCTTTACAATATAAGCTATATTTAAATGGATGTATTTTAATTTGATCAACTTAGTAACATTTTTAATTACTGGTATTTTTTACAGTTAATTAACAAGAACTCTCATTTAAAATAGACGCATGATTAAGTATGTTTTCATCCACCAATAGCAAGGTTAGAGGTTTCTAACAATTACATAGCTAACAAAAAACTTATGGTTACTTAAAAACAGGTACTCAAATTAAAAGGTACAGTGCACTATCGATAAAGGATGCAATTAATTACAAAGTAATTCCAAGCAAAGCTTGTCTCTTTTGGCCAACACCAGGCTTCGTAGCTTGGCCGTCCGTCATGATAGCTAGCAACATTTGATCATTGCACAAGGTAGCATATCACCATCTAGTAGCTGCAACTACTTAGAAGCCTGACAGAGCAGGACAAAAGTCACCTACATTTTTAAAGCTTTTGTATACAAACAAATAATGAGAAGAAAATTATTTTGGTTTTTATTTCATTTTGCTTTAGAGGCAAAGGCTCCAAGTCAGTTTACTTTACATTTTTTGGCAGGTGTTTTTTCTATTTTTATTTCAGTTTATGAATGTATTTTTCCGTGGTAGTTTTTATTTTTAGTTTCAGTTTTCGTTTAAGATAGTAACCGTCTTCCTTAAGAATTACCCTCCTAAAGTAAGTATATACAGTAAATCATTCCTCTTACATACAGATCCCCATACTGTGTTTCCTCACACATTTGCTCCTCAAAGATAAGCCTCAGCTCAGCTGCTATCTCTCCAGGCCCGGAAGCGAGACCTTATCACGACGCCCTTGCAGCGCATCGATCATTATTAGAAATTAGATTGACGCATTAAAGTCGCGCCTGTGCCACTTGTGCAGTACGTGCTGTTGAGTCACACTTGTGAGGTCATCGCGTTGGCAATTTGTCTTCATGCAAGATGGCAATAAAAATATTTACATTTCAATGATTTCATTTTATGCAATATCAGTTTTTTCATTCTTGTGGATAATGCAGTGGTGGTGCATCGTGCTGCATTTATTTTTCTCATCTGTGGAAAAGCTAATACTTCATCTTTGACTTAATTTGATTTATTCACACCTAATGCAGACAGAAGGTGCTTCAGATTAGCTCTTAAGGGGGCCATTCAAATGTTCCACAACTGAGGTGGCTACAGAAGAAACCACGGTTCTACGAAACCACATATAAAAGATTGGGATAGGCAAATGCCAGAGGCTGCTCCTCTCAGTCAAAACACAATGATTTATTTTGACTGATAGAGGGAAATATGCATTGAAGGTGTTTTCATGGTTAGCGATTTCCAAACCATCTCGCCGCGGTTAAGTCTCAGTGACCGTGGTGATGTCTTAGTAGGCCCTCCTGGGTTTAAAAATAGGCAGCTGAGAGCAGCCGTGACCTGAATCCCGAGGATGGGATTTTTCTGTCCTAACAGGCCCTGCAGATTTCCATTAGTTATGCCCGAGAAGCCTAGCCTCTGATGTTGACGTGCTGGCCTATTTCAACAACATAAGCCTCTGCTGCCACTGCCGAGATGTGAATTATTCAAATTGGCCGAAAAAGCCTGCCCCGGGGTCATTGAGAGGTTTTCCAAGTACCCGCAATTGGCCTAATGTCTATTTCATCTCAGAACCGTGCACAAGAGAACACAGGGAAAATGGAGGACTGCTCTCTCTCACTGTGCAACTATATGAAGAGCTGGACTCAGTACAGGTTATAAAACAGTGGGACAGAGCATCATGTCAAAATCCAAATGCTCTATTTGATTAGTCACAATAATTATTATTAATAATAATAATAATAATAATAATAATAATAATGATAACTTAAAAAACACAGCCCATATGTGTGAGAGAATCTACAGATACCATTGCAGCAGTGAGTATCACAGCTGTACAAGTCATGTTTGGTGAATGTGTGTGTGTGTGTGTGTGTGTGTGTGTGTGTGTGTCTGTGCACGGCTCTAAGTGAGTATGTGTGTGAGTGTGTGTGTGTGTCTGTGTGTGCGCACATGTGAGTGTGTGTGCCCACATGCTTGCACACATTATATATAAATATATGTGTGTGTATGTGTCTGTGTATGTGTGCAGTGTACCTTTAGGGTAGTATGGCCTCTTGGCTCCATCATGGTGGGCCCGAGCTTTCCGCTCCTCCGCTGCACAGCTCTGCCTGGGACTGTGCTCCCGCCGGAGGCCCTGCTCCACTCCCATCCGGTCTCTCATCACCTTGGCTCTCTCCGACTCCAGGGCGATGGCCTTCTCCAGCAGGGTCAGGTTGCCTTTGGCCATGTCGAACGCCTCCTCTGAGCGGTCGGAGGTCACGGAGGCGGTGTCCTCGTCCCCGTCGTGGCTGCCGGCCCCTTCCTGGCCGTGCCCGATGGGGTAGCCCTTGGAGCTGGGGCTCAGCTGCTCCTCCAGCCTCATGAGGTTGACCATGTCCGAGTAGTTCCTCTCCAGGGTGCGCCCGTCTTCCTGGAGCTCCTGCTGGCAGCCGGCGTAGCTGGGATGGTGGTGGTGGGGCAGGTCGGACACGTGCTGGATGTGGTGGTGGGAGTGGGGGTGGGGATGGGAGTGGGAGTGGAGGTGAGGGTGGGGGTGGGGATAGGGGTGTCCGCCCCGCTCGGCCGGCTGGGTCTCGCTCAGCTTGCGGGCGAGGTCGTAGCACTGGCTCCTCAGGCACTCCAGGCTGCTGAGGCACACCTCCTCCTCCGTCTCCACCGCCCGCCCGTTGCTGGCCAAGCCGCCGACGCCGTCCAAGACGCCCCCCTCCGCCCTCCGCCTCGGCGTAGCCCCGCCCGTCCAGGTCGTCCGCCATCAGGGTGCCGTGCCCCTGCGCCAGCAGCTTGAGCGAGTCCACCGTCTCGCGCACCACGTCGCTGTCCACATCCAGGCTCAGCGCGCCCTTCCTCTCGCCCTTCTCGTTCTCGTCGTCGTCCTCGTCGTCCTCGTCGTCGTCTTCGCCGGCGCTGTTGGACGAGTTGCTGTTCATCTCTGACTCGGTCAAGGCCTGGTAGGCCGCGTCCTCCGCGATCTTGCCCAGGTTCAGCAGGGACTTGGCCACCAGCTCGTTGTAGTTCTCGTACTCCTCGCTGTTGTTGTCCTTCTCCGTCGGCTGACCGGGTTTGGCGTATCCGCCGTTCATCTGATTGTTCTCTGTTGAGGAAGGAGGAAACCAACCATCATTTCTGCACTTTATTTTGCCAGAAGACCTTACTGTGGTCAAAGTGGGATATCAATATTAATCCAATCAATGATGGGATCATCCTACACAGTGTTCTTGCAAGGCTAATAAATTGTTTGCCTTCGGTGTGTAGGCAGTGTGTAGTGTACCTACTGCACATAGATAGCCCAAGTCTCTCCAAGGATGTATAAAAAAAAACACACGCACAGAGTGAAGAGAAATTAATGAGATTGGCACTGCAATGATATTATTGAGACACAGAAAGGCCTCAAATGAGCTGAGCTTCATGGACAGTTTATTTCCCCTATGATATCTGTACCCATGTGTATCTGAATGAAAAATGAAATGTCAAGACTCTCCAAGTCACAATAGCTGAATATATATCTACCGAGCTCATGATAGGCCTTGCAATAAAAACGGTGCTCATCATGGTGAAAAGAGACAGCAATTATTATTATGGAGACTCTACAAATTTTTTAAGGGCATGTTTAGTGGACCATGAAATACAAAAACCGTACCATGATGTTAATAGTTCATCAACAAACAGGACCTTTGTTGAGCCATTAAATGTTTTTGATAAAATGTGATTTGCATAAACTATGAAGTAACAGCATCAGAACATTAACTGGACACATACACACATACACACACACACACACACGCACACGCACACACACACACACACACACACACACACACGTGGGTGTGTTTACTTTCTAACTAGCATTTATTAGCATCAGCAGCTATTGCACAGATCAGACCCATAAATCATCAGCTAAATTAAATGGATGCCTCAGTCTTATCATTAGTCTATTTCCAGACACTGATATAAAGATCTGAACAGTTCCAGCACTATACTGATCGCTGTGAATAATGAGCAGCTGGTGAATGTCCCTTCCTACTGTACAGTATGTTAACTAGCTAGCAAGTTACTTATCATTTCAGAATTCCAAAACATTTCATACTCATGAAATCATACTTTGACATGATTTTTAAAATTTTTTAAATTTATTTTCAGATGACGTTTTCAGATCACAGTATGATCTGCCATTTGCTAACAAACCAGCTAGCAACAGCTCTGTGTCAACATATGCCTCTGCCCTGGAGACTCCCTGTATGCAAAACTATACCTCCCAAAAGCATCCATTTTTCACAAGCCTAGCTTTACTGGAACGTACATTTGGCACCTATTAGCAAGCTAGTTGCATAAAAAAACCCCTGGCTGCGTTCGGATCCAAATTTTATCCTTTCTTCCTGTCGTTCCCTTTGCTTCAAGGGATTCCCCCATTGAAGCAAGGGAAGGCAATGGCAGGAAGGAAGGATACATTTCGGATCTGAACACAGCCCCAGATTGCAACCAAGCTAGCTTAAGAGCCTCAATACCAGAGAAACCAGCTTGTCTCCCCTTATTGTCTCGCATGGTCGCATGGTACTTCAGTCCTCCACCAGCTAGAGGTCACAATAGCCTCTTTGTCAGACCACTTCTCAAACAACTATCCCATTTGTACCACCTCAATAATCTCAGTTGATAAAGTCACTGCCACTAATTAAGCACAGACAATGATTGACAGCGATGTTTACAAGCGTTTACAATCACGTTTATTCAGTGTTATTACTCACTACTGTGGACATGCTGCAGTATTTAAAAATTTTGTACAGGGGCATGTTTTGTTAGAAGCAGTGGGAAATTCCCACATTAAAAATGAGAGCAGTTACATAACATTTAACTTGCACAAAGTAGTTAGTTATAACTAAATTCATGATTCAACTAAATAACGTATCATGCTCTTCAGTCGAGACCGTATGTAGAAAGGTGTCTTAGTGCTGGCTTGAAACAAAAACCTGCACCCACACTGGCCCTTTTCGGATCGGATTGGACACCCCTGCTTTATATGGATGCATTTTTCTTTTTACTGCAGTGATACTCAATCCTGGTCCCGGAGAGCAACAGAGACTGCTGGTTTTTGTTTTTTCCTTAAAATTGTCGGCCGATGCAGACCCAAGAAACCAGGTGACCTGAGTTAACTGTAATCAGCTGCGTTGCCTGATCAATTGCTGTGCTACTCAAGTGCTGAGCATCCATACTCACTTTCCTTCCTGACGCTCTCCATATTAGATCAACTACTTGTTTTTAGAAATGTCTCACTTAGAAACTCAATTGTATGATTAGTCACTTGACTGTGCTATTGGAGTGCCTACGGGGACCCCTGTAGGATAACCATTGAAATACAAGTTTAAATCCCTGCAGGTCACATGGTGGAGATAAACAGGTGGCCCTGCTCATTGCTACCCATTATTTTATAGAATCCTGGTAGCTATCGTGCACCTGTGACCTGATTGACTTCTATACAGTATATGCATTGCTCTCTCGCAAATCCGCATGCATTGTATTTAGCCAAAATGGATAAGACATTGCAAACAGCACTAGAAATTATTTTAAATACATATTTCTTTATCGTGAGGAAGGGTTCTAATCAATAGTATTTTTAAAATCTTTTCATTGCTGTCAGGCAGACTGTTGGTTGTTCCAGGTCAGTACTTTCAAAGTACCGTCACCTGTAACTGCTTCAGATCATTGAGCAAACATGTCACTCATTTGCCTTTCACACACACACACACACACACACACACACACACACACACACACACACACACACACACACACACACACACACACACACACACACACACACACACACAAAGGCATTCCATTCAAGGGTCCTTGATTTCAAGGAAGAGAGAAGTAAAAACAGAAAAAAGGAATTTTATAAACCACTGATGTGTAATCTTCAACATTAATTAAATAGATCAGATTGGTTTTCTTTCCCAAGCCCGGATGACTTGATTTATATTATGAAATATATAAAGACATACAAAAATATGTGATGTTAAATAAAACAGGAAAACGGGCAATTAAAACCATTCCTAATCAAAATTTTCCAATTAAATATTTCAAAGGGCAACATCCATTTCAAAATACCAAAGCGCAAATGACCACTGTGTGTGAATTGATCTTGATACGAAACTGTGGGCAGATGTGAATGATCACACACATTGTACACTGAAAGAGGAAATCTGACACATTAATCCACCTGAGGATTCATTAACTCACCTTCCTAAATCACACATCAACAGAACTCTTCGAAATCAATAATACACGTCGAACCATCTTCAATTAACGGAAATCAAACGTAATCGAATATGAAGTGCAATTCAGCTCCAAGCTCCGAAATACCAAAGCTGGCATTTGTGGCCACAACCAAGTGAGAACACAACCGCGGGACGCACGTCAACCCCAGAGCTGGTAACAGTTTCCCAAGGGGGAAGATGAACACTTCTGACACTTCCAGTACAAAAAGCGATGCACAGTAACGTTGGAAGTTAATAAAGACGAGAACTACGTCCTCAATTGCTCTTAAAGGCACTGTCACAAACAATCGAGGAAAATGGAGTCCCGAGCCGAAGGAGCGGAAAAGAACCGTGCCGTGTCCACTCCGCTGTGCTGCGAGCGAGAGAGGCGGCCAGCCAGTCCGGCCAGTCGCCCAAACATCAACACCACTTCAGCCACCCAGATGTAATAACTGACCCACTAATGTAATAACTGACCCATAATATAATAACTGACCAAACTGACCAATAATGTAATAAAATGTTGCTCTAAGTGTCAACGAAAACATAATAAAGTTCAATAATGTAAAAAGTGTACCAATAATGTAATAAATTAACTTCACAAATGATTTTCACATTATTGGTCATTTATTACATTAGCTGGAGAGTAACAGAAACTATAATGTAATAATACTGACCAATAATGTAATAACTACTCAGAGCAAGCAGCAACCATTAAGGTTGACTTTTGTTATACAGGCATACAATGCAGGATTTTTTTGCCTTGAAAATATTCTAAACTAACCGTGCTCAGCCATATCTCTGATGCACTGCTTACTGTATAATGAAATGGGCTTACCAGCCTCTTCCCTTACCTGTGAGTGTGTGTGTCACATCCTCTGTATAAACTGCTGCCAGAGTGAGTGAACAAATTTCCTCACTTGATGAGTGTGATAGGGAGAAAAGGATTGTTTGGCCAGTTAAGAAGGGAAGAGTGATAAGGTGGCCCTGATCACTTAATTGTAAATTTCACCAGAAAGTTGGGGAGAGATTGCCTCTTGGTGTTAGACATTCTACGCTTAGACAACAAGAACAACCAATAGTAAGGCCCTCAGTTTAACATCTTTTTAAAGGGGCAGCACTTGTATCCTGTCTATTTGACTAAACTACCACTGTCTACATGCAGCAATGCACCAACCATGGCCCTCAGATCATCAGAGTTATTACATTATCCGTCAGCTATGACATTATTAGTTGTTACAGGCCTCATCGTACATGAATTTGGTTGTACACAATTAGCATTTTTACAAATAAATATTTGTGCCTTCTTCCTGAAAAATATGTATTTTTTACATGTATATATGTGTTTCACATCAGCAAACATATTGACAACAGTAATATTGCTGTCCATATGTGATAAATATAGCATTTATCCTCTGGATTAAAGGGAAAAGCACAGAAACCCGCACTATGGAATGCAGGCAAGACAATTTCATCTCTCTTCCTGTTTCGCCATTCTCATCTGTTATGGAGTGCAGTGTAACACCACCTGTCACTCCTACTAGTGGTGAACCAAGCAGTGTCTCTTTCAAATCTTCATCGGCGGTAATACACTTTCGAGGTTTTCAAGTGGAAGCGCAGAAAAAAGACGGGCATTGGTGAAGGGCAGATTAGTCAAAACTGGTGGCAATACACTATACTGTATTTCAAGTGAGGGTTGGGGGAGGGAGGGCTGTCTGCAGCCTTACTTATAATGCTGTGGCTATTGTGAGGCAGATCCATGTAATAATGTATTTAAATGAGTAAAATAAGGCAGGTATAATGTGTCTCAGTTGGAGAGTGTCTGGAGGAAAATGCATTATTGCCTGCAGCTAACGCTGTCGCTACCTTGGGGACCGCGATAGTATAGTTTTGCCGAATCAGCAATCATTTGAAGAAGCCACTGTCTTTACAGGGGTTCCCGCAGGTGAAGCCATGATGCTTTATGTCTGATACCGAGGTGACATTGAAGGTCACAGGGAAATTATTCCAGAAGCACCTCGGGCTCCTCAAACTATCTTTAGAAGCGGCTCCTGTTTCAGGGGGATTGTTTTCTGTCGTCTACTCAATGCTCAGCGCCATCAAAAAAAAATTCCTGGATACGTTCAGCTGTCTTCGCCACAGTGCAGAACGAAGCAAAAAAAAAAGAAGAAGTAAATCCATAAACAGGTGGATAAAACAAATCGCACAGGGCGCACTGTCAAAATGATGCTAAGAATGATAAAACGATAAAAACAGAGCAAACAGCATTTTCCCTGGAGAAACTGTAATTCGGTATGTTTGTTTGCTTCATCTTATCATTGGCAACAATGTTACTGTACTGCCTCAAAACAGAGCTCACTTTTTCTCCCGGGTGACAAAAAAAAGTATTCTTTCGCGGCTTATGCTTACGAGTGACTGAGGTAAAGCGCCTTGTTCATAGACATCCGAGCCTGCAGAAATATAACTGCCATCTACTGATAGATATTTCTGGGTGGGAGATGAGTTCTGTTTCAGATGATCTCTGCTCCCCATTCGGGGGGTCTCAGAAGGTTGAGATGTCAGGATTGAGATGTGTGACGTGCTGTAAAATCAGAAAGCCAAAGATGAAAAGAGCTCAAGCGGACATTAAAGGGAAGTGAGCCATTCAGGCACAGCCGGGCTGGCGGATGAGGAACGAGAGGTCTTACCACGCCTGCGGCCACGCTCTTCGCGATCGTCCTCGTCGTCTTCCTCGTCTTCCTCCTCCTCCTCCTCCTCTTCCTCCTCGTCCCCTTCCTCGCCGTCCTCCTCCTCGTCTTCTACGACGTCTTCCACCGTCTCTCTCACCCGCCTCTCCACTTCTCCCTCGTCCTCCTCTTCACCCTGCTCCTCGTTGTCCTCCGAGTACTCTTCCTCGTCGTCTTCTTCCACCTCCTCCTCTTCTTCCCCGTCCTCCTCTTCCTCTTCCTCTACCTCCTCGGGCTCCTTCTCGTCCACCTCCTCCGTGCCGTCGGTCTCGTAGCACTCGTCCATAGATGAGTTGTCCAGGCGTGTCAGGAAGGGCCTTCTCTTTGGGGCCGGCTCCTGTGGCTGCTTATCTTGCGTTTTCCTCTTCTTGGCCAAAGGGCAGCCATAGACACTGTAGAGAGAACACACAAGAGGGGCCATTTTGTATGACTTCACCCGTGAACAAGCATGCACACTATACACAGTGAAATTGACTTGTCCATTTATTCAAACCGACTTTAGTCCAAGAGGGATGAAATGCAGTCTGAGTAAAATGCACCTTGTCAGAGTTCATTCAAGGCTGAACATTTCACTGTGTTCTCTGTCTAAATCATCAATTTTAAGAGGCAGGCTTTGGGAAACAGCCGTTCACTGCTGACTCCTGCAAGGAGAAATACCCCAACACAATGAACTAAATCTCGCTGCTCCAGTTGTAAGCATCAACCTTAAAAGGGAAATCAAAGTTTACTTTACCGACCTTTAATTATTACACTCATACTAATCAGCACCTATTGTGCAATTGTGTTTTAATTGCTGCAAAGTAGCCTCGCTAATTACGTCTACTTTCAATATGGATTTGAGGCTATTCACTATGCTATCTGAATGCAGGGGGGTTGTTTGCAGCGAGGGTAAGGGTGCCTTTCTTTGTGGCGGAGAAGGGAAAGTGTATGAATCAAACGTAACAGTTAGATAATGGAACATTAGCAGAGAAATGCACCTCAGGAGCCAGTGGGTTCTGTGATCTGACACAGTTCTGCTCCCACGGGGTCCGCCCTGACTGCAGAGAAGCAAAACATTCTCACTGCAATTCCAATACTAACCGTGATAGTCGCCCCTGTGGTTTATTTATTTATTTAGATTATGGAAATGATCAGAGATCTCCCTGGGACATAATGTCTTTTTACAATTATAATTGACAAATAAAGTTATGAAATTTTCTGTTGACTCGAATGACCAAAGGCATTGTTTATAATAACTTCTGCGTTGAACTCAATTATTTTAGGTCAAATCTTTAATGACATTAGAGCGAATTCCCATAATAAAGACATCAAATAAAAATCCCCCCTCCCCCCTGGTTCAACACTGATATACAGTGTAATTCACCATGGACATATAAAATATGTACATATATACATATGTATTCATTCATTATACAACAAAGTTATCCAGTTTCCATGTCCTACATAAATATCATACCTGGGTGCCAAGATATTCTAACAGACACAAAGTGCATGGTTCTGTATTGTGTAGAGTACCATAGACAGGGTTAAATCTTTTTTTAAATGTCCTAGTATGTAGATAATGGCTGAGAAAGTTACATGTTGGTGGGAATGCAAATAATTACAGTTCATCAGAGTGAATAATGCTAAAGCATATTTTCTCAAGCATCCAGTCAGCAGGAGAAAATGGAATAACTCTCAAGTATTGGCTAATACTTTAATTACCGGAGCGTATGCCTTTTTCATAACAAAATCTCGAAAGGGAACATTGCTGCACTCCATAATTTTATTGCTAACATCGTTCGCCCATAAATATATAGATGAAAGGTATAAGTAAAAAAATCTATATTGATGCATACTGTACCACCACATTGCCCTATGGCAAAAAACATTACCAGCGGTACATCACAGAAATTCTAAAAAAAGAACTCCATAATGATGCAGTGAAAATAACTGATCAGAGCCTTCCTGTGACTAATAAAAAGGGTTGTTCGCCACAGAAGAAACATCACTGCATTGCATTTTAAGGGTACGGCACATGTCAATGCATTGACTTCAAATATGTCTTGCAAATGTTTCAACGTTAGGAAGAATTTTAAATGTTTATTAAATTCTTGTTGTTGAAACGTTCTAAAAAAAAAAATCAGCCGTGCTCGGAGCAATCCAGATTCCTCCTCATAAAGCCAGAAAGATGATTATGTCCGTCATTCCCAGGCACAGGTCCACAGAAAATCAGAACAAAGAAACAATATGAAATCACCTGTGAGGCGGTTCTGCGGCTAATGGAACCTGCAGGACTGTACTGTTTCTGTATGCCATGTCTAAATTATTTAGGAAAACCACTGATCACGAAGAACATCATCCGATCATCTCACTTGAGGGCTAGTGGAATTTGCCGGAAAAAAAAAAAAAAAAACATTTGGACACATGTAAAAGTAGATTATAGTTTTATATTATTTTTACGGCTGAAATAATGGGAATGAAATATGACCTTTGACTGCTCATCAGCTGCAAGATGCTTTTTGGAAAGCAGAGGCAACGCCTGAAGAACTGGCATCTGGTATGCGGTATTTCAGGGTATATTGATTTCAGGGGCATATATGCGGTGATGCGAGCATCTTTGTCTTCATGCCAGCATGGTCGGCAGCTGACAGCCTGGTCTACACGCAGAGCCAATCTAGACTCCTCCACAGGACTTCCCATGCAACTACTCCTGCTAATGCTATCGCTAAAACCTACCTAGGTGTATCTCTACGTGTAAGTATTTATGTTTGAATGTACTATATGTATGTATGCAAGTCAGTGAGCTTTGTGCAATTCCCTGTGGCTTTCTTGACTTGCATACAAAGGCCTACATAGGGTACATTCATCATAAATACTTACGCATAGACATAGTGTAATAGGATTAGCAGATACTACTGCAAATTATATTATTAAAACTCTCCTATGTGTATGTCAATGTATAAGTATTTATGTATGAATGTATTCTATGCATGTTTATGCATGTGAAGAGAGCCACAGGGAATTGCACAAAGCTCACCAACTTGATACACTTTGAGAAGTTTCATTTCGATTCACTATAAATAGCAGAGCAGTCGCCCATCAGCGTGACACAAACAAAAGTCCGTCGCTTACAACCAGGGAAATAATATTAGGCTGACCCTGCACCTACACATGACCTCGCAAATCTGAGCCGGCTCAGAGATCCACTGCGGGGTGACAGTGTTATGTGGTCACACATCTTGTCCACTCCCCAGGCATGGCCAGCTCATGATCAATACCGCATGTGACCAAACATCTGAGAGGCACATTAAAGCGATACTCTTCCAGTGCCCTCTAAGGGACATCAGGGGCCTGTCTGTCCAGGTGGGGGGTGGGGGGTGACATCGCTGGTCTGATGCATCACAACCCAGACCGCGACTGAATAGGCTTTAAATGTACGCTCCATGAACAAGGAAATCAGAAACATGTGTCGGTTTTAGGGGATGGCCAATGCATATTTACAGTAATACAAAGTTTAGAACTGTCATCTTTCCAAAACAGATGTAACATCTATTTAGGAAAGATGTTACACATTTATTCGTAACATCGATATATATTCATTATATATTATCCACCTGTAGGCTATTTCAGATTTGTGTTTGAGGAACTGGACGGATGAAGACCTCACACAGGAGATGATAAAGACGATTACATATACTAAGGTCTTATATTCTGCTATCATTTAAAATGATGCCCTTGGAATCAAAGTACTGTGTCGTTGTACTGTGTCGTCTTAAAGGGTAAATATATTTTTAATACTGGTATAGCACTGGATAGAGTCTCCATAGCTGACTACTTCTCAAACAATTAAATAAACAAAAACAATCAATGTTAATAGCCTATGCAACATTCTTGCTTTGAGGTTGTGGTAATGGGAGAAAATAATACAGATGTTGCAAGTTCATTAGAACTTTGGCACACATTGGTGTACATTTATGATTTCAAAGCAGTGAAATATAAGAGGCTTTATGACAACAATACTTAAATCTGGCTTTCAAGACCAGTAGTACTGCTGGTTTTCATTCTTTCCCTCTAGTAGACCTGGGACAACATGAGAGTGGCTTTGGCCAATCAGTGGCATTAATCATTCAATTAACCATCAAGTAGAAAAGAAAACCATGGGTTTCATTACTAGTTACCTACATTTATGGATTGTATATTATACAAATGGGCTTGCTTGCTTTCTTGCTTGCTACTACATACTGTATGTAAGGTAGCTACATACTACAAAGATGCTTCCACTTGTTAGCTCTTTAGCTAAAAGCAAGCTAGCTTAGTGTGTGTGGGCACAATTGAAGCTGATACTAATTTGCTAGCCAACTGCATTCTTATGCCCTTCTGCCAGTCAGCTAATCTGTTTGTTAGAAACATAGTTTTCTACCAGTCTAATGGCATGCCTGGTGTTGAATTCAGGGATGGAAAAGCTGTGCTCTAACAACTTTAAAAGAGGTGCAACCTTCAATCAAAAGGTCTAGCATTGGACAATTGGTCTCCTCCACAGAAATGTATAAATAAATTAGCTACTTTTTTGCCTCAAAAGAGTGTCGCGCCTCCACTCCTCCAATGCTATGCTTGGTGTTGAACACATCTTATGTGACCTTGAGTATTTCTGTGCTTCTAACTCACGAAATTTATAAATATATAAATTAGACCGCTGTAGATATTGTGCATGAGTACAATCAAGATTTTGTTAGAGAGACTCAATATATTGTAGGGCTCTGTGAGCATTCAGAATTGTGCAAATAGCGCTAATGGCTTTTTCATTGTAATCACAATGTGCTTCGCATAATGAAGTAACACTGTTTTTTTTTGTCTGTTTTGTTTTTTGTTTTGGTCAATTCATACATGGCATAAACAATTAGTCGAAAAATAGTCACTTAAAATTAACATTAAAATGTGTCAGATTAAAAACAAACACGAACCTTATTTGAATTCTGCACTTGAAGACAAAATATCTTTCGGATCAGCTAAGCTACGACCAACAGGATGATTTAATTAACTGATCTCTTTGTAAACTGGCCTATGCTAAAGAGTGTCGTATTTGACAAATAATATGTGCTAGAGCAGAGGGAAAAGTGATTGTAAAATTGATGGATTTTTCCATGTTAAACCTTGCCAAATAATTAATTGCATTTTAATGAGTCACTGCAACTTGAAATCCTTGACAATAATGACTGCGAGCTTCAGGAGGACAGTGTCACACATCATTTCATTACTTATGATATTAAAAGCTTGTCAACCGCAAGCCCCAGTCCATCCTGAACACTGTGCGATATTTCTGTCCATGCTGCTCCACAACATGAGGGGGGGGGGGCAGTGGTGGAGCGGAGAACAGTTTTTCACGTTCACATGCCAGTTGTCATGGGAGCACACTGCTTGCTGTGCCCTATCCGGCAGCATCTACAGGCACGCGGTCTCCATGGTGATATCCTCCACAGAAACCCAAGAGGGATTTGCCATCCCTGCAGGCAGACATCGAGAGCGCAGTGTGATTTTAAAACCCGGCAGACTTCCCTAAGAAAAAGCAGAACAAAGGACCTGCCGGGTGTTCTCCTGCATTGTGCAGGCTCGGCGCGCTCTGGGATCCCAGCGCTCAATAAAACCGCACCATTTGTTAAATCCTGGGTGTGAGAACAGGCCAGGTTTTTGCAAGCATAAAAAAAAAGCAAACAATATTTAAAAACAAAAGCTCTCGATAATTTGCGGAAAATAAATAGGTAAATAAAACCGACGGCCGTGCGCACGTTCCAAACCATAATTAATACTGCATTTCGAGTGTATTTTACGAATGCAGCATTCCGGTGTGGAATTCGAGTTAAAACTGGGACAGCCATACCCGAGACCCAGTTGATCTGCTTTACTGTTGTCGATATTTGAAAAGAAAGCCGCATGAGGAGGAATTGAGATGGAGAGTGTGAGAGGCACAGGCACAGAGAGAATAGCAAGAGAGTGAGAAAGAGAGGCGTAGCGACAGAGGGGAAGGACAGGCATAGCGACACAGAGAAAGAGATGCACGAACACATAGAATAACAATTGAGAGAGAGACAGAAGGAGAGAGAAAGAGTAGCCTTCAGACGTGTCTGAACAGTAGCCTACCGCCCAGTGCGAAAGAGGGATTCCAGGCCTGACAACATGGCATAACATGGCCTCTCTTCCCTTCGAAAACAATAGCAAGCCACAAATACCTTTTAGTCGCTCACATAGGACAAGGACATTTCAAGGCATTCAGCGCGGGCAAATGAACAGTGCTACGTTCTGTCCGAATATTCATACGTTCGTCAGAATCTTCATATTGTGTATATTTGCTTGTCACAAATTCAGAGCCGATATTGGTAAAACATTTTCTCAATCAATTTAATGTATAAGATAATGATTCGCGGGAGGGTGGGTTCAGGTGATATGGGGCTTTGGTGTGGGTGGCAGAGGCTCGCTAAAGGATGGAGTCGTTCTCGTTTTTGATTAATGCAGCCTTATCTGGCTTCGCAGGGCGGTGACAGCTCCGCGGAGCGTGTTTTAAAGCCGAGGCTCCCTTTGGAAAGGTGCAGAACTGCTTCGGCGCGGCCTCGCTCCGGCCCCGCCGCCCGTACCTGGCTGAGTGCCCATGCTTTTAGTGAGCGCTATCTGCCAAAGCCATGAATAATACAGCCTCAGGCTGTCGCTGGAATCCGAATGAGGCGCACATCAGTGAGAAAGCACTCGACTTTAGCTCCGGAACACGCCGCAGCGCAGACAGGCCATTATTCACCCCCAGCTGAAGCCTCGGGGTATGCGACGGCAATCAAACTCGCGCCAGGCTGCCAAGGAAGAGTGTGTGTGTGTGTGTGTGTGTGTGTGTGTGTGTATGCGCGTGTGCATGTGGACATCAGATTTGTACAAAGACACTGTGGTTTATATAACAGGGCCTGTACACAGACAGCTATACCAGGGAAGGCAGGGAAATGTGTGTACGTGTTCAAATCCTGCCATGCACAATGGCTCAGTTGGCTTGCTAGATTCATTAGCCCACAATGTAACCCTTACGTCGTCGGTAGATTGGTGAATGGATAGTGCTGTATTATATGATATCTTTTTTTTCTTTACAGTAAATTAAAAGCATGTCTTGATTGCCATAATTTCAGGAATTATTTAAGTATGACAGAAAACATAACGATGACAGACAAAAATATGAAGAGCTAGGCTAGCTTTATATGTATTCAACTGTGAAATTCCCGGAGCATCAGAATTAAATCGGTTTTGAAACATGATGCAGCATATTGACTGAAACCAACGGTTAAGTTCTAGAATCACCCATCAGACCACATACCTACAGAACACACAAGCTAAATGAAACCAGATTTTAAATTCCTCGTTTCTTCTGCTAGGGTGATAGGGAGACTTTGTTAATGTCAGCTGTTTGATGTCCTCATCCAAAGTGTAAGCTCTGTTGGAGCTGGACCCTTAGCATGCGAGTTTTTCCTTGTTTTTAATGTAGCAGTATATTGCACGGCCATAATCCCCAATCCACCTCTACAATGCTAAGAACTGAATATTGATGGAGAATGTGGTGATTTTACAGTCATCGGGATGAAGACATATAAGAATTCTTAGCAGGCATGCTAAAGACAAGACCACTTATTTGACCCGTACAATTACAACAGACAACTGTATACCTCAATCTGAAGGCAACACAAATGAAAGAGAAACTATTGAATTGGGAGCATTGCATGAGAACAAGGATGCCATATGGTAAAGGTTTATAGGAATGATGCTGGACTTTATAGGTGTGGGTTGGAAGCCCACAATAAGGGTAATGACTGCTGTAAGCAATTGAAAAATTCTTTAATAAATAAGTGATTATCACAAGGTAATGGGATGCAGTTATAATTGTATGCTGTACTGTATGTTACTAACAAACAATAAGTCTGTTTTCTTTTTTTCTTACCTCTTTATACCTGAATAATTCAACATTCACACATTTCAGTATGACTAATTAATCAACCATCTTGTATATGACCCAAAAAACAATTTTCTCTATCAGGGAGTGCGGATGTTCATCAAGTTCCTGTCATGTATGGCGTATTATCTGTCCAATAGTCCTGACTAGTGGCAATTGGCAGCCATAAATTTCATAGGTATGGTTGTTCCTCCTTGGTCAAATAGTCACCAGAGAACCGGTATTTTTTAAAGGTATATTCCACATTCCAGATGATTCTGGATCTTTTGGCCATGGGTGTATTTAGCCAGCAGTGTAGGAGCTGGAGGTGAGTGTCTCTAGTGCCAACACAGAATGAGGACAAGCTCAGTTTTTGGATGATCTGTGTATTTACAAAATTTCCTAGGCTGGACCATTTTCTTAGAGTTTCACACTGTAGAATCGTGAAAAAAGAAATAAATACATGTAATACATTTGAAAAATTGCATTACAATTACGTGTGTCTATGTTAGTTTTTGTTCCAGTCTCTGATGTTAATTTCTTAATTAGCCCAATTATTTGCTCGGTTTTGCATTGCTTGATAAAACGATACATTACATCTGAAAATAGCACGTCCAGAACCGCAATATTTTACTGCACTACAGTTTGGGAAATGATATCAAAATATATCAATGCAAATATATGGAACAAAATAACATTATTGAAATACCCCAGGCTTAAAGAGAGGTAGTGACAGTGGGAACTATAGCCGTCACTATTCTCCGACGTGAAGCAGAAAAATGTGACACACAGCTTTCTCGTTCAAATCCCAGGAGCAGACGCTTAAACCTTGAAGTTCACATCAAGGAAATATCCTGATCTGGAGATGGGAACTGTTTTAAAAGGTATATTTCCCTGAAAAATATAATTTGGCAGTCTTACATTAAATGCAAATGGTGATACTTTGTTTCCTTGCTAAACCTATGTCAGTGTATGGCATGCGAGCAAAAGTGTTGACTCCTTTAGCTACGGCAGCAAGGCGGAGTGGACTGTTTGACAGACGGCTGACACAGTTGATGACAGGACATATTTGATTTCTGTCATAGTTCCCGCTTGAACCCGGCGGGCCTTTTTGCCCTGGACTGGCCTCTTTACCCTCCCGAGCGTTATCACCTTCCCCTTCTCTCCTAATGCTGCCTGCAATTCATCATCTGGTATTCTTTTCTCCAAGCCAGAGGTCTAACCAAGGTGTAATTTGTCTGAGGCAGACCTACTGTAATTCCTGCAAACAGTTTAAAGGGGCGTGTTGATCGCATGACACGAAAATACGTGCTTTTTTTCAATCATTTTAAAAGGGGGAAACAGCAGCGAGGGAGCAGTAATGATTAAACCTGGCCTGAGCAAGCTGGATTTCACGGTTCAGCAACTCGGTGGGGCAGACATCCAAATAGGAGCAATTCCTATAAAAAAATATGTTCTTAAATCACCTCAAAGACAAAACTGCACATAAATAAAACAATATCTTATATATGGGTATTTTTATCACGTATAAAATGCCCACCACTGGCAATGCCTATTCTAATTCTGCTTATAGCCAAAAATACACATTCATTAAAGATTTTCACAAAAGATAGTCAATTTATCATGAATAAAGTTGAACATATATACATTGTAATTAATGGCAACTAAGAATACAGCCATGAAATTAAGCAACTATTATGTTCATGGGTATGCCATCATTATATCTGACCAGCTATAGTGAAGCACACAGACTAACATATGATAAAATGCATAGATCCAAAATCCGAAACCCCCAGTCACAAGAGAGATTCTAGTACAATTTACTGTAATGAATGTAGTTTACTGATCCGCTGCAATTTTACTGATTCACTGCAAAAGTCAACATGCTTTAATATAATATCAGTGCAGTCTCTCTTATTACCTGTCAATAAAATTAGTGACTGTCGTAGAACCTCCAAAATACTGGAGGGATGTTGTAGAAAGCAGTGAAAAATTCCGTTTTAAATCAATCCAGAAATCAAATGCAAGATAGGCTATCAGTATCAATGTATTTTTTAATAACTAAGGTGAAAACATATATACAGTATATTAATGGAGTAGAAAACACATTTCTACAATGCAGTAAAATGTAATAAACTTTTTAATAAACCGATTTATATTCTACTGTATATGCTCAGTTCGAAACTCTTCCATTGAAGAGTATTGTGGCATGAACGGAATCGCACTTACGTTTCCAGATGCATTAAAAGCCTTTGTTAATCACAGTGCGGCTGAAATAACAGGATAGCACGGGCACATTCATGCCAAAGCTACGAGAGAATAATTAACATACTAACGACGGCACCTTCTCATGGCTGCTGTCCGACAGTCAGAACACTTCTATAAGTATGCAAATGAGGGCGGCGCGATCGAGTGTGGAAATTAGCTGGCGACGGCGGCCGAGCAGCCCGCGCTCATTGATGGATTGCGCCCTTGTGTTCGTTTCGCCCGTCTTTCACCGTCTCGCAAGGCGGCACGCGGTCAGGGCGGCATGGCGCGTCGCGTACAGGCATGTTCTGTAAGGATTTGATGGGCCAGCAGGCACGTGGATGTGTCGATCATTAATGGAGGGAGTTTTTTTTTGGGGGGGGGGGGGGGGTAATGGCTCACAGTAAGCTGTATCATCCATTATTTTCCATTTGCTCAAATTGAAGGGGACTGGTTATGGCTAGTCAGTCACAGAACAATGCACAGGCTTACTCTTAAACTTACTCTTAAACCTAACATGGTACAGAACCACCAATATCAATAATATCCCATTGCTAAGAACTGTACAGTAGTGAGGAATGTAGCTTTGCTACAAGCAACCATTAGCTATCATGTAGATCCTTGTATAGGCTACAATCAGGGAGAAAAAATATTCATAGCAGTCATTCTGACAAACATTATGCCTCTCTCATTTCTGACAGTCTATAATAGTGTTCGGTTGTCATTATAGTAGAGCATTTAAACATCCCTCTATCAGTCATCTGTTAAAAGATAACATCAATTACTAAAAGAATAATTTCTACTTTTCCGCTGCAGTGACTCGACACTTGCTTAGAGTGTGTTGGCATTTCTATTCTCTTGCTAGAGAGACAACAAATAAACATTCCCTTGTAATGATTTACATCATGAAGACATGACTGGTATTTGTGGTGAAGTGAAAGCTCTGCTCAACCTTTGTAAAATTGAGATGTATCGGTATTTTATGACTTCAAAAATAAATTCCTAGAACAGTTTTTAAATATGCAAGGACATGCTCCTGCTGCTGCACAGTTACAAACCAAAGGTTTATTGATACTAATGAGCAGGCTTTCAATCAAACACCAAAGTAACCTGAACACAACTGCTTCATTCAAATCACATTGAGTGCTTTTGATTTATTGTGCTCTTCATCCGTATGAAACAGATAGAGATCCCCACTGTCATGTGATCCCCACCACCTGTGAGTTGCTAACATTCAGTTTAAAGGATTCTTTTACCTTCTGTGTCGTGCATATTTGCCACTGACGTGTCCACTGCCATCACAGCCTGGTGTTGGGCAGCTGAAATTATAAAGAGACAGGACTCAGCAATCAGACACAGGGCAGTTAACTTACTGTTAAATGAATATTGTAGTTGGACTGTAACTTGCTAACTAAGAATACAACAGCAATCCCAGGATTGGAAACCGTAATGTTCAGATCCTTGACATCTGATTTACTAAGCCTCTGATTTACCTTTAGCGGGTGCAAAACCTTTTAGCGCACGCAAAACTAACAACAAAACCAATGTTTGGTGCAAAACCAATACCATGACCAATCAGTGGTCATGTTATTGGTTTTGCGCATGCTAAAGGTCTTAGTAAGTCAAGCCCTATGTGAGCTGCCCTGGAAGCGCATAGATTTTCCCTGAGTATTGATACAGAGAGGCTCTCTGCTCAGAACTGTGACACACTGGTCACTTATTTTTTTCATATCTATGGGGAATTTAGAGTCTTCAGTTAGCCTAACCTGCATGTCTTTGGACTGTGGGAGGAAACCGGAGTACCCGGAGGAAACCCACATGGACATGGGGAGAACATGCAAACTCCACACAGAAAGGCAACACGAGACAACAGTGCTATCCTCTTCTTCTTCTTCTTATTATTAATATTATTATTATCCTCATAATCTCAATCACAATCAACACTGTTGCAGGTGCAAGCAGAGTGGGTCTGAGAAAATAATCCAGTTAAGGATTATAGTCAAAGCTATCAAAAAAGCTGTAATACTGTGCAACAGTTTCAGAATCCTGGCCAGACAGGAAAGTTGAGACATAAAACATGAATAAATGTACTCAGGAGAGTTAAGAGAGGCGGGAGGGAGAGGATGGCAGTTCCACTCCCTGTTGAAACATCATTTCATATGTGCATCGCTCAGTGTAGAGTGGAGAAGGAAGAGCGCATTGTACCCATTAGCAACCATGACTCCTGACCGCATGCTAATGTGGGCAAATGTCTGTAAGCATCTACTGACCTGAACTGCTCCTGTAGCGCTGGTTCCGTAGTAGACACTGCTGAGAGAGAGAGAGAGAGAGAGAGAGAGTGACTGGTCATTATACCATTATACCTGAGATGCATTTTTAATCTGCTTTACAATTACAAGTAAAATGACACTGATAATCAGGGTTGCAATCCTGCAAATACGCCCCTGCTTCTACAATGTCCCATATTAATAATAATAACAATTAATAGTAGCAATTGTTTCCCCCCACATTGGTTATATTCTATTTTCTAGGGAAATTTCTTCCAATCTGGCAACAACAATGCTGGTGGCTTATCAGGGCCAGGACGGCTGGGGTAGAGAGGGAGGGTACTGGTGTATGAGTGACACCCCGGGAGATTCAGAAGGAAGCGAGAGACATACCCCTGACACCTTTGGAACGTGTGCGGTGGCGCTTCTCGTCCGCATCCACCTCCATCTGGGGAAGAGATTTTCAGACAGTCAGTGTCCATATCCCACATAACCACACAGGCTCTCGCACTCTCTGTCTACCAGCTACAGTCTGTCAAGATTTCCCCTCTCCCTCTCCCTTGCTGTCTGTCTGTAGCTGTCTAAGTCTAACCTTAGGACACCCAACAGACCGCCCAGCCGCACACTCACAAATGTAGTTGACATTGGATGCTTGACTGCCATGCTGATGAAGTGTTTTCATATGTCATTTCATGTAATCACATAAGCAATCGTTTCTGCTCATGTTCAGTACATATGATACAGACATTTATCATCAATTATGTGCTACCATATGCCAGGAGCTGTGTTGGACATAAGGGATATGCATTACAAGGAATCATTCTTTTATACATTGATACACTAAAATAAAGATACACAGTACTGTCCATATTTTCTGTAGAAAGTAGATTTTTGATATTCCCCGTGATAGCACAATAACTGTAAGCAACACAATCTCAGACACAGTCCACTTACACACATCAATGGTAACTGTTTAAATACTTTGGGCTTTGTAACAATATGGCATTCATCACAAGTCCACAGGTCTGTATATTGATTAATTGTTTTTGGAATCAGTTCATTTCATTTATTATTTATGATTGGCCAAGACACTCAAAAGCCTGTCCCCAAGATTCAATCAAATGCACTTAACGCAGTTAAGGGCATATAAAATTATTATTTTTTTATTTGGATTCAATCAAACAAACCTTATGCTCATAAGGATACTTATAAAGACTGAAAATATAAGAATGAGGAAAATGTTTGGCCTTTTCTTCAGTCAACCTCAACCTTCAAGTTTTTGGACTGCTCGATTACTTTTCATTAGCGATAATCTCTTACGTACACCATTTTGAGACACTGCGAACAAAGCAGACTATATTCCATATGGCCCTAAAGAGGCTAAGTCAATTTGACTGCTTCATAATGAGGTGATGTCAAGCCTGGTGAAAATGTATAAAGTAAAACATTCAAAGCAACTAATATGTCCTGCCCTTACAAAACTGGATAGTGTGCTGCAAACTTGCAGCTAATATGTAGCGCATTTGCCACAAACAAAATAGTTTTCCACAAAATGTCACCAGGGGTCTGGCAGACTTTGCCAGTAGTGGTCAAATTCTGGTGAACTTCTTGCAACAATGGCAATTCCCACAAAGCTAATTTGCATGTGAAAATATGAGCTTGCCGCAAACCTGCGGCAACAAAGGTTTGACACAAATTTTCCAGAAGGCCTATATTTTTGTAAGGGAATGCTTAATGCTTATCTAGAGAGGCCTCTGTGACATTAGTATGTTGGAGGCTGGACTAATTTAGTGCACTGCTGCCCGCAGTACTACATGCATCTTAGATAACAATGCTTTACGAATGGGCCATTCTGAATGACTGTGTAGCGTCTAGCTGCGCTTTTGTTGACAAACACAGAACCTGACCAGCGCTCACTGCCAAGCAGAACAACGAGAACCACAAGAAGTGTCCTTAATTTCCACATTATCATCATTAGGTATTGTTTTCCTTGACTCAAACAGGCAGCGTATGGAAGAACTCATTGTTTCACCTCGGATTAGAAACCGCTCCCCCCGCCTTTCATCTCTGTATCCCGCTGAATCGCCCCAGGAGCGTGAAATTACGCAAGCCCCTGACTTCACACTGCCTTTGGTGTTACTGCCGTCACAGAAATATATATATATATATATATATATATATATATATGCAAACAAGCTTTAGAAGGTTGTTTCCCAGCATGAGTTGCCATCCTCATGTGGGGAGAGTAAGACCAAGAGGAGAGCAGATATGGACAGCTTATCATCAGTGGATTTCCATGCGTAATTTCAATAATACAGCCAACACAAGAGGAAGACTCCCACCCATCCGACAGGTGAAAAGAGATGTGACACTCTTTTATCCTGTAAAACGACATTTCCATTCAATGTATTGACCTTAAAACAGTGCCTTGAGATGAAGGCCTTCGCTACAATGGGGTTTTGATTAGGTTGAATGCTAGAGAAAAGAAAATTCTAATTTACAAGTTTCTCAGAGGGTAAGGCTCACAATTACAATTACAGTGAGACCTTTTGAAAGTGCTAAATGACTTACAATTATTAAGATATTATCACATGTTTTTGAGGAAATAGATGCCTGTTTTGTCTCTGGACAAAATAAACTATTTGCCAAAACATTTTGATGCTGGCAGAATACATAGTTACACTGCAGCTATAATGTCCTCATTGATGATTTCAAACTGGTAATGCAAAACCGTAAAATGAGTCCTTAACAATTTTTATAATGATTACAACGGTGCTCATGGCTGACAGAAGGACACACGACAGAGGATATCAACCTATTTAATGGTCAGGAACTGGAAAATGATAACGACTAGGGTAAATGTTGACATCTGTATTTGATCGTAAAATACTCTAACCTAGGTCTCATCTTTGCCTTGGCTATCAGTAATTTGGTCAGGAAAAAAATAAAAGCCAATGTGTGATGATTTCTTCCTTTGTCCTGTGCTGAATCGGTCACATGATGTAGACCTAAATAATACTCCATGCATCGTTCCTCCTGCACAGAGATGACAAGGATCTGTCAGCCAGGGATCAACGGCCTGGACTGGACTGGACTGTTTGTCAATAGGCTACGGGCATTTACTCGCCCCCCTGTGGTTCACTGCCCAAAAAACTTCCATCTGGTCTCCTCTGTGACTGAGCGAAGTCAATGAGTGAGTTAAATACCACCGCAGAAAAGAGCAACGATTCCTCAGAGCCAAAGACACGGCATTGAGAAATCTGTTCAAAAAGCCAGTTGGTGTCAAAGATCCTACTGGTAATTTCACCTTTTCATATATCGTGTACAGTGTACACCTTCCCTTCTGTTGGAACTCCAGGTTATCCTATTTTTAATTGGCTCTGCCCTTGAAACATCTGCAGGACAAGCATGATATTAAAAAAACAATTGCACACAAATGTGTGGAAATTTGATTAGTGCTAAAATAAACAACAGAAAAAAAAAAGACTAGAACATTAACAAAGGGAATAATTACCATGAATTACTGCAAGGAGCTGCAAAATCTGATGTACATTATGCACTGACAGAAACCACATAAGACGTATGATCGTATTATATTATTAAAACATTATTTCGCATAAATATGGAGAGATAAAACAAAATGTAAGTCTTTACTAGAATGTATTCCGTGTCAGTTTAACTGGGTGTCACTTTGAATGGGCCAGAGAAAATCACACATAGTTCCCGTGGTATTGAAAGAGGCATTGGTATTCCTATATGTATGGAACAGTGGGGCGCATTAAAAAATACATATGCATGATCTCATTTGACTGTTGTAAGCTCCTCGCTATGAGTCATTTAGTGACATTAAATGCGGCCTCCTTGTCCGTATCCAGATAATTTATATAGCATTAGTGCGAGGAAGTGAGAGAGGGAGGAACATTTGGGAAGAACAGTATTAAGATTGAAAGCATCCACGAGTGACTCCAGATCAGTTTCGGAGGGTTCAATCCGTGATTAGGTTTAACACGAGGGCTGAATGCGCTGGTTCTGGATCAGATCTTAGCAGTGGCGGCGCCAGGAACGTTTCTCTCCCTGGGCTAAGGGTGGGCTAGGTCAATACATGGGGGTGCTAAGGTTAGCTAATGTTAGAAATCAGTTTACGTTATTTTGTAATTTGCGTGAGCTCCCTACACAACCCCCCCCCCCCCCCCCCCCCACACCACACACACACACCCGTACGTCATAGCGTAGGCCACACACGCTGCGTAGCAAGGATGAATATCAGAAATTATAATTATAAAAAATGTACTAAAATGCCTTGGGGGGCTAAACTGGGACTAAGCGGCTTTGTGACGGGGCTACAGCCCACCTTTGCCCCCGGTGTAGCGCCTTCCATGGCTCTTAGGACATGGGGCCTACCCGTCGCAGAAAGCGAACACAATGGCCAACCATGCTCTCTGAGGAGAGAGGCTCAGATTTTGGCAGGCTGTACCTGAGATCGTCTGGGGGTTGTGATTTCTCGGGTCCAGACCTCCTCTTCGTCCTCCTCCTTGGTTCACAACGGCAGCTGTTACTCCACAATGAACGATTCACAGCCTCTCTTCCAAATTCATTTTCTATAAAATTGCAATGCATAAATAAATGAGGTGAAAATAATGTAAGCCGCGCCTGCATAAGGTAGACCATCTATATATACATTCGCATTATGTCATTGAAAGCACTTTTGATTACCCAGATAACTCTCCCTGTCTAATCTATGGCAAGCCATTAAACCGAATAGAATTGATTGATCCTTCAGGTGCTTTGTTCTCACTTCCCTTCAAAAATGGCACGTCGAGTTCACTAACATCCTTAATAGGTCAATCTGAAAAGCTGAACAGCAGCTAAAATCCTCTGTCAAGTCTAAAGGGAAATGAAATGATTCAGCAACATTTTGTGGAAGTTAACACCACATGTTCTGGCTATACTCTTTCCATTCTATCCTCTCTGACTGTAGCTAGACTTCCATTAAATTCTTATCAACCTAGGGATAAAGCAAGGATATTGAGGCTGCAAAAATGAATCAGATTTTGACTTGACATAAACTTCAAGTAAATAGGAAATAGGATTTAAGTTGGTTTAGGGTTGCTCAACTCATAAAAAAACATGCGGATCATTTGGATGAATCTGAACTATGCTGGCACACGACTATTACCATTCACAGCTATTGTTGAACACATAGAAAGAAATCACATGCATTGGTTCAGTGAGAGCAAGATGGAAGTGTGGGTGTGGTCTTATACTCCCCCGTGCAAATGAGTATAGAGTGGATTACTTGGCTACACATCATAGCAAGCACTGCACCAATAAGCGTGCCAACGTTCGTGATATGCCACAGACTGTCATACCTTATTGCTTCAGGGGAGCAGTGCATTTAGTTATTCATTTTTAATGAATGAATAACTAAATTCAAACATGAATATGTATTGAAATAAAAAAAATTAAAGATTATAATTAGATGCAATTCAATGCAAGATTAAATGCATTGAAATGCATTCAGATGAATAAACAAAAATGAGTAAACTGTATTTATATATCAGTTTTTCTATTAATCTGTCAAACTGTTATTTGATGTATTTATTAATTTATTGGTTTGCTCCTTCTCATTTTGGCTGGTTTGTTCGTCGTTGACAGAAAACATTGAGCAGAGGTTATTGAACCATCTCTCTCTCTCCCACTCTCTCTCTCTCCCGCTCTCTCTCTCACTCTCTCTGTTGAGCTTTGTCTTCGATGATACTAATTAAAAGCAGTGTACAGAGACAACAGTCAAAGTGTTAATGGGGCAGCAGTGGAGTGTGTCGGAAGAATGAGGGCCCCATGGGGGATCGGCAGGTTGCTTAAGTTGTAATCGGAGCCACGCTTCAGTCGCAGGAAGGAAAGAGATACCGTAAATCTCCTAAGAGACAGTAGTCTGAAATCATAAAACTGTAAATTCCCAAAGCCACTGGGGTGTGGAGGAGGTTGGTGTAGGGCCATGTAAGAGTATGAATTTCGTCGCTGCATAGCTTGGCCATTTACACAGTAATTATGTTTCAGCTTGTTTTAGGATTCCATTTTGTTAATGTTTCCTTCCACTGTGCCAGCTCGGTTGCGACAGAAATGTACACCCCATAGAACAATGTCCCACTGACGTTCAAATTTCAGTTCTTTTATTTATTTATACGGCTTTCAAAGTGGTTGCACGCTATTTTAAAGCATTGCGATCTGGCCAACCTCGTCTGTCTCCTTGCCGGGGAGAAATAATCTGCGCTCCTTCATCTGCATCAGCTGTCCTGCTCGATACGCCTGCAACTTCATGTTCATCTCTTGCATCCTGCACTAAATTTGGTAACCGAGTGGGCTGCGGGTGAGCGTGTGTCTGTCAGCACCAAGGCCAACGTCAGAACAAGAGCGCTCGCGCTGTTCTCCCACGACACAGCAGATACTGTCATAGCTCCTACTGGATCCAAGGTAAAGCTCCTATTGAGACACGAGAGCTCCGTCTTTGTCTCCCACAGACACTGCCTGATCACCACAGCATTGTTTCTGAAGGTTGTTTTCACCAGCAGAGTCTCTGCTATTCTATTCAGAGCTACATTCCGAAAAACCCAGGAAGAAAAGAGGCCTTTTTTAAATGTCTGAAGCATTTCAAATTCCTGGTCCAACCCTGATGCAATATTTCTCAGAATAAGCTGGCATACATAGTACAAAAGGAACCTCGGGCCACTTCAATATATTTTACTTGGACTGAGGCGCAAGTGCAATCCCTGAGGAGCCAGCGCTTATTGTCTGGCAGTAGTCTCATGATGCCATGCGCTGCCAGTCGCAAGTATGCACGGAATGTTTTCAGCGCGTTTCCCTAACATCATAGAAATATAATTGCATTGCTGCGGTGCTAAAGTGCGCATTGCATTGTTTCCGCCACGACAGCCCAGTGGAAATACCAGCCACTCAAAAAGAAAAAGAATAACAAAAAGACAGATTTACCCTGTTTTATCCTCTCACACCGGCGCAGTTACCCTGTGCCCCGTTCGCCTCAGCCCACCCTCTGTGTCCCCAAGTCCCCCTTCACATCACAGAAGAGGCTTCGTGGACCCCAGCTGATTGCTGACCCGTCGTTATGTCATTATTCATTTATGTAATCTCACGGTTGCCGTGGCAGCGGGACGCAGGGACGTCCCTGGCATCCCAGCCCAGAGGGGAGGACAGAGAGCCAATCAGCTGTGGTCGACCTGTTTTCTGCTCCTTGCCGAGGCATTGAGGCGGCAGACCCCTTAACCAAGCAGCACAGGGGGGCAGCAAGGATCAATATTTGGCAGCTTTGCACCGCCTGACTTCACAGGCCTCATTTCTGTTTAGACCGGCAATGTGCCCCTCAGCTGGTCATAGTAAAGGCCTGCTAATCTTTAAGGAATATGGGTTTGTGGATTTAGGAGACAATGGGACAATCTAAATTACAATCTAACCATTAAACGTGGATAGAGTATATCTCACAGGCTTTCGGCAATCTGTGTCTCTAAAAGGTGCAATTGAATTAACCTGCCTGCCATATTGTGACAGAATATGGCAAGTGTCAAGCCAAAGCCAAGTTCAAGCGCAAGCCAACCTCATCAGGGTTTGTGAAATATCCCTGCAATGATTTAGTTAACTTTTACTCACTAAATTTGCTGCAGGACCGTTCCCTCTGAAATGAAAGTGATGCAAATGTATCAACAACATGATAATGATCCAAATACAATTATTTTAATGGCCTTTGGATTTCCTTGGGCACTGCTTCTTGGGTCAATTTTTGAATTTATGTTCTGAAAGTGGGAACCTGAACACCTCGATCTGCCATCCATCTTCTGTACCTCATGCACGAGCCTCCTCCTCCTCGTCCTCCTCCTCCACATGGGTGTCAGAGGGTGTGACCTTGCAAGCATGTGACCCATCTCTTCGTCTCCCCCCCCCCCTCCCCATTACAGCGGGCGTCAATCGCAGAGGCACGAACCAGACAGGAACACTCAGGTTTGGGTGCCAATCAGCTCCCGGTACAGAGGGCGAGAGCCATTCATCTCTCGCTCGGCCGTCAGCGCGAGACGTCAAGGCCTTAATTGCCTGCCCGATGCAGGGCCGGATCTCTGAAAGTTCTATTATGTATTACACTGTTCACCTCCCCCGCCCGCCACCCCCAACCCCCCCTCACCCCAGACCAGCTTTGTATCATTGAGCTGCAGAAAATGAGGAGGGCATGGCACAACAAGCAAACACAAGAAGAGTGATGGAGCAAGACTGGGGCGAGAGGCCTGCGCCCACCGATTTAAGCCCACATCCATTTCGCAGAGGACCCGTCATATTCCAGAAGGTTCTCAAGGTTGTCAAAGAAGAAAGAGTGGCAGTGGGTGATGTGACAGACTGATGTGTTGACACCTTCATAAAACAAAGTAAAGCGGTTCTCCTTGGCGCAACACGTGCCATCAGGAAGAGAAGGGCTTTTATTTTTTTCCATTTGTCCTAGAAGTTAAACATTTTTTTTCTCTTCGCAAGTTCGGTGAGTTCAGCCATCGCTGAATTTCTGTGTCAACCTTACGAAAAAAGTTAAGGACGAATGTTGGTTAAATTCAGGTTGGTAAAAGCACAATAAGGTTTTCTGTTCCATGTCAATATACAGTTTGATTTTCATTGAAGTTTCTCAAGATATTGTATTAGCAGGCTCCTGGCTGAAATAAATCACAAAGATAGAGGGATTTAAGAGAGAGAGGGATCTACTTTTATCTTCTCTGCAGCAACTTTGGAGATCCTGAGTGCAATGCGATGGGAACTACACCTTTGGTTGAATTTCATGACACGTACCCCCACCGTGTTCTTTTCAATACAGGAGTCCAATTAAAACTGACATGCTGAAGAATGGTGTAGCTATCTGTGGTAGGCTACATGCTAAGAAAGGAAAGTGGAGATTGTACTTGCCAACCATGTTAGATCTAGGGTGACCAGACATCCCCGTTTTCCGCGGCCAGTCCCTGTTTTCGATGCCTTGTCCCAGGCTCAACCTGTCCACGGAAATGTCCCCGTTTTTTTCCTCCCTGTTTCAATTTGCCGTCCTGTGCATGTAAGGTTACTGCAGATCAGATACTTTTCAGTTAAGGTTGTTTAGACCAATCAGAATGACTCTTGTTATTGCTATGGCTTGCTAGATTTACCATAGTAGCCTATGTAAATTTGCAAATCGTCCCGCTCTCCCTCCCCCTCAATCGGCTAGTAGACTGTCGATAGCTATTGCAACAGACAGCAGGTTATTGGCAGGTAAGCTACATTACAATCGATTAAATACATTGTCATGTTTTTAATTTTCATTAACTCTTACGTTAGCTAAACGTAGTCGGTGTTTGTGAGGAATGGTTGTTGTTTATTGTTGATAATGTTACCTAATGTTATTCAGTAGCTAGCTAATGTTATGCCAGCTAACAATTAACTACCATTACCTAACGTTATTCAATAGATAGCCAACCGTTAGCTGCTAACATTGTTAGGCAATGTTAACGACACGCATTAGCTTGGTAAGAAAATAAACACTACAAAAAGTATGGTAGCTAGCTACGTATCTGTTTTAAGAATCAGTCACACTTTGAGAGTCTGTCCTTTGGATTTAATGAAGGAAAACATTCATATGTTACAATTCTGCTCGCACCACAGTAACGTTAACTATACAGCTAGCTAGCTATCAGCTAGCCTGCTATCAGCTAGCCTGCTGCTAGTCAGGGGCTACCGGGTGAGCCGAGACCAAGGAACGGCTCGGTCCGAGGTCAAAGACATTTTTGCTGAGCCCTGCCCGAAAAAGGACCAAAACGGTTGTGTTAATTGCGCCCTCAATCAGACCGTGCCGATAGCACAGCAAGAGGAGGGGGACGCCAGGAGTGACTGACTGAAAAATTAAAATTATTTATGATCAAAAACTCTTCTGGAGCATGCCTTAATGTGTTTTACATGAGCACATGCAGTGAATAGAATAATTTTGCCCATGTCGCTTTTGTTTTTGTTTTTAACGTTAATTGATTTAGCAAAGCAAAGAAAAACATTGGCTGTGTTTGAAAGGTTCGGAGGCTAACTAATGTTATACTGCATAACGTTACTAATCACTGCAAGTTTAGAAAGCTATTTTCATACGGAAGACCGGAGAGGACATGGGTACATATTTTATTTTTTATACTTTGTTCATGATCACAAATTATAATTTTGTGACTTCAACAGAACAAGGTTGTATTCTCGAGATCATTATTTATTTATTATTTCGTTATCTCAAGCTTGGTTTCTTATTGCGTGATCTCGACATCACACAAATTGTCTTCTCGTGAGTCCGTCACACACAATCACTGTGCATTTCCCCCCCTGGGCCCCTGCTTGTCCAGAAGTCAAAATGACTAACTTTGTCACTTTATCCGAAATGTGCACAATATAAGTCGAGGACTAACGACAATGGATTACTGATTGGTTGTGAAATTTATATTCAACCGTAGATCAGACCTGGGCCAAGTATGCACTGAATTAGCCAGACTACCACTACTACACTCACCTGTATCTAGGGTTGCCAACCGTCCCTTGAAATAAGGGACGATCCCTTATCTGTTCAATAAGCCTTATTGAACTGATAAGGGATCGTCCCTTATTTCAAGGGACGGTTGGCAACCCTACCTGTATCCAGCCAGACAACTCATCTGACCTATACCTGGAGGCCTTACGAACCTTGTTGGACACCTTGTTCTCTGCCTTATAGCCTACATCAGTACCAGTGGCAGATTTATTTTTCAATGCCATGATGGAGCCCCCGCACATACAAAATCTCTATTAATAAATGTTGAACATTTGGTCAGTCTTGAATTTGGTGCTTCCCGGGTATTTTCCACAGAAAATATGTAGCATAGGTCCTAATGACCAGGCAGCAAAGCATTATATACGCTAGAAGCATTGTTCTATACATTATGCTATTAAAATCAGTTATATTACTTGGGCAAGGATCAACATATTTATGTTTTCAGGGTGCCGTTCCCCTTTAAGGTGCCAGGCAGTAAAAGGTGTACTCCCAAGAACAAAGAATGCGTGCCGTGCGCACACAAATAAATCACAATTGGGAGCTAAAAAGCAGCATTGCTACTTTTAATATTTTATTTTAAATGTTTGAGTTAATTTTTTTGTTTCACTGTTCTGCCTTTCTAATTAATTAAAATGAAAGTTATAGTAATGACAAATAACATTTTATACACAAATGATCAAAATCATTGTTTTCTGATGCGTTTGCACAGCTACAGTTCCATCACTTCTGAGAAATGTCCCTGGATTTGCTTCCAGAAATCTGGTCACCCATGTTAGATCCCGCTACATTCTTGAATTGTGGTAAGAGAAATAGCAGCGGGGCAACTGAGCCATTTTAATATGGTGAAGGCTGCAGGAACCGTGCATGTTGAGGGAGGGGTTTGGCTTGGGAAAGGACTTTGGCAGCAACCTTTGGCATTTGGCCCTGTTTCAATAAATAATTTGTGTTATGGTTGCCAATAATTTAACATCATGAATAAATCATGAAAGTACCTTGAGAAGCTATGCATGTTAGCACTTGGACTATACTTGCTCATGCCAGTAGGTCAGGATACACAGTGAAATATTCAGTGTTATTTAAACCATAACAGAGTCCAGAATAAATATGCTCAGAATGAAATGTTCTCCATATGGGTCCATTCAACATTGAAGATGTGGTTGCATATAGTATACTAACCTACAGACTAAGATACATTTTAGCTCTGATCTAACAGTGTTAGTAAAATTATAAATGTGTTGTTCTGAAAACAAACAAACAAATAAATCGTTTTTTAAAATACATTTGTGAATTCTGAACTCAACTGCTGTAGGTAAACAATGATTCAGTGAAGTATGAAAGACTCTTTCACACATGGTCTATGCTTGTGATACACAGCTATCACATAATAAACACCTATTTTGTGTGTACAGCATTTTATGATTTTCACTGGAAGCTAGGATAAGTTTTCCAATGAAAAGGCAAGAGAACTGAAGAAAGCATTCCATCGAAATGTATTCAGTTGACTGCCAATTCATCAGTGTTTTGGCTACATATTTTTTGCTTATTGAAAAGGATTAGTAACCATAGCAGTGGTCCCCAACAGCGTGTTGTCTTTACCTTTTGTTATCTGTGTAATCAATGTTTTCAATTGATAAATTACATAATTAGCAAACCTTGTGTCTCTCCAGGACCAAGGGCCCCTAAATGATAATGTTCAACAAATTAAAATATTGAGCAAAGAAAGATATTTAGAAAAATTCCCTGATATGATATATATATTTTTTTTAATGTAATGTGTAATGTTTTTGGCCCCTACACATCTGAAATGATTCCGGCATGCCTGGGGTTGGGGGGTGGGGTCTAGCAGGGGCCTACAGGTTGGATGCCTAGCATTAATGTGTATATCGGTCAATATCCAGCTGTAACTGGGTAATGCGTAATATATAAACCTTGCCAGGCTTGCCCTGAATAACATCATCCAAAGAAGACATGCGTATATCTCAATGTAAAATATATCAGTGGATGCAAAAATAAATCTGAATTTCTGCGTCCATCCTGATATACTGTGAATAAACACCAGCAGGTGGATGAGACCATGTCAGTATCATTTAACCAAACAGCTTGTAGAGAATAAAGCCTTTATGACTGCTCATTTAAACCCTCAAATAAAGCGGCTTATTCTCTGCGTTTTGCATTACTGAAACCTGCGCCATTTGCATCTTAGGGCAGTAAATGGCGTTTTCAGCTTTTTTGCTCTACAGGTTGTGGCATTACCCTTGCCATTCAGTCACATTATACCCTCCTACTTTACAGCAATCATCATCCATCATTCAAAGTCCTTCATGTTTATTCAAATAAGATCTCCACCACCCAAAGCGAGATGAAATACACTCACTGTGTATGCTCTGAGTCCTGCACAATGTATCACTGTCCACTGCTGCAAGCCAGGCAAATAAAGGGACGATCACATCTATTTTCATCTTACACTCTAAAATTGAAAGACTAAAATAATATCTGACAAGCTTACAATACTTTGTCTGTTTCAGTGTGTGTGTGTGTGTGTGTGTGTGCATGAGAGAGAAAGAAATAAATGTTTGTGTGTGTGTGTGTGTGTTTATCTGTGAAATCTGCTTTTCTTTAACTGTTGCTTTAGAGCTTAATTGTCGGCATGTGGGTGTCTCACATGACCTCACATGTATGACCAGCATAATCGTATGCTGTCCACTGTCCCTGTAGACCTGGCGACAAGTACAAAAACAGCACATCGTATCTCCTGCCCAATCAAGGAAAGAAAAGTTACACAAAATATTCCTTTTTACGATAATAATGATGATGATTATTATTATTAATATTTAGGTGTCCAAATACCACAGGTGCTGGAACTTATTGTTTTTGTCAGGATTATTTTATTTACTTTTCGCCCTTTCACCTCAAATAACCGTGAGTTGGTATGGGCAGGAATTACCAAACTTGGTAGGCTTGTTTGGATCTCAGAACTCTTGGAAGCTTTAAATTATGGCACAGATTGAACACCTGGTGAAGCTAGTGCTTGTTACAAAAGTTTGACATTCACAACCCAAGCCCCATGCCCTGTTTGGCAAAGAGTCACAAAATTTGGTGTGCAGGTACCTCTCTTCATGAGGAAATAATTTGCCTCAAGGACCCATAAAGTCCACCATATTGGATTTTCCGACACTTTCATGTTTTCTAAAACACTTAAAATGCTTCTCTTCCTACAAAAATGTACCAAATTGCACAAAATTTGGTATTTTGCCTCATGTCAAAACTATGACTGAATGGACCATCCAATTAATTTTCAGTGGCCAGGACTTATCACAAAAATTCTAATAATTCCAAATATGTTATAATAAAGTTATGAAACTTGGTATGTGGCACTATAGAGATATTCAAATATTCACAAAAAAATCACTGTTCCTTTCAAGAGACTTCAAACTTATACATATATGGCTGCGTCCCAATATTCATCACTCCTCCACTCCCCCACTACCACTGATCTCCTACCCGGAAGTATGCAAAACTGCCTGAACGTTTTGAGCACAAGTAGTTGCATGTACAGTATACAATGTATCTGACATTGCGGTTTGCGTCGAGACATTAATCGATTTGTAACCATTTGTAATTAATATGTAGTCTAATCAGCAACATTAGAATAGGACACAAAGATCAGTTCCCGGGGCACGGAGGAGAGAAGGTGGTAGTGGAGGAAAGGAGGATCCATTTTTTGAGTATTGGGACGCACCCTATATGTGCCTTATTGGTTGACTCCATCTTGAATTGGCCACCATTTTGTATTATATTTACTCATCTGTTACTTTTCTGAGATCTTCCTTATTATCATTACCAAAATTGGTGGCAATTCGGCACTTGGCATTTTTTGCCATTTTCTAAAGTTAATATTTACAATGTTAAAATGATGCCTAAATGTGTAATTATTATCGCCCAGTTTAGCTAAATAGCTTAAATGCACCTGATAAAATTGCTTAAACGAGTGAGGATGGCACTTGCAAAAACTGAGTTATCTAAGGGAAAACCGAGCGAAGACGCTTGAAACCTTTGGATTTATGTACGAGAAATTCTTCATCTGGGATTTCTGTTACATTTTGGTAAGTGGATTATTTTGCATATATAAGCTATAACTAAGAAATAATGGAAGTATCTTTAAGATTTATAAAGCAAAATAAAACCAGGGGGGCAGCACGGTACGGTGGTGCAGTGGTTAGCACTGTCGCCTCACAGCAAGAAGGTATCAAGTTTGAATCCTGGCCGAGGACCTTTCTGTGTGGAGTTTGCATGTTCTCCCCGTGTCCGCGTGGGTTTCCTCCGGGTACTCCGGTTTCCTCCCACAGTCCAAAGACATGCAGGTTAGGCTAATTGAAGACTCTAAATTGCCCATAGGTATGAGTGTGTGAGTGAATGGTGTGTGTGCCCTGCGATGGATTGGCGGCCTGTCCAGGGTGTATTCCTGCCTCTCGCCCAATGCATGCTGGGATAGGCCCCAGCACCCCCCGCGACCCTGACCAGGAATAAGCGGGTTAGATAATGGATGGATGGATGGAATAAAACCAGGGAAGATCACAACAATGTCAATGATGCCGTTCACAGCAATAAAATGACTCGGTAGATCAACTGTCTCTCAAACGAAAGACAAAATTACAGAACAGGAGTCCATAATTAATTCACAACAATGGCATGGTTTACTGAAACTAAACTGAACTGACCAATCTCCTTTGGAGGGGAAAAATTGTTTGGAGGGTTAGTAGGGCAGTTGCCACTTGCGCCACTTTTCCACTACAGCGCCGACCCATAATGACCCGTACCAAGCCGACGGCTCGTGTCCTTTTCTACATCATTCAAAGCGGGTATACCCGAGTAAACCTGAGCCATAGTGTGTAACTTTTCGACTCTGCTTCAAAACAGGGCCGAAGCGTTCCGCGCTATCCAGGCTGCGTTGTGTAGTGGCGGTTGCTATGTGATGCATCGGTCAAACCATGCCTTTGCACGGATTGAATACTGTTCTATGGAAATGAAACCGAACCGTGTGGAGATCACGGTTCTGTTCAGGTGGTACGGTCGGGTCATATACACCGGCTATGGAAAAGCGGCATTGCATACCTTGCAGGCTACTTTCTCCTTGGTTATTATTTTGTCTCCAATGGCATAGAACTCATAATATTTCCAAATGGTGCGGTGTAGTTACAATTTTTCTTGGCCCCTCCATTTTGAATCTATAGCCACCCTAAAGGCTACACAGATGGCATGACCCACACATGAACCTTATTTAGACTAGCGACCCTCCAGACAAAACAATAACATGGCTTGTTGTTTATCGGTCTATTTGATGTTGAGCGCTACCACGAGTGCAAAATAAATGACGGCAAAGTGCAGCTGGGCTCCTTATTTCACCTAGGCAATTGAATTACAAATCTGAATTCTTAATTACATATTCAAAATTTTCAATTTTCCTGACATTTGAAGAAGTTCGTTTAACAAACTAAAAAGTGACAGTCCTACTGCACTCTTTGACCTAGAGACCTAGAAACTAATGTCAGTAGATATCCTATGGATTTCCTATCATGGGACTACAGCAATATTAATTGGTGTCCAGTATATTACAATTGGTAGTAGGCCTGTTGTATATTTTTATCCAGTTACCACCACCAATATCTACCACCATATAATATCTGAATATCTAACGGCGGAAGTGAATAGTATTATCTTATAATCCAGGACTTCATTAGTTAGAGTATAACTAATTAGCCAGCATAAAATATAGACCTTTAAGCTGTAATGTAGTGGCACATTAAAACACTAAATCATAACCATAATCACTTCCCATTGTGCTCTAAATGTGTTCTCTACCTTTGAACAAAGTGGTGATAGTGGAGAGCAATTGTAGTAGAGTAATTTTTAGCTAGCTACAACAGCTACAACTAGGCTACTGTATGACATGAAAAACATCAGTATTGGTTTTCTGTCATAGGTTGTCACTGAATTTTCAAAAGTAATTTCACTTTGTGTTTGATGCTTGAACATGTAGGCTATAGCCTACTTGTTTGGACTGACTGAATATACAATTTCTTACATCAGCAATGCTATTTATGTTTACAAACACCTAGCTAGCTGGATAAATTGTCATCTGAATATACTTGCATGGGAGGGCTAGCCAAAATATCTATTCCACTTTACAAGCCAGTTAAGAAACTAACTGGCTTATAAACTATCAAGCTGACTATCAAGCTGACTTTAACTACATACTGCAAGTCAGAAGCTTACAAGATATGTTTGATAAAGGGGAGATGTGGGCGGGGTTAAAATCAGTATAGCAAGCTAACATGAGGATGGATGTATAAGCCTCATTGAGTATAGCTAGCTGATTTATTATGTCTTTGTTTACAGTTACAGAACAATAGCAAGCCAGACTAATTAGTTAAGCCAATGCTATGGTGGGCACTTACAAGGTTAGTTCATGCATAGGTGAGACACACCAATAAATCCACCATTGTTAGAAACTGTGGAAAATGTATTGTAAAAGCTGAATAAAAAGCAGTATTTTTCAACAAACCGATACAAAGAATTTCAGGTTGTTTAAATGTATAGCACCTGTAACCGCAAATCTGTCGGACAAATGATATATTTTTGGGTGGTTGGAAATCATAACCATGACCATAACCATAACAATAACGATAAGTAATCCTGACAGATAGCAATTGTCGTGCAATGTTTCACATACACACTAATAAATGACACAAAGAATATTGCTTTTAAATTGTCCTTCCACCGTAAAGCTACTGGAACCTTATTCCTGTTGTCACCCCGGCTGGCTTCTGTGTTCCCCAATGAATTTCCTATACAATCTTGTGTCTGCTGAAGGGCCACTATTCTTGGCATTTCATGACTTACTTCATAATCTGCATCTCCTGCTGTTCCCTCCCCTCTCTTTCTCTCTGCAGGTCGTCTGCCTGTGGATTCACCCCACAACCCCCCCCCCCAACACAACCACCCCCCAGAGAGATTCATTCTCCTCTCCTGCACCACACAACGGGAGTCAATTATCCCATTCTGCTAGCATTGCGACTACCTCTCTGAACACCAGCTATTTCCAGCTGCCACCGATCCATTCAAATTTTCCACAATTTTGATAGAAGACCTTTCTGGTCCTGCCCTTCTGTTCCTTTCTGCCTAGTTTATCATCACGATCAGCAAAATCCTGCTCCCTCTTTCATCATGCAATCGATGGAATGCTTTCTTTACATTTATTTTTTTATAGTTTCATTTATGACACGACCCATTACAATAACTGAACAATCAAGGCTTACCTCTGCGCTCCACTGTCAAGGACATTTTTAGAACTGGTTCAAACAAAGGATGGCCTTGCTTGATTTAGTGTTAAAATGGAACAGAAGGCAACGGGTAGCGTGGGGTTCAAAATTATGCATAATTATGTGTAATTCTCATAAATCAAGATCCTCCTGTAGGTGGAGGGAACAATGCAGATGGACAATCTGGATTTTGTTCATGTGTGAGATAGTCAGTAGTTAATGTCATAAATATAAAGAATTATATTTTTTTTTATAGCAGTGTTTCATCTCTGCTCCAAGTATACCTGGAGCGGAAGCCAGGCATTGTAGTGCCCATGGTGGGGGAATATGATGGTTTCATCACAACTATGCTTCTGAATTCCCTCATTCCCCCTGTCTCGTGTTTCACCTCTTTCACACACACCATCTTCCATTCTGAAAAAAATATTTGCGTATGCGTATCGTAATCACGGTTTTTCACGCGCAATTATTTTTGGTCGTCTTTAACCAATAAATTTGCTTTGTTTGGTTTTTTTTTCCCCCCAGTTTTCTTTGTTGAAAGGCAGAGGGAGTGGCTTTGTTTTCAAAGTGTGCCACATTGCACGTTTAACCCTTTCCACTGTCTGCCTTCCACTGCCTCGGTTATCCGTGCCGTGGTAAGGAAGGAGTTAATAATTTCACGCATGTCAAGGGTTTCTGGAGAGCCATTAAGCAGCCCAATTACTGAGCGTGAAAAAAAAAAAATTAAAAGGAAAAAAAAACAAAAAAAAAAAACAACAAAGTCGCCCATCCTTTGTGCTGGTCTCAAGCTTTCAGCGATGGATTTAGGTGGAAGTTGATGCCTCCTTCTTTCGGTCGTTTAAAGAAGTGTGAAAGCCCTGTGTTCACCTTTGCCCCTATCAGTGCCCTGTGAAATGAACACGGCTACGGCCAGCCACCGCCCCGATGTACCCTCACGCCAATGAGAGGCAAATCTCCTCCGTCCAAAGGTCTCGCCGGCTGAAACAGGAGGCTGTCATTACAGCGGAAAGCAGAAATCCGCAGACAGCAGAGCACTTTGGCTTTCAGCCATGGCCATTTCAATCACTCTTCACACTTCGCTGGAAATTCACAGCTCCTCCTGTGAAATCGTCCTCTCCGAATATTATCATCTGCAACCAGCATGACGGCTAATCAGCAATGCAAAGTAATTTTTCGGAGAAGCTCATCTGCATACTTAAATGTACACCTGCAAGGACAGTTAATGCGGGCTCGCCGTACTTAAATGCAATCAGCTGAGTGATGTCTAAATGACATCAATACATAACAAATTTCAGCACTGAAAAGATGCGGGCTTAAACCCCCTGGGATTCAATCAACATTTCTCCTTATATTTGCCTAAACAAATGCAGATATTTTGGTGAACACCGAGCTCGCTATAATTGACATTTATATCCCAACATGAATAACATTCACATTTACATTCACAGTAAAGGACAAATTGTGATTTATTTAAAGCGTGAATATGCATGAGATTTTGAAGAGTTGTTTAGGTTCCAGAAAGAGATTACTTGTTTTTTCATAATTAACCTGGATACAAGCACTGTATGAAGCCATAAGCAGATTCAATTATCATTTAAAAAGCCTGGCAAAATCATCCGTCAGAGAAACACCAGCCAAACACTGTCCTGCCATACTAGAAAGACGTGACTGACAATTGTCAGCATTCGAGAATACTTATACATATACATTACATATATACAGTACTATGTACTGCAGCACATAGCATTTGATGAGAAAGTGGAGAATGTTTTATGAATAAAAGATCTGATTTCGGAGGTGTGTGGACAGCTGGTAACTTGAGGTGATCATTAAACGCACAGCGGGAAATGCAGGGCAGAACTGCTGCCATGTCTTTGTTAGCGTTATCAGATGCATTCAAGAGAATTCAATTTGAAATTAACAGAGCGACATAAAAATAAGAGCTGATATAATTCTGTTTGAAAGTAAAATTATAAAAGGTGTTGTGCGTGAAAAAAAAAAGCGCTGTAAGTTTCAGTGGGTGATGGACAACATACAGTATGGATTTGCATTGGAGTTGGGAGAACCGATTATTAAAGCCGAGATCATGATGAATGAGAATGGGACTGACAGAAATGTCATAGTTGATGACCTTCAAATTGCACCTCCATCGTTCCTGCAGCTAGCTCCAGACCACTGATACCCCACCAAGGGTGATTATCATTATTATTGCTAGTTCAAAACCAATGAAGAAGAAGAATGTAATTGTGGAGCGTCTGCTGAGTAGCAGCTTTAATCAGAAGCCACGGCTGCATCTTTTCATCACAGCAGCACAGTGAGTCTCGGGCGCCAAGGTTCAGGGGTTTTGATGGAGCACCGCATGCAGCACAGGGAAGACACCGTACATAGTCCCCAGTGACTGCATTTCCTCTGCTGGCAGGGATGTGCTGGGTGAGGCTGCTAGCCTCACTAGCTCCACTGGAAATGGTATTAACAAACTTACAAGGGCGCTAAGTGTAGCGTAGTGTAGCATAATGTTTAGGGAGCTGGGCTCTCAAAACCAAAGCTGTGGATTCCCTGGTGGGACATTGCAGTTATATCCTTGAGCAAGGTACTGAACCTAAATCGCTTCAGTAACTATCCTGCTGTATAAATAGGTGGTATACCAAACAAATGTAAGCTCTGTCAATTCCTCTGGATAGATATTTCTACTAAATGCCTAAAATGTAAATATGTGTCAGGACTACTGAACAAGACATGATTTTGCAAAACAAATTGCATTTTGGGAGTGCATCTTTGCAAATCTGTCATGTTAAGGACTGTAACGGCTGAAAGAATGAGCTCCAGAGTTTGCTTAGCATTTTCGGACGTGATCTTCTTTGAAGCACATTAAAGAAAAATTTAGCATTAAGCCCAAAATTTGCATGAACTTTGTTTTACTTGGGGTTTGTGGTCGAAGCTTTCATGCTTTTTTCTCTTTCAGCACAGAAAGAAAAACCATTAAAAACAGTCACACATCTTCTGGGATGCATAGCTGTGCCTAAGAGCTCGGAGAAAGAGACTTTGAACTCATCTGGGGTCCCCATTGGCTTTCATTGGGAGCTTCCATCTTACTCCATATAAGACGATCCCTTGGTCAATCCATATGGATTTGATTACAGCACTCATAAAGGGAAGTACTGCAGGACTGGCAAGTGATGTTTTCAGCAGCCATCAAATGGTTTGTGGTTAGAATTAAATTAACGATGAAGTATAGCTGCATGACTGATCCCAAAATTGTAACTGTACACCACCACTAAGTTAAATGTGAACTGGGTGCTGGGGTCTCATTTATTAACAACTGCTAAATCGGTATATCTGAAGACAGATTTTTCTTATGCACAAATACAAATTCAATGTTATTTGGCAGCAGAGTGGAAAATAAGATCAACAGTTTGGAACATTATCATCAAAATATTATTTTATGAGATATTTTAAAAAATGGCAATCAGTAGCTGGGATTTAGCACAAGTGTAATAGCACACATGATGCAGGAGGGTGCTTGATGCATCAAGGCAATGCTTCAGTTTTAATGAGTTAAAGGCATAGCAAAGATGTGACTGTGCATTGGCCAATGAGGATGCTTACCATATTCCCTTTAAATGCATCAAGTGAGCGTGTCTTGAATTTTGTATTTGTGTACTGCATGCTCTCTACTTCATTCCAAAATATGAATCTGCCCTTGCAACAGTTGCATTTTCACTATTGAGGGGCTATTTGTGTCCTTATGATGGAATCCGGGGTTTCTAACATCGTGAAATACTTGAGAAACTTGAGAATCAAGATTGTAGTGTCATAAATTGTGTCAAAGAATATGGCCACCCAAAATCAATCAAAATACATAATTTGTCTACATCACACTCATTGGGATTACTCATTAATGTATGACTCTTTCATGTTGAAACTTTATACACATAGACCCAAATAGCTATAGAACACGTCTGGATAGATAGAGTAATACATAGAGTAATATTTAAAAAAAAGTTATGACTCCAACATCTAAACAGCACAGGTGACACATACAGGGCAGGGCATGTAAGGAACACCTAATCTAATAATGGCTTAACATAGGAGAAACCTGAAAACTTTGTATTGGCCTACTGAACTTGTGTAGGCTTTTCTGTAAAATCAATAAAAAGGAAGAAACTACGTTAATCAATATGATTGCATTTACACTGCCTGGCCAAAAAAAAAGTTGCACACTCTAATATTTTGTTGGACCGCCTTTAGCTTTGATTACGGCGCGCATTTGTCGCGGCATTGTATGGACAACCTTATGCACCGTCACAACATTTATTCGTAAAGTCTTCTCCAGCACATCCCAAAGACTTTCAATGGGGTTAAGGTCAGGACTCTGGTGGCCAATTCATGCGTGAAAATGATTCCTCATGCTCCCTGAACCACTCTTTCACAATTTGAACCGGATGAATCTTGGCATTGTCGTCATGGAATATGCCAATTGATGGGATAACCTGGTCATTCAGTACATTCAGGTACTCAGCTGACTTAATTGTATTGCTGCATAACGTTGCTGAGCCTAGACCTGACCAATTGAAGCAACCCCAGATCATAACACTGCCTCCAGAGGCTTGTACAGTGGGCACTATGCATGATGGGTGCAACGGCGACTATTTTTTTGGCCAGGCAGTGTATAAATCACGCATTTTGGCCTGTCTGCAAAAATGTACGCTTTGGCTCATGCACAGCATGTGTGGTTTGACACACATCTTGAGCATTAAAAAAAAGTAGCCTACTAGTGGTCACACTGCCCATTTTTTGGGATGTTTTCCCTTGAAAACACCTAGAAAGTGTGTACTGTGTGAGTTCTACGAAGAATTGTTCTCTTTGTTTGCAGAAAACCATTGTCAAAAGCAGCCAGCTCTGACACCGTACCACCAATTTGCTGTTTACAGTTTGGAGCTGTGCTCTCCCTTGATACCAGAATTCAGAGTGTACTTTGTGAGCAGTATTGCAGGTGGGTTCGTAATCTCTCTCCGTATCTGTAAAACCTCTGGCTGTGCCATCTGTGGAGCCTGGCACCGCCTGGCCTGTTGGCGTTTCTCGCCCAGTTTTTCCAAAGACAACATGGTCCTGCAGGGGACCAGCAAATCCACAGGGAATGGGAGGACTGACATTCCCTGTCGAAGGAGGCATGAAGACATGAATACAAATATAATAGGGCCTCCCAGAATTGTTTCTTTTGAATTCTGTGAATGGGTTTCTTAATATGATACCAAGCCCAGTAATATGATGCCTAAGTGCAGTCACTGGTTCCAGAGATGTTTCCTTTTGTCCATTGTGCCCAATTCAAAGCACTTACAGGATCACGTTACTCAAAGGGGGGCAAAAATTTCCTTTATTTTCCTTTTCAAAATGCATTCAAGGGCATGATATGAAATGGTGCTGAGCTATTTACTCATATTTTCACGAACCTTTATAAATGGTAAACAGCATGATATCTCTCGTGGTGAAGGATGTAGGTGTTCCACCTTTTGTGCATGTGAAATATTTTAATATAATGGAAGCTGTACGTTCCTCATGAATTAATTATGATTTTGCATAAGAATAGGATTTGGTGTAAAAGGACTTTGAAGCAGCAAAGAGCCAAATGTAATGACAGTGTTGGTTTTTTGCAGATAAACTGAACACAAAAGGTAAGGGCCGATTTTGCCACTCTCAGTGTGCAATAAATGATTAAATTACATGATAGTGTAGTTCTGAAGGAGAAATAACTATAATTCACCAAGACAAAAGAACAGAAAATCTGCTCCAGTTCAAGAGGGTAATTTATTTGCATAACACATAACAATGAAATGCTCTGGAAGACAAATATATGGTCCATAAGATATGAAAATAATCACTATATAAACACACAAAAATTATGAATGTTCCTGCTCTACAATAAGAGTGAATATCCTGCATATTTTCCCCCCAATTTGGAATGTACCATTATATTTATTAGCATTCATTAATTATCAGAGCTGCAACTCCCCCCCCCCGAAGCATATATTGTCAGCCACCACTTCCTATCACACCGCAGATTACAAATCAGGCTCATACAGACAAAGTTTGAGCACGACACGGTCTTCAGACAGACTACAGGAACCTAATCAACTAGCAGGGGTCAGCAGTGGACGGTGAGACACTGTAATCCTGGTCGGCTGAGGCCCTCCTTCCCTGGGCAACGCTCACGCCAATTATGGATCACGCTGCATGGCTGCCGGCCATAGTTGGCACTGGAAAAGTGCAGATTCGATACCCGGGGTGGCCCATCCACGCACTGAAACAGTGCCTTAACAGAATGAGCCCACAGCAGCCCCCTAGTAGTATTTGTGCATATATGACAGATGTGATTGCGTTTTTATGTAAATTCAGTGATAATTAGTCTCTATGATGCTTAAATAATTATAAAATGTTTTTCTGTCCTTTTCTACTCTGGACCACAGTACAATAGTCAACACAGCCAGATAGAAATGAGGTCAAGACCATTATACGTCAGCATCTTATTGGAGAAATGGCCTACAACCCCCAATGATTCCTCTTTTAGGGAGCATTGTGGACACAAGGACATGCAATGAACACTACAGAAGGCACAGTGGCCACAGAAATATATTAAACTATGTGCACATACAAGAAATTATGTTAAAAATCTGAAGTTTATTGATCTGTGGTCTGTCATTATAGACAGCTTTCAAAAGGCTTTCCTGTCAGTAGTTTGGGGGCAGCAGAATTAGACAGAGAGAAAGGGCAAGGCTTTTGAAAGATGCAGTCCTTGGGGAATTGTCGAGGAGGAGAGAGAGAGATGCAGAAGAAGAATTGTGAGAGGAAGAAGAGGAAGAGGGGCACAGATGAAGAGGAGACGAAGCTCAGTGGGAGTGCGAGAGAGGACTGTATCTAGGGCAGCGGATGCACCTGGTTGGACCAGGGAGACTACGCATGGACATAAACCATGAAACTAGCGAAGAAGTCAGAAGGGTTTAAATTATCGTACCGAAACAAAAGACCAGAGAGAGTCAAGCTGCCCAGAAAGTACTCTGTCAGATTCCTTTTTCATTCTTCTGTGGTTTTCTGACTTGGATTAAAGTTGTCATATTGTATTTATTAGTCAGCCATAGTCTGACTAATATCTATTTATCTATTTATATATCTATTTATTTATTCATTTGTACCTCCGTGAGTTTACTATCTTACATAACATAACTCTTTGTCACTCATCACTTAGTAATACACTGCCCGGCCAAAAAAAAAGTCGCACACGCTAATATTTCGTTGGACCGCCTATAGCCTTGATTATGGCGCGCATTCGTCGTGGCATTGTTTCGACAACCTTATGCAACGTCACAACATTTATTTCCGTCCAGAGTTGCATTCATTTTTGCCCGAGATCTTGTATTGACGACGGGAGAGTCGAACCACTCCGTAACGTCTTCTCCAGCACACCCCAAAGACTTTCAATGGGGTTAAGGTCAGGACTCTGGTGGCCAATTCATGTGTGAAAATGATTCCTCATGCTCCCTGAACCGCTCTTTCACAATTTGAGCCTGATGAATCTTGGCATTGTCTTCCTGGAATATGCCCATTGATGGGATAACCTGGTCATTCAGTACATTCAGGTACTCAGCTGACTTCATTTTATTGCTGCATAACGTTGCTGAGCCTAGACCTGACCAATTGAAGCAACCCCAGATCTTAACACTACCTCCAGAGGTTTGTACAGTGGGCACTATGCATGACGGGTGCAACGGCGACTTTTTTTTTGGCCAGGCAGTGTATATTTTGGGGAGAAAATATTTTTTTATGTATCCACTTATTTTTCATCAGAAATCAGGAAAATTTGGCTGTCGGCTGGTCACATGGTTGAGATCAGAGTTGTCCTTGTATTCTATCCCTTTGGGGCTCACCCCGACCCTCAGAACTGCTGACCGGACCAAACCGCTTCACCCATGATAGAGCACCACCTGAAACATATTCAGCTCGCCCTTGTTCACACCTTGCTGCACAAGCAGGTGTAATAATGCAAATGTGGCATGTGTCACTGTCATGTGGCTCGTTCCCTTTCAGGAGAGAAAGGGTTCAATCTTCCGAGCCCACTCAAAAGAGCTTCCCACTCTTTCTCCTCATTAAGAGTAATCGTGCTGATGTATATGCCTTTACCATGTTTCTCATTTATTTGGATAGAGGCAGACAAGAGTGGTACTCAAGTAAGCTACAGTTCATATGGAAGTATTCTTTTTGGACAACAATACACGATAGTACAAAAGTCCCAATCTTATTTTTCCACCACTGCAGTCCTGCTTTTCTACAGCATCTTCAATTGCAGTGCGTTTGGGCGGCTGTTTCATTGTTATGTGCTATAAAGAGGAGTCTGGTCCTGGGGTTACTGCTAAAAAAGAAACGTGTCTTTGAGCTTCCATCGTTGAGATTTCTTTGAACCCGTTCTGAAATAAGTATTGACTGTAAATTTGCTTCTCTGCGAACTGTCAGACTGTACCCATCTCTCAATGCAGAGGACACAAAGACGGGTTTAAGAGATCAATAGGTACAACCTGCCTGGTCAGTCCAAAGATTGTACCTTCTCTGTACAAATGGAGACCCTGTACTCGATCAACAAGAGGGCCATTGTTGACAGACGGTCTCTTTCTTTCTTCCTCTGGTGTGATGTGCCTGTATGGATTACCAGTATGTGGTCAAAGCTGGCGCAATACATCAAACAGTCTATTTTACCAACAGAAATACCTACTGCCTGTAATACCTATAACACAAGTGTTCTGTGCACTGTCCCTGGGCTACTTAACAGTGCTTGTGGGGCGCTGAAATCCAGCAAGATTTTCAGTTCTCGTGAAATCACTACCACTCTCAGAACTGTGAGGAAACCTAAATTGGGTCAATCGAGACAGAGATTAGTTGAATAAGGTGGCTACGTGCCCTGTTGGAACTTGCGCCTGCAGACACTGCAGACCTTACTATAGACAATGGCCAGGGTGGAGTAGGTATGCATTAATACCATTCAGAATACACAATCATATGGGAATTCACTGAATTATCAGAAATCTGTTGAAAGACGCCAGCAATCCTTTATAGGTAGTATCCAGTACACAACCAGTACACAAATCTGGTAAATCATCCATTTTTACTACTGTTCAAAAAATAAATTGCTCAGAAAATCTTCTTGTTCCAGAACTCAAATTAGCCTCAATGGTTCTCCTTTCTGGGTAGAAAAAAATATGATCCATTGTTGAGTTGACAGTTTTCATAAAAATCGTTTCATATAAATGGTCGCACACATAATTCTCCATTTACATGGAACAACAATGTCCAATGTCGTTTACTATCTTAGAATTAGCTAATTAGCACAACTGAGCCAATCTGCAAAAGTGTTCAGTTGGATTCTCAGAAGCACCATGTGACAGTCTGGCAGGGGAGAGTCGTTTGCTTTTGTGTTTGCTGCATACTTTCCATTCTGGCGCTAAACTGAAGCAGCCTCTCATCTTAACTGGGCCACGGCAGAATCTGAAACGGATCAGCGCTTTCCGTGTATTTGTGGCCGACCATGTGACTGGCAGTTAGGCTGAATGCTTTTTAAAGGAGCCCAGGGTGGAAAGATGCGTGACTTCAGAAAGAGATGACAACATCTTTAATGCTTATTACTGTTTTTAGAGCTCTTCCTTTCCCGTTCCTGGTTTCTTGAAAATCTCTAAAAAATAAGCTTCAAAATGTCTTTCTTTCTCTACTCCATTGTCCTTTTGCTTTATGGCTTTAGTATGTTTCACTGTTTCTGTAACTTTTGTAAATTAGGTAGGTAATTTCAGCCATAAAACCTTGTCCTTGTAATTTTTCAGTTGAGTGATACAATGTGATAGCTTCGAGACAAAGGATGGCCACCAAACCAGCTTATCGCTCTTTCCACCAGTTTGCTCACATAACCACCTGCGTGTTCTCTTTTGTAATGTTATTTTACACAACCAGGCGACAGATTAACATTCTGTTACGTGATTAACATGCACTGGGTTCCAATTACAGTCCACTTCAGAAGTCTAGGTTGATATTTAATTAGCCCGATGTAAAATGAAATGGAGACAGATCATGTTTTCATTAAAAAGGATGGAATATGCCATTCCCCACTGAATCTCTGCACAGACAGAAGTTTGTGAAGTTGTCAACGGATTATACAAAAGGGGCCTTCTGACCATATGCTGCATTGATGAAGATGTTCTCCAAACCCAGTCAAGGTTACCAGGGCTTAATCTTCCGGAGCAGAACTGCAAATATTTACTGTAGCACGCATTGTTTTTCTGAGATTAATGCAATGGGATTTACAACATTTACCAATGGGTCTGTGAGTTAATTATCACCAGCATAGGAATGATATTTAGAGTTGGTTTTCAAAAGTCAAAATGTATCCCCTTCATTGCACTACCATGAGATAATGGTATACAATATCATCATCATCATCATCATCATCATCATAATCTGTAAATCTAGTGATACAATGTTCCTGTTCCCCCATCTTCTCTTCTTCTTCCTCTTCCTCATTGCTACTTTATGTTACCCTGTTTGCTTTTGTCCCCTCCCCTCCTCCCGCCCCCCCCAGTTGATATGACCAATCATGATTGTTGCCCCCTCACTTCAACAACTACATTCAGTCCGAGAGTGCTGTTACCATAATTTCTAAAATGTACGGAATCTGCTTTTGAAAGTACAATTTGAAAATAAAACTTTTGGGAAAAACTATTTTACATCACAAATGTGGATTTAGATGACATGCAGGATGCCACATTGTCTTCCCCTAATGCAGGTTGGGCCCCTACCTTTAATACCCACACACCACTGCTTCACTACAGGCAGCTGCTCCACCCCACCCCACCCCTCTGGTGGATAGACTATATTTAGCACATCAGTCATAGCAGGTCTGTCACGACTGACCCACGACTGTTCCTTGTGGAGGGGGACAGAGGGGATCCCATTGTGCAGGCGAAAGTTTGAAACCTGGCAGGGTTGATTTTTTTTTGTTATAATTCAGACGCAGTTAAATTACTCACAGTGCATGTCCAGCAAGCAACAACAACAACAAAAAAAAAAAAGCATAAAAACAGAATAGCCTCTACATAGAGTAGCACGCATGCATACATAAAGAGTCTGATGGTGATGTGTAGTGATTGACATTTATTTTTCCAGTCATTTTCTTAATTTGGAATCACCGGCTGTTCCTCTTTGGTTACTGTTAACATACAAGTAACACTGGTGAAGCTCTTGCACTACTCCCATGCCTTCACCTGGAAGTCAGTGACCATGTTACACTCTAAAGGCCACAGATTACTACAGGAGAGCTAGCAGAGATCAGAGGGCAGGCTTATTTACATTTGATGACAGCTAATGAGTTATTTTAACATCTGATATCTGTTTCACCTGAATTTACAAATGAAATTTTTATTCTCAACAAACAGAATAGTTCATGGATGGGGCAAAAGTGGTTACTATTGTGTAGTTTTTCCATCAAAATATTGCTATACTCATGATATTGGGAAGTACCTATTTGGGAAGACATTCAGGGCCTGATTTACTAAGACATTTAGCAGGTGCAAAAACTTTTAGCACACACAAAACCAATGATTGGTGCAAAGCAAATACCATGACCAATCATGTGTCACGTTATTGGTTTTGCACACGCGAAAGGTCTTAGTAAACCAGGCCCTCAGTGTGCTGACCTCTGATTTTTAAAATAACTATGGGTTTGTCAATCCATTGTTGCCATTGTTGAATTATAGCATGGAGTCAGAGTCTCTTGTTTCATACATACGTGTATCTGCAGTACACACTAGTATTCACAGCATCAGAAACCGTTTCTTTTGCACTGCAGCAGGAGTGGTTTAACGAAAACTATTAGCGTTGTTGTAATTAAACTGTGATTATACAATGTACCACACCGGTAGCATATTGCAAAAAAAAAATACAAAAAAATTGATTTGCCTTGTTGAAAAAATGTTATATGTAATTTTTTTCCACCAAACAATTTTATAAATGACAAAGATAATCAATTGTCTTGAGAATGTAAGTAATTCACTAGCTTATTAAATTAAAATCAGCATCATCTGATATTGACATAGTGTTACAACGTTAAAAGTCTTTTTTTTTTAGCAGTGGTAATTTATTGCGTGACTGAATGATTTCTGTGCTCATTTAATGTAAAATGATTGATTGTAACACTGTCATTTATTTATTTATGCAGAATGTAAACATGGACACTGAGGTTTCTTTTTCATTAAAATTGTTCAATTAGGCATGAGAATTACCATCCATTATTATCTATTTCCAAGCTGTTAATTATCCAGGTGCGGTTGCGTCGTTGTCTATAATTAAATAATGCAACTGTATGTCGGAATGCAGTGTGAATTTTATCCATGGAAACTGACGACCGATCAAAGTTTTCGCACAACTACTTGTGGAACATTTTATTCAAAGTGCAGCACACAATGGTGAACTGACCTGTTGTGAAAATTGTGCAACCTATTGTCAGGTTGTCAGGTGAGAAAGACCCCCAATGAAAGCTAGAGCGGTTCAAACCTTGTGTAGTTTCGGTAGATTTCCACAAAGGCACTGAAAAACCCAACATTTTGGGAGGTGCAGAAGGCCTGGCACTACTCGTTATCATTTAGGGCTCGCTTGCATTGACACGACACAGTCATTTTTAACATTGTCCATGGTGTAGTTCACACTTCAGAACGATCACCGCAAACAGTTTAGCAGGTTTGCAGCTGCAGTACAGGGAGTCTATCTGAAGGAATGACTCTCAGCTAAGTATTTGGCTGGCGCTTAATATGAAACCACATCTGTTGTATTGAATTAATCGCATGCTGATTACTCCCATGTATTCCCATATGTTACCCTGCAACAAAAAATAAAAAGTGCAATTTCATTTTGTAAAATGGAAAAAGAAACATAATCCCCATTGCATGAGAAAAAACTAAATAAACATGTAAACCACAGGGTCATTTTTATATAATCAGGACGTGTTTATGAGAGTTTAGTCTTCAGGGTTGGAAGGGTGAATCATTATAATAATTAAGATTAATAAAAAAAAAGTTTCCGACTTTGGAGAGTCTCCTTGGTCACAGAGACACACACAGTGCAGTGCAGACACAGACACACAGGTAGCCTATCTACACATCTGGCCATTTACCGATGCAGAGTTTCACACAGGAACCGAACACAATGTTCATCTCATTTATCTCTCGTGCCGAGTTGCCGTGTTAGCTTACCGCCACAGACACAAACAAGAGTTAGCCCACTTGAGGAAAGAAAGTATGCGTATTCAGTCACGGCGCCCCGTCCCTGCTTTATATGAAGCGGCTTATTCTGCCCAAGACAAAGGCAACAGAGGATTCTCTGTCTGCTGACGGAAAGAACATCGGCAAACTGACAGTAAAACCCGAAGGCAAACGCAAATCATACATGCTCAGATTGCCTATCCGCATCCAGTGTTCAAAACCGACCGACAAGAAAAACATCTATTATGCTTATACATCGAGGGGGAAAATATCACCTCAGCCTCCCAACCCCAAGTGTTGGATCTACTGCTCCCTCTCCTAACGAATAACACTTGAGTCTGAAATATCCTGGAGCTTGCAAGTGTGTGGCTAAAGTAGGCTGCACTTAAAGATGAAGTGATGTGCAGCGCAAAAACAGCCCGAACCCGGCTGAATTCTGCACGGACTCGCATCGCAAGGCTGCGCGGATGCAACTGAACAAGACAGAAACGCGCACTTACCTTCCAGTCCTGCTATACACAAAAAAACAGCGACGGAACCTGGCGAAACGTCGACACTTCTGCTCCCTCTCTACCCCTGCTCTGACTGTGTTTGAAAATCTGCTAGCAGTGTGTCTCTCTCTTTCTCTTGCTCTCTCTCTCTCTCTCTCTCATGCGCGTGCTCTCTCTCTCTCTCTCTCTCTCTCTCTCTCTGGAGATGTGGCGGCTGCAGAGGGGGAGGTGGGGGGAGGAGGGAGGCTTCGAGGGAGAGACTGGCAGACAGGGGGGCACGGGAGGCAGGGTTTTTGTGCGCGGAAGGCGCGAGCGAGCTCCCCCCGTCAGGCCGAGGCGCTGCAGAAGGACAGGGAAAATCGGCGGCGTTTAGCTTACCCGCCCTCCTCTCGCGCGCCGATGGCCGCCGGTCCGGGGCCTCCGCAGAGCGCCGCGGGAGGAGAAAGCCGAGCCCGTTGTGAAACCGCACCGCTCGGCTGGCAAGAGGAAGGAGGAGGAGGAGGAGGGGGGGGGGGGGCGGGCTAGGAGCACGTTCCCTCCGCTCCCTCTCTCTTCCCAACATTAATTCAGAGCTGCAGACAGTCTGCTAGCAGCATCGGCGCCTCTCTAGTCAGGCCCTAGTCTCTGGAGCAGCACATGTGTAGCGGCGTGTGCACTGCGCTGTATTTAACGGTGTACTGTACATGTAGTGTGTCTCATATGTAGCACATACGAGACACACTTTCTCCCCAACTCCAGACTGTGTCATACCTCATGTCTCATAACTCCTCCAATTGTTGAAAAAAAAGGATTAGACTTTCTTTTCTTTTTTTTACCTAATCTAAGGAATATCTGAAATGGGACGTCTGGAACATCTGCCATGCATCTGCAACGTAATAATTCTGGCTAAACCACAATAAATTTTAACAACGAAAAAAGAATAAAATAGAGAAAGAGCGCAAAAACATATGTACGTCGTAGAGTGTGTAAAGTGATACAGTTATTGATTTGAACCCTGCTCCTCTTCTTAATGAAAGCAGATTAATTTCAAGTGTTCATTCTATTCGAATGGTAATTCTATAGCAGACATGTCAAAATCATAATCATATGCAATCACAACAAATCTTCGTTACATAAACTTTTAATTCATCATTTCAGGACGCTGTGTTACTTATTTCTCATATATGCATAAATATGAAAATTCTTTGCTTGACACACTAAAGGATAAAATGTTTGTGGATCACAAACACTGGATCATTTTGTGGGGAGTATACTAATCTCAATCTTATTTAACTTGACATATCATTGGCAGTTATACTGTATATCGGCAATGCATTTTCACATAAAGTATCAGAAAAATAATAAAATAGTATCTTTTTTTCTGTTTTGTTATTTATTCGGTTATAAAGTAAATTTTAGGTAGATTCACTAATGCACTGTCGTAGGAAGGAACGTGAAGAAGATGCGACAATGAAACAAGGATATACTTTGAGCATATGTTTAATTCCAAATGTGGATATTCTTCTTTGCTGTGTGACTGCAGCCCTTGAAGCTGTTTATGGGGAATGAGAGCGTGAGTCATTCTCATAAGCAGGGGGTTTGTCCCTCAACCAGAGCTCACAAGGACAGGTCATAGTGGACAGCTCCAGGTGCTGAAATACGTAGACAGGGAGAACTTAGGCAGGCTCAGTAACGGAGAGAGTGAGAGAGATGGTCCAGTGGTCCAGTAACCTCAATCTTCTCTACCAGGAAATGGCAGATGAGAACAAGCAAATCCAATGAATGAATATACTGTACATACTTATTGAAACACTTTGCGACTGCGAGTCTTTCAATAAACGTGTCATTATCTAAAGGGGTCTGAACAAGTTCCTTCGCTCGCCGCAGTCCATCACGGAAAGAAAGAGCATGCTTTTTGAGTTTAGCAGAACGTCGTTCGAAACAGCATGCTCAAATTGAAGACCCTGGTGCTAAAAGTACTGAAGTCACATTTTTAGACAATTCAAGTTGAGCATAGAAACATGTTGTATTTGTTTAGCTAAGTCCACCCTATAAATATTGTTAACAGAAAATGTGCCTAAGCAATGCATGAAAACAGCAAAACTTTTAATAGCTGATTTTATGGATCAATGATATTTTCGGATTAGATTTTCTAAAAATAGACATTTTGTGACCAGTACTTTTAGCACCAGGGTCTTCAATTGCATTACTAAAATAATAAAACAGGGTTACCGTGTGTCCATTCTTTAATAGCCTGCAGGAAACGCAAAACAGGTGAAGGGAATAATTGTCGGGCAAGACACGAAAACCGGAACGGAGGCGGAAAAATAGAACGTCTTTACGACGCCAAAAAGGAAACCAACGTAGAAAAACCAAACGTAGAACAACAAAGGCTGCAAATAACCATGACAGGACCCCCCTTCTAAGGGACGGATCCAGGCAATCCCTCAGCCTTGCTTCTACAAAACTGCCTAATTAGAGTAGGATCCAAGATGTTCTTGGAGGGAACCCAACAACGCTCCTCAGGGTCATAACCCTCCCAGTCCATCAAAAATTGAGAACCTCTGCCCACACGTCTCTCAGCTAAAATACACCGAACGGTATACACCGTACCTCCATCCACGAACCGGGGGGGAGGCGGCGGCTTGTCAGCCGGAGCGAGAGCGCTAACGAGCACCGGTTTCAAGCGAGAGACATGGAAGGTGGGGTGGATGCGCATGGATGATGGCAACTGAAGGCGCATAGTGACCAGGTTAAGTTTCCGGATGATTTTAAAAGGGCCTACAAACCGAGGCGCGAGTTTACAAGACTCTACTCGCAGAGGTAGGTCCCGTGTAGAAAGCCACACCCGTTGTCCCACCCGGTAAGAAGGGGCAGGCCGACGATGTCTGTTGGCCATGGCCTTTTGTTTAGCCGAAGCGCGTAAAAGAGAGAAGTGTACGTGCCTCCAGGCCACTCGACATCTGTGAACGAAAGAAGCGGTAGTAGGAACCTCCGCATCTCTCTCCAGCTCAGGGAACAATGGGGGTAAATATCCTACCTGAGCCTCAAAAGGAGACAGGCCAGTGGAAGCGTTACGCAACGTATTATGGGCGTATTCGGCCCAGGCGAGGAAGCAACTCCAGCAAGTGGGATTGGCCACGGTCAGACACCGAAGAGTGCTCTCCATACTCTGGTTAGTGCGTTCCGTCTGTCCGTTGGTTACGGGATGAAACCCAGACGAAAGACTGATGGATGCCCCCAACAGAGTACAAAAAGAGCACCAGAATTTAGCGGAGAATTGCAGACCGCGATCCGACACCACATCCAGGGGGAGGCCGTGCACCCTGAAAACATGGTCCACCATTAACTGAGCCGTCTCAGGAGCAGACGGCAATTTAGGCAGGGAGATGAAGTGAGCCGCCTTAGAAAACCGATTGACTACCAGCAAGATAACGGTGTTCCCTTGGGATGGCGGCAGACCGGTCACAAAGTCTAAGGCAATGTGACTCCAGGGACAACTGGGAATGGGAAGTGGATGCAAAAGACCTGAAGGGGAAAGACACAAACCCTTGTTACGGGCGCAGGGCTCGAAATTAACTTTTTTACTTGGTAGCACTGGTGCTCCCAACTTCAAAAAGTTAGGAGCACCAGCAAAAATTTAGGAGCACCCACCAAAATGTAAGGAGCACCAACAATATATGTAAATTTATTTTTTTTACGCTCTCACGCTTAAAATGTGTCGACTCCGTTGCAAACGCACTGTTACCTGCGATCTCCGTCCTACAGGCTTTACAGTGTACACAGTGCATTGCGCCGTTGTCATACCTAAGCTAAAGCTAACGAAGTCCGAAGTCCTTCAGCCACTCTCTCCGAAAAGTGTACGCCTTCTTCGCTGCTGGTGCACCCACATCGCGCATCGCCAACAGTTTCAGCAGCCACGGCGACTACATCTGTTACGTTTTTAGTAACGTTAACGTTACTAAAAAATGCCGTAATCGTTCGCTTCATATTGTTAGCTTTCGATAACGCTAGCTAACGTTACCAATTTAGCTAGTTAGGTAACGTTAATAAATTGATAATAAACTTTTGTCTTCAGGTAAAATTAGTTAACGCATTAGCTCTCTGTGTCACGTGACAGTGGAGTGCCGCGAAAGGTAGTGATTGAAGGCTAATCTTAACCAATCTAAAATTAGCATTAAAGGTAAGAACGTCAAGCTCACGTTTGATTGGTTACAATGGTCACTGTCAGAGAAAGGGACGTTCGACTGGGGGGGAAAAAAAAGGTCGCACCAGAACAATTATTTGCACTCGCACAAATGCTCCCAATTATATTTCGAGGTCGCACAGATTAAATTTCGGGAGCATATGCGACCAAAACGATCGCAATTTCGAGCCCTGGGGCGCAAGTGGAACACGTGGCGATGAATTTCTGCACATCGCTCTCCAGTTTGGGCCACCAAAACCGGTGAGAAATAAATTCTCTGGTCCGGTGAACGCCCGGATGGGCCACCAATTGTGATGCATGACCCCACTGGAGAACCCGCGATCACAACCGAGATGGCACAAACAGACAATGGGGCGGGCCCCCGCCTGGGCCGGGATCGGAACGCAGCACCGTCTGCACAGCTGCTTTTATAGCCCACATAACTGGAGCCACTGAGAACCACAGGCTCGGGGCATGACTCTCTGTCAGACCGGTCAAAAACGCGCAACAACGCATCAGGTTTAATATTCTTAGACCCGGGGCGATAGGTCAGAATAAAATTAAACCTTGTGAAAAACAACGACTAACGAGCTTGTCGTGAATTGCGTGTTTTGGCCTGTTGGACGTACTCTAAATTTTTATGGTCGGTCCAGACCATAACGGGGTGCTCCGCGCCCTCCAACCAGTGGCGCCACTCTTCCAATGCCAATTTGACTGCCAACAACTCTCGATCTCCGACATCGTAAGTTCTCTCGGCAGATGTAAGGACATGAGAGAAATATGCGCAAGGGTGGAGTTTGCGGTCCAGAGGAGAGTTTTGGGAAAGGATACCTCTACCACAAAGGGGAGGGAGGGATTGGGAGTTATCAGGATAGGTTCGGAGCAGAATCTCCTCTTAAGCTCAGTGAAAGCCGCCTCCGCCCTAGGATTTCACTGAAAACTAATAGGCGATGTCTTCTTGGTAAGGGCTGTGATGGGAGCGGCTACCGTGCTAAAATTCCGGATAAACCTACGATAAAAATTGGCGAAGCCCAAGAAGCGTTGTATTTGCTTCACCGAATTGTGCGTAGGCAAGTTCTTCACCGCTGAAATTTTCTCTGGGTCCATAAGTACCTTACCATTCGCCACAATGAACCCCAAAAAAGAGACAGAGCTGGTGTGAAAGGCACAATTCTCAGCCTTAACAAATAGCTGGGCCTTAAGAAGTGCCTCCAGAACCTGCGTAACGTGGATGATGTGGGATGAGAGATCCTGAGAAAAAATTAATGTAAGGACATGAGAGAAATATGCGCAAGGGTGGAGTTTGCGGTCCAGAGGAGAGTTTTGGGAAAGGATACCTCTACCACAAAGGGGAGGGAGGGATTGGGAGTTATCAGGATAGGTTCGGAGCAGAATCTCCTCTTAAGCTCAGTGAAAGCCGCCTCCGCCCTAGGATTTCACTGAAAACTAATAGGCGATGTCTTCTTGGTAAGGGCTGTGATGGGAGCGGCTACCGTGCTAAAATTCCGGATAAACCTACGATAAAAATTGGCGAAGCCCAAGAAGCGTTGTATTTGCTTCACCGAATTGTGCGTAGGCAAGTTCTTCACCGCTGAAATTTTCTCTGGGTCCATAAGTACCTTACCATTCGCCACAATGAACCCCAAAAAAGAGACAGAGCTGGTGTGAAAGGCACAATTCTCAGCCTTAACAAATAGCTGGGCCTTAAGAAGTGCCTCCAGAACCTGCGTAACGTGGATGATGTGGGATGAGAGATCCTGAGAAAAAATTAAAATATTGTCTAAGTAGACGAAAACAGATTTCTCCAGCATCTCTCTCAAAACATCGTTCACTAGCGCCTGGAAGACAGAGGGGGCACTGGTGAGGTCAAAAGGCATGACCCAGTACTCGTAGTGACCGTGGTGTGTGTTAAGCGCTGTCTTCCACTCATCGCCCTCACGCATGCGCACAAGGTTGTAGGCGTTGCGAAGGTTGAGTTTGGAAAAGGCCGATGCCCCCTGTAAGCACTCAAATGCGGAGTTCATGAGTGGGAGAGGATACCAATTTTTTTATGGTTATGTCATTGAGCCCTCGGTAGTCTATAAAAGGTCTCAGCCCCCCATCTTTCTTTGTAACAAAGAAAAAACCAGCGCCAGCTGGAGACGTAGATTGTGTGATAAAACCATTAGCCAAAGATTCCTCAATATACTGCTTCATGGCAGCACTCTCAGGGACCAATAAAGAGTACAGTGAACCCCTGGGAGGAACAGTACAGCTCAAGTACCCAAGTACAGCTCAATGGCGCAATCATATAGTCTATGGGGCGGAAATCTGGTGGCGCATTGTTTACTAAAAACCTTAGTGAGGTCTGAGTACTCTGCTGGAACGCCCACGAGTAGAGCAAACTGGAGCGCCCCTACAACCTCCGGCGCACCGGAGGAAGTGTCAGACAACCTGTCCCACTCAAAATCAGAGGTGGAAAGATCCCCCTCCTCCATGGAACCCCCTTCTGCAAAGTGGTCCCAGGAGAGACTCTCCTCTCCACTCTCAGCGAGGGAAAGAGAGTTCTCCGAGTCATAGTGAGACTCTGCTTCCTCTGAATCACTGTCAGAGCCGAACTCGGAGAGATCAGGGGCGTGGCCTAATGAAGAGAAGGCAACTGAACGACAATGTGGCTGGCACTGAGGGCCCCACTGACAAATAGGTCTCCTATCTGTACCCCAACAGATATGAGGGTTATGTAACCCTAGCCACGAATGTCCCAGTACCAGTGGGTACGACGTAGAGACAATTAAAAATAATTCTTTATTTAAAATAATTCTTTATTAAAAATAATTCTTTTCTTTTCTTCTATTGTCTCCGAGTGCCCTGGAGAGAGATGCACATCTCTACTGGATTAGTCCTCTGCTTAATAGAACCCAAAGGACGACTATCAAAGGCAGTAACCTGACGTACGCTAGTGAGTAGATTGGTGGGGATTTTTTATTTCCTAGCCCATTTGGCGTCAATAAAAGACTCCACGGCCCCGGAATCAATAAAAGCATTAAGGCTTACAGAGCGTCCCTCCCAAAACAGTTGAATGGGTAACAGGGTCCAAGAGGGAGTACTATTTTGTCTCACTGGAGACCTCGGTTTCCCCCGTGAGACCCCCTCGTTTCCCGTCAACTTAGGGCATCGATCCTTTGTATGGCCCTTATGCTTGCAGTATTGGCACCAGTATGCCCGCGTTTTCGCTCTCCTAGGTTGGTGGAGAGACGACCCACCCACCTGCATAGGCTCCTCCTGATCAGCGGAGGGATAGGTGGGGACACTGGGCAGAATACCTCTAGGCAAGGCAGATTTAAAACGGACCGAGTGATTGCTGCGCTCACTTTCACGTTCTCTGATCCGGTTATCGAGGCGTATAGCCGTGATGACCAGGTCATTGAACGTAGTGGGTGGCTGAAGCATAGCTAACACGTCCTTAATGGGGTTGCACAACGCTTTTAAAAATAAGGATTTTAGCGGACCATCTGGCCAACCTGTCTCCCCGGCCAATGCTCGAAATGCTATGGCAAAGGCCGCTACTGTATCAGTTCCCTGGCGCAAACTGGTCAATCTCCTGGCTGCCTCTTCACCTGAGACCTTGTGATCAAAAACCAGCTGCATCTCATTCATGAGCTGGATTGAATCACGAATAACAGGAGCGTTGGCCCGAATTAGGGGGTCAGCCCAAGCGAGAGCCTGATCAGACAGAAGTGACAAAACAAATGCTACACGGGATTCTGGTGTAGTGAAGCAGGAGGGTTGTGCTTGAAAAAAAATAATACATTGTGTCAGAAATGGTCTGCATTTTCCCGGTTCCCCACCATAACGAGGCGGTAGTTGAAGTTTAGGCTCTTTAAGGGCACGGGGCATGGGAATGGGAGGGGTTTGTGCTTGTGTTACTGAGGGGGGATTCACTGTCACAGAAGGTCTATGTAAACTTTCAGTAACTTTCTGTAGGCATTCTCCCTGGTTGTGCAGTTGTTCTATCAACTGGTCTTGTTGAATTTGCAGGGAGAAAATAGCCTCCTTAACAGTACCCCCTGTAGCGCCCTGGCTAGGCAGCGTTTTGTAAAAATCGGTAGAAGTCGCTAGTTCTTCCATACTGACTTTGAGATTCTGTGAGGGGGAGTGTAAGGTTCGGAGAACCAAATGCGACCGATAAGGATTTCTAAAAGCGTATCTAGAGAAAAACGCGGAATAATCCGCATCAGGACTGGGTTAGCAAACAAAATGTGATGCTCTCACTCCCGTCCTTTTGGATCCCGTGTTTTACCTGTTCCCTCTCGTATCGTGTTGTTTGTATTCCTCCCTCGTGCTGCAGGCTGGGCGTGGTTTTTCCTTTCGTGTCACTCTGTTCCACTACTCTTTATCCGCCTATCCCTTTCCTTCTCTCTGCATGCATTCTGCACACTCTCTGCTCCGTTGGTCACTCACGCATACATTCGCACGCGGCACTTAATTGTTACCGATTGACTCTTGTATTTAGTCACCCAGTGTTCTTTGTCCGGGGCTAGTTCGTTAAGTGTTGTTTTTACCTAGTTCGCTAAGGCCAGTTCATTAAGTCTCCTTGTAGTAACTCTCTGGTCTTGTCTCGTGGATACATTGTATCTAGTCCTGTCTTGCCTACTTTAAAAGCCTTGTCTTGCATTCTGCGTTAACTGGCCATTTCCAGCTCTGTCCAGCTTTGATCAGCTCTTGCCAGGAACGGCGCAAAAACGCTGTTCAGTCTGTCCTGCCTCGCTGTACTAACTTGTCTGCTCTGAGTCTACCAGCCTGCAGTTGTTCGTATATCCGGCTTGTGCTGCTGTCCTGCCAACCAGCTGCTGTGTGTGCATGCAACCGGTGCTCCAGCTCTGCTAACCGGCGGCTGTTCCTGCCACACTGTCTCCCGCTCCCCGCCCCTCCTCTGCTCAGCCTGTCCGGATCCCTGCCACCACCACCAGTCCCTGGCCTCCCCGTTCCTGCTGATCCCCTGCTGAACTCATTCCCTGATTGTCTGTCTGTTCTTGTTCTCCCTATGCTTCAGGAAGAATTCTGGTCGAAGCAATAAATTATTGGAGTTATTGAACTTCCTGTGTATTGAGTTGTGCATTTGAGTCCAGTTCATACTCGGAACCGTAACACAAAACTTCCCTAGCACAAGGCAAAACAAAGCAACCTCCAAAGACTGAGGCGATCTCGATAAACAGCGAGAATAACTAACATAAGAACCTCACGCACTAATATAATTAGGCGTAACAAGAGGTAATGAAACAAAACAAAACTAGTGAAGGAAAAGAACAGAAAAAACCTGTTAGCCAAAGCTCTTGTGGCAAAAGAGCTGAACACAACTGGCAACAGGTAAAAAGAATAAAGGATAAAGAAAGATTGGAAAGGAAAGAGAAAAACAATCTAATCCCAAATCTTTATAACCGGACTTGCTGCGTTTCCTATTGCGTTTCCTAGGACCAGAAATGCAGCGACCGAAATTCCTATACCTTACCGACTTCGTATGTCAACATAGCAAAGACAATCTCGAAGTGCGGAAATGCGGAAGTCCTAAGGTATTTATAGCCCGCAGGAAACGCGAAACAGGTGAAGGGAATAATTGTCGGGCAAGACCCGAACGGAGGCGGAGAAAATCCGATAGAGCATCTTGACGACGCCAAAAAGGAAACCAAAAATGTAGAAAAACAAAGGCTGCAAATAACCATGACAGAACCAGCTTGGTTGGAAGAAAAACCACCACGCGACGCAGCCGAGCCCTCTAGGACCAGAGTTGGCACCCTTGCCATGACAGGAGCGATCCACATCAACCATAGCTTGTACATAGGAACTGGAGAGTGTAGGAGAGGACAGGCGGTCAAGCCTATGAAGTAACAGGAAACAGCCTCTACTGCACATGCTGAGTGCAGAAGAGCTTGCTGCCCATTGAATTCAACGCAAAAACCAAGGTGATTTAACAACCTTAAGTTTAATTTTGCCTTCAAAAGGCTGATATTCCCCATTCACTTTCATGGGAGCTCCAATGTTTTGTATTCAACATGCACAGTACAGGCTTACTTCTGGGGCTTCAAATCTTAGGTTGGCTGAGGGCGTGCTTTCCTGTCTAGTTAAATATGCATGTATATGGCATTGACGCTGTTGACAGGGGCCGTCAAACATCTGATTGCAACAACTGACTGTAGGCTACGTTAAGGTTGACAGTTAGGCTACCATCCAAAACTGCCAAAAAAAAATCATGGAAAGCACTTAAAAAAGGGAACAGCTTTTAAAAAGGTTGAAATGGAAAAAAAACAGGGAAAGTGACACCCGCAACTTCCATGACAAACACCCAACCATAGCCATTGAGTACCATTAAAAAAGAAGGGCCAAGGCCAAGCAGCCCACCAGTTTCAATATGATATATCAATAAATATATGTATATATTGTAGGATATGTAATATTTAGATATAAGTAAACTACCCGGCTCCTGCATCTCTTGCTTCTCTCTCCTTCTGTCTTTATCTCACTCACTCACCCCCACAAACATCAAAGATAAGCCAGTTTTTGTCATAAATGACCCCCCCTTTCTCACACATTAACCCAATCAGGACAGGGATGCTCTTCCTGTGGAGGTATTTATTAGTGCTGAAGGAAGGAAGCCTTAGTCAGTTGGAGTTGTTGAATAAGTTTGTCCTCTTTTATTTTTGTGCTGGTGGTTCCTTGTGTGTTTCCTTTTGTTCCTGTTCAGCTGGAGGAGGGGAAATAATATTGGAAATTTCTGGCTTATTGGGCTCTCTCTTTACTGGTATATTCAAATTAATGTCTGGTTTAATGTCTTCCTTTTTGTAATTTATAAGTAGTCAGCCTACATTCATTAGTGAATGCATGATCTTAAGTCATTATTCTAATTGACTGTTTTTCATTTAATAAAATAATTTAATCTTAAGACCTGATTTAGACCTTGTTTTGGCTTGTTAGTTGATTCCACCAGGTTACTGTTCGACTTACCTATCAAAGAATTTGGCGGTTTAATTGATGATTGTCATTTTTAATAATAATAATTAAATTAAATAGCGTAAAACTTATTTTTAATGTAGGTATGTGAGGGGTTCTAGCATGCAATATCGCTTGTGTTCAGTATTTAGAGTGCCGAACGTTTTAACAAGGGCATTTACTGTTGGAATCGCCGGATTCAGAAAATACACATTTTACCTAATCCTCACTTACCCGACAATATCAAAAATGTTTAAATATCAGTTTCAATGCATATATATCAAAAACTGTGTGTGTGTGTGTGTGTGTATATACACTGCCTGGCCAAAAAAAAAAGTTGCACACTCTAATATGTCATTGGACCGCCTTTAGCTTTGATTACGGCGCACATTCGTCGTGGCATTGTTTCGACAACCTTATGCAACATCAAAGCATTTATTTCTGTCCAGAGTTGCATTCATTTATGGCCAAGATCTTGTATTGACGACGGGAGAGTCGAACCACTCTGTAAAGTCTTCTCCAGCACATCCCACAGACTTTCAACTGGGTTAAGGTCAGGACCAGGGTGGCCAATTCATGTGTGAAAATGATTCCTCATGCTCCCTGAACCACTCTTTCACAATTTGAGCCAGATGAATCTGGGCATTGTCGTCCCGGAATATGCCCATTGATGGGATAACCATGGTCATTCAGTACATTCAGGTACTCAGATGACTTCATTTTATTGCTGCATAACATTGCTGAGCCTAGACCTGACCAATTGAAGCAACCCCAGATCGTAACACTGCCTCCAGAGGCTTGTACAGTGGGCACTTTGCATGACGGGTGCAACGGCGACTTTTTTTTTGGCCAGGCAGTGTATGTGTATATACAGTCAAGCCGGAAAGTCTGCACACCCCTTTCACCTTCTCCACATTTTATTACATTACAGACTTATACTACAATAGATTGAGTTCATTTTTTGCCTCAAACATCTACACACAATAGCCAATAATGACGAAGTGAAAACAGGTTTTTAGAAAATATGCAATTTTATTTTACTGACAAAAATAGGTTATTTAGGGGTTACATATCTGTACACACCCTTAGCCTAATACTTGGTTGCTGCACCTTTGGCAGCGATTATAGCTTCAAGGCGTCTTGGGAAAGAAGCTACGAGCTTGGCACACTTGTTTCTGGACATTTTTGCCCATTCCTCTTGACATATCCTTGCAAGCTCCGTCAGGTTGGATGGGGAGCTTCGGTACACAACCATTTTCAGCTCTTTCCACAGATGTTCAATTGGATTCAGGTCTGGGCTCTGGCTGGGCCACTCAAGGACATGCACAGACTTTCTCCGAAGCCATTCCTTTGTTCTCTTGGCTGTGTGCTTCGCGTCGTTGTCATGTTGGAAGGTAAACCTTCGCCCCAGTCTGAGGTCCAGAGCGCTCTGGAGCAGGTTTTCTTCGAGGATCTCGGTGTACTTAGCTGCATTCATCTTTCCCTCTATCAGGTCTAGTCGCCCCGTTCCCACTGCTGAAAAACATCCCCACATCATGATGCTGCCACCGCCATGCTTCACTGTAGGGATGGTATTAGCCAGGTGATGAGCGGTGCCTGGTTTCCTCCAGACATGACGCTTGGTATTCAGGCCAAAAGGTTCAATTTTGGTTTCATCAGACCAGAGAATCTTGATTCTCATGGTTTGAGAGTCCTCTAGGTGCCTTTTGGCAAACTCCAAGCGGGCTGTGATGTGCCTTTTACTAAGGAGGGGCTTCCGTCTGGCCACTCTACCATAAAGGCCTGATTGGTGGAGTGCTGCCTGGATGGTTGATCATCTGAAAGATTCTCCCATCCCCACAAGGATACGCTGGAGCTCTGTCAGAGTGACCCTCGGGTTCCTGCTCACCTCCCTGGCCAAGGCCCATCTTCCCCGATTGCTCAGTTTGGCCGGGCGGCCAGGTCTAGGAAGATTCTTGGTGGTTCCAAACTTCTTCCATTTACGAATGATGGTGGCCACTGTGCTCTTTGGGACCTGTAAAGCTGCAGAGATTTTTCTGTACCCTTCTCCAGATCTATGCCTTGACACAATCCTGTTTCTGAGGTCTGCAGATAATTCCTTTGACCCCATGGCTTGGAGTTTGCTCTGACATGCACTGTCAACTGTGGGACCTTATATAGGCAGGTGTTGGCAATCCCCAATCATGTCCAATCAATTGAATTTATCACAGGTGGACTCCAATTAAGTTGTAGAAACATCTCAAGCAGTATCAGTGGAAACAAAATGCACCTCAGCTCACTTTTGGGTGTCATATCAAAGGGTGTGCACACTTGTGTACATATGATATTTTACATTTTGATTTTTAATAAATTAGCACAAATGTCTAAAAACCTGTTTTCACTTTGTCATTATGGGCTATTTTGTGTAGAATTTTGAGACAAAACATTAACTCAATCTATTGTAGAATATGTCTGTAACGTAATAAAACGTGGAGAAGGTGAAATGGGTGTGCAGACTTTCCGGCTTGACTGTATATATATATATATATATATATATATATAAACAGAGAGAGAGAGTGAGATGTCTCATATTCTTGTAAAACAAAATGCTTCCTAAAAGCTGGTAAAGAAAAAATAATTTTAAAAAAGTTAAATGAAAGCAAACATCCACAAGGATTTGCATTTTCAAACTTGTCTGATTCATATTTGTAATACTTAAATTACCAAATACCTTGAGGCATGCAACAACCTACTCCTTAATGGCCTTTTCAAGGTCTGCAGACATAATTCCCTGGATTTTGTGGTTTAAGCAGGCCATCCAGTTTGCTAGCTTAGCCTGACCAAGCAAGAAATTAAGTAGGCAAATAGGTCATCTTTTCTGAAAGAAAAAAAAAATGGTCCAAAAATAAACACTGGAAGGAGAACTCCTTTCCGACTCTTGGACCCCTCCTTGATGAATTAAAAAAGATCATCAGTCACCAGCATTCTGTAAGAACACGAGCCAGTGCTTTGGTCTCATGATAGAAAGGACTCCCCTCCCCTACAGCATGATCCAGATATCCGTCTGTCGCTATTGCCCCATGTATTACATTCCACTGGAGGTACCCGGTTCTTTTTTTGCACTGGTTTCACATACGGGATTCTCAAGCCACACCATGGGAAGAAATCTGAGCTCAAGTGCAGATAATTTTCACTTCTTTAACCCAGAACAAGACGTCAGGTATCTTGATGTGCAATGTATAGTGTCAGGAAGGCACTTGGCGATGTTTGTGTAATGAGGACGAAACGCACAGACGTGCAAAGCCTCATCCCGAATCTGCCATTTGCCATGCAGTGTTAGTCACAGTCTGACATTCACACACAAGCACACACACACACACACACACACACACACACACACACACACACGTGTGTACCCGCACACACACACACACACACACACACACACACACACACGCGCACACACACACACACACACACACACACACAGAAACAGCATTTGTGAATGGCATAAATGAAAAAAGAGAAAGAGTGTGCTTTTTTTATTCAAATATTACAGTATTAGTATTTGTAGTAACACAATGTGACTGCATTCGTAACATTGCTCGGTTTATCCTTCCAACAAAGTACTGCAGAATTGAATAGAACTGAACTGAAAGGATAGAGACACAGATGGCGAGTTGTGGAGATGGAGAAATAGAGAAAGACAGAGAATGAGATTGAGAGGGTGAGGAGAAAGAGGGGCCGAGAGATACACAGATGGCGAGGCAGAGATGCAAAAATGGAGAGAGACAGAGAGAGAGAGGGGAGGAGAAAGGGTGAGGAGAAGGAGGGAAACAGGGAGACTCAGATGGTGAAGCAGAGGGATGGAGAGAAGAGGCTGGTTGGCTGGTTCTGTTCTTTCTCTCCCGTGATGATGTGGTAGAGAGACTGAGTTCTCTCAGTCCTGGACTGAAATAGCCATCCAATCGACTTCAAGCATACAGAGGCAGCTGGCAGCAAATCCTTCTATAATCACATTAATGAGATTAATCGCTGAATTAGCAGCAGTCAAATGTCGGAGTCGTAGAGAGAAATCAGAGAGGGCAATTTACGTTTCGGAAAACTGTCTAAATAATAATGTTGTGGGGAAAACCACACAGATATACGTTGGGAAGGACGGACAGTGTTACAGTTGCTGACGAGGCCCAGTGAAGTCTGGAAAAGTAGGTCAGAGCCAGTGACTCTCCTACATATACAATAACATGAACGCTCTCCCCTACATCAGAATGGCCGCTTGTTTTCAACAGCTCTTCTCACCCATTCAGCTGATCTGAATGCATTTAGGCCCCTTACAAAAGGAATACCCTTAATAATGTGAATAGTCAGTATGGTGAAGATACCAGACTGGTATACTGAAATATTTTACATTACAGGACATTGTCATGAAATTAATATGAAACTTACAGAAATTATGCAGCTTTGCAAATTGCAGCAATATAACGTAAAGACCGACAATTAATATGAACCTAATAGGAATTAAACACGCTACTCATTATTACCAGGTCATCATGCCTCTCTTTACACAGAATACTGCATAATGACAAACAATGCAAACGGTGGGCTAAGAAACATCGTGTCAAAGAACTTGATGAAATAATCCATCCGTTCACATAAATATTAGTTTAAAACAAAGCCACAGCTAACAACTTCAGTGATAAAAAATGTCATTAGTATACTGGTGATTGGGCCAAGTTGCAGATGCAGTCTTGTGGGAATCTGTCCCTTTAGTCTGGTAGACCCTGGAAAAGTATACATCCCTATGCACTGGTTCCTGAGGACCCATTTTAACTATTTGGTTGGGATGGAATGGATATTTCCACATGAAATCTTCGAAATGGTTGTACCAGAATGCACAAATAAATAAAAAAAAATCAAAAGATTACAGATGGGTGGTTTCAAACCATTTAGAACTGCCCAAAAATGACACCAAAGTGGAAGTGATTTATTTTCCAAGTCGTCTCCAGATGTTGCTTATTAACTGTTTCCAAAAGGACAACGTCCTTCATGGATAGACACAACATGCTTTCATTATGTTGTGTTTCTATTGCAGTTAATTGTTGAAAGCACTGCATAGCACTCAGTACACAGCAGGGTGCTGCACTCTCTATCAGAGCTGTGCATTCTCCAAAGAACATGTTCTGCAGATGAACAGCACAATTAAACAAACAAGCACAATTAAAAAGTAGAATGTAAAAGCAATAGAATTCTGGAACCACAATGGACTAAACAAAATTAATTTAATCAAATGCCAGTAACACAGATTGATTGCTGTAAGTCAAAGCCTTTTATTAAACAAGCACTATACCTTTATAGTAACATTACCATCTAACATTAAAAATGGACATAATTGTTGCTGCCGTTTATTACTGTAGTTTATTACTCAAGTGACATTACATCAAAAGGATTAAAATGTACCTCAATAGAAGGTTTCTTCTAGCAAGTTAATGAACGGTAATGACTGTAACCACGTTCTATGAGTTCCAGATGACCATTCGGGTCGTCAATATGGATGACCTTCTGGGGCCAGATGCATTGAGTCTCTTATACCAGAAATTGTCATGGTACATGACCCCCGCGTAGTGACGTAATTCCTCCCATAAAGGGGAGAGCGTCACTGCGGAATTCTTTCGCCCTTAAAAGGGCGACCATGATACCTAATAGTCATCCGGAACTCATAGAACATGGTTACAGTCATAACCGTTCGTTCTATTTCGTTCCTTAGACCATTAGAGTCATCAATATGGATGACCTAATACCCAAAGTGCCAGGAGGGACCATCCTTACGTGGATGCCAAGGCTGCAGGTAAGACGGTTGCACTGACCGTTGAGGCTGGCGCCACATTGACGTGATAAAACCTCATAAATGTGCAGGGGGATGCCCACGTCGCTGCTTCAGAAATTTCTTTAAGAGGTATGCCTTCCAGGGCTGCCCATGACGTAGCCATACTTCTGGTGGATCGGCCCTGGATATCAATAGGCGAGGGTTTAGCGCTAGTCTCATAGGCCGTGGCTATTGCCTTCACTGCCCATCGGGAGAGGCTTTGAGCCGAGAGCGCTGTGCCTTCAGTCTTGCCGTAGCAGACAAAGAGTTACCCTGTACGCCTGAAGGAAGCGGTAGCTTCGACGTAGCGTCGCAGCGCACACACTGGACATACCAGGTGTAGGTCCTCGCCTGGCGGGGGCGAAGCGCCGCGAGCTCGATCGGCTGGTTGATGTGAAATGCCGAAACGATTTTGGGCAGGAACGATGGATTAGGCCGCAACGTGACTCCTGAGTCAGCCGGTCTCCACCTTAGACACTCTGCGCTGATGGAGAAAGCGCAGAGCTCACCAACGCGTCTTGCTAATGCCATCGCTAGCAGAAACGCCGTTTTAAAAGAAAGCCACTTAAAGGATTAACATGGTGGTTGGTCACACCTTCTAGGTTTTTATATGCTATTTGCACAAGAGGGCATTGAAGAAACACACTGAAAGTATTAAATATGTCCATTCTTTAGTTTAGGAGAAAAAGCGTTTTAAATTTTTCGTCCTATTTTCAACTGGTTGAGAATGTTCTACTCATAGTGCGTCACAGGAGGATAACCATGCCCCGTAAAGAAATCTGACTGGAGACTTATCCTGTGTGAGCATATTGGAGCTTATACAGTGTGTCATTCAAAGTAGTAAGTAATTCTTTAATACCTGATTGCCTAATAATAACAATGCTAATCTAATGATGTTTACTATCGATTTACACTTTGAAGACCCTCTTATGAAAACAACAGCGTGTTCGCAAATCAGAGGTGAGATTTTAATTATGTCAGTCAGATTGCCGTGATAGCTAATTCTAAATTCTAAATCTATTTGGGGATCCATGAATAACTCGTGTCCCATAGTTTGCGCCGCTGGCCTACAGGCAAGACGATGCAAATATTTGACTAACAACGTTAACTTCACTTAGAGTGCCTTTTAAGGACTATTAGACTATTTCTGGTTATATTCATTTAGCTAGCTAGCTAGTTTGCTTTCATAAAGTGACGTTATCGATAACATTAGCTAGCTATTTTGCTTTCATAAGGTGATGTTATCGATAACGTAAGCTACCGATTTTGCTTTCATAAGGATGTTATATTTGTGCTTTTATCTTAACTTGGCTAGCTAGCTAGCAAAACTTATATATACTATATACTAAGTATATATATATAGATATACTAAGTTAGCTAGCTTGTGAAAATGCAGTCTACCAAGACGAGCGTGTATCATGGAGGTAGCTATGGTAACAAGTGGGCACAGTCTGTCAATCACAGCTAATGAGACAGTTCTCATAACCACGCCCAGACAGTTTGGGTAAAATTTTATAGTGGGAAATTTAGGCTAAAATACATTTAAATGACTGAATAATAAAAAAATTATGCACATTTGTTTTGTTTTTGCCTAAAGACAACTGGCAAGTGTCACATTCAACCACCACGGTAATCCTTTAAGGCTGATCATCTCGAGAGGCTCATAGGGCTGACCTGTGAGTGCTCTCAGCACCAAGGGGAGATTCCAGGTACCAGTGACCTCGCAGGTCTCAGCCGCCGGGCACCCTTCAGGAATCAGCTGACAAGGTAATGGCTCCCTCCGGGCTTGTTATGCACCCAGACATGCCTGCTGGATATGGCAGCCGCATAGGTTTTCAATGTGCTAGCTGCTTTCCCTTTATCAAGTAAGGACTGTAAAAAGTCCAATAGTACAGGGATCGGACAGTGTATGGGGTCCGCACCTTCCCTTAAACACCATGTGCTAAATAGCTGCCACATATACCCATAGGCCCTCCTCATAGAGGGGGCTCTGGAGTTGAGTAGCGTCCGCTGGACGGGGCAGCCGCACTCTGTTATCGAAGGGTCAGGTTATTTATTAGCTATACCCAGAGACTCATCATGTTTGGCCGAGGGTGCCAAACAGTTCTGTTCTGTTGTGATAACAGATCCTCCCCAACTGGAATTTTCCAGGGTGGATCTCAAACAAGGCAGAGGACCTGTGCAGACTCGCTTTGATCAGCGACTCAGGAGGAAACGCATATAACAGGCCATCCGGCCATTTGTGCCCTAATGCGTCTATCCCCAGGGGACTCAAATACTCTTTCAGGGAAAACCACTGGGGGCAATGAGTAGACTCTCATTTGAGAGGCGAACAGGTCTGTTTGAGCACGACCAAAGCGCCGCCATATCTCCTCCACCACTTCGGGGTGGAGACGCCATTCGCCGGATTGAATCCCCTGGCGAGATAGTACATCTGCTGTGCCATTCTGAATACCTGGTAGGTGAATGGCACGCTGGGAGGTAAATCTGGGAAGTGCCCTTGTTAGCAGGCACCGTGTCACTTCCAACGATCGGCGAGACTTTAGACTGCTCTGATGATTTATGTGATACTGCTGAGGTATTGTCCGACCTCACTATCACATGTTTGCCCTGTAGTACGGGCAAGAAAAGTCTCAGTGCTAGAAATACTGCTTGGAGTTCGAGCACGTTGATATTGTCCAACTGATGCAGTCGGGACCATAACCCCTGAGCTAGGAGGTGCTGGCAGACAGCCCCCCAACCACTCAGTGAAGCATCCGTCATAATGACCACACGTTGTGAAGGTATAACCCCCAACCGGACCCCTTCTTTCAGGCGGCTCACTTGTCGCCATGGGCGGAGTAGCCAGAAAAATTGACCGGTTACCTTGATTCAGGTATGACGGACCCATATGGGGTGCAGTTACTTGGCGTTCAACCAGCGTTGAAGTGGCCTGGTTGTCAGGAGTTTGAGAGGTACAACTGCTGAGGCGGCCGAGATTAGGCCCATAAACCTCTGAAAAGTCCTCATTTTGAGGAACCAATTCACTCGGAACTGAGACGCCGCGTCGAGCACAGTGATTATGTGATGGGGTGTCAGTGATACCTTCATGCTTTTTTGAATTGAGTAGCAGACTTGTATTCGATTGACTGTATCAGAATCAGCTGGCTCTTGCCGTAATTGATGTTGATGTCCAACTTGGCGACATGCTCCAACGTCTCGGCAGTGTGTAAAAGCGTCATACCGTACGATTGTGCGCATATCAACCAATCGTCTAGGTATGGTATGATTCTCCGCCCCCTCTGCCTGAGCGGTGATAGAACCACGCTCATGCAGCAAGTAAGTACATGTGGGACGAGAGACAAACCGAATGGGAGGGCATTCCAATTCACCAACTGGTGTCGGCGGCCAGACCGCCAGATGGACCTACGGGGTTATGTCGGGAGTCCGGTGCCGGTACCCGGGTGGACGGACGACGAAAAGCTTTCCTGCCATACGCGGGTTGTGCGTCCCTTCTGACCATTGGTTGGGACCAGCACACAACAGAATGTTCAGGGGGGGGGCATCTGCCGCTCCCTGTGTCTTAATGCCTCTACAGACTGTTCCAGTGCCTGTCTGGTTGCTTCAGTGAAAAACCTGGCCGGGAACCGCCGGCCGTTCTCTGATTGTTCTCTTTGTGGCTTCTGGTAGGGGGCAACTGAGACAACCACCCTTGATAGCGAGTCACCTTGAGCAGGGACATTACTCGGCCTAACTCATGAGTCATAAACGCAAACACTTGCAGCGACACCGCTCAATGAGGTATCGACCTCTGCCTCAAGCATCGTCTGTGACTGCGCGAGCATTAGCCATGACAGCTCTGCCGTGTGTACGTAACCCTTACGTTTTGGTGCAACCTCTACTGCCGCTGGCGTTCTGCCCGAGGGAGGCATGTGCACAAGGCGCTCATGCCTTAGAATAATAGTGAGCACTCGCAGACGACAAAACGTGGCGGTGGTCCAGGAGCCGCTGCGGTGGTACAACAGTAAGAGCGCCGACTTTCAGTCGGTGCAGTTGTGCTCCAAGGATCGGGGTTCGCGCCCTGGTTCTGCCAGATCCGAGCATGGCCGTCGGCCTGTGGGAGCGGCAATTGCCGGCTGCCTCCGGATGGGGGGAGGGGCTTGGAGAGAATCACTGCGCGGCCCTGGGCGAGTTGGAATCACGGTCAGGAGCCTTAGGAGGACTCGCGCCCTGAAGAGGACGTGGCGCCCTCCCATCCAACCGCCGGCTGATGGGGTTGTGCAGCAGTGATTCTCTAGCAGTTGCCACACGGGGGGAATTGAATTAGAATAGGGGTTCAATTGGCTACTAAATTGGGAGAAAATGGGAAAAAAATCTGAAATAAAATATTTTTTTTAAAACGTGGCGGTGGTCCTTACTAGGGGAAGCTGTGTTTTTTTAGCAGGGAAAACCGAAGCACGCGTACTCTGCCTTGCAAACCAATCGATATAGCTCCACGCTAACCGATTGGCCAGAACTGTAGCTTGCTGCTTGTACGGTAGCAGATCTCACTGGGTTACACTTTCCACCCCCAGGTACGATCACTGGAATCTCATGCCTTAGCAAAAATAAAGAGCACTTCGCAGACAATAAAACATGACGGTGGTCTTTTAGTCGGGAAAAACAAGGCAGCTAGTGTAGCGAAGCACGCACATACTCAACCAATCTTACAAACCAATCTATATAGCACCATGCTAGCCTATTGGGAAGCCTTACTGGTGTGCTCGCAGCAGTCAGTACAGATTTAGAATCAATCACTGGAGCTGTAGCTCACCGATTGTGTGATATAGTGAATTAAAAGTGAAATAATCTGTCTGTAAACAATTGTTGGAAAAATTACTTGTGTCATGCACAAAGTAGATGTTCTAACTGACTTGCCAACACTATAGTTTGCTAACATGAAATCTATGGAGTGGTTAAAAATTAGTTTTAATGACTTCAACCTAAGTGTATGTAAACGTCCACCTTCAACTGTATGTTAATATGACCAAGCAGACATAGATTGAGACATAGTAACTGAGTGAAACATACAGGTTTTACTATTCACATTATTTTGATGCTTTGGCCTATTGGCCAAAACTGTCATGCACTTGCCATTTTGCACAACACTCACTGGCATCAACCAAGGCAAATCAAAAAGATGTTGCATTAGAGAACGGCACTTTTGTGGTCTACAAACTATGACTGTGTAACCACCTCCTCAGAGTTGCTGAATCAGCTTGCCGCAACCAGGCATTTCTGATGGAGTGGACCTGGCAGTGTGAAAACACTCACAAAGATGGAGCCTGATGGCTTCATCTCAGTGAGGGGTTATGACTCATGGCCTCCTACATCATGGCTTATCATTGATGGACTGTGTCTGGCTGGAGGGTCTAGCCATGTTAGAAATTGTTATCTGTAAACACTTCCTATGGGGAGTGACACTCTATTCACTTATTCCAAGCCCAAGCATAACAAAGTGAGGCATGAAAGTGAGGGATACTGGGTGTTTTTTATTTCTTTATTTATCTTCATTTTTATTTTTCAAAATCTAGAACAAACACCTCCAACTACAGTTATTTTTATTTTTCAAAATCTAGAACAAACACCTCCAACTACAGTCCTGGAAGGCTACAGTGTCCAGTGTGGCCCTCGGTTACCAGGTGCATGGACTTTTTAGCTAATGAATGATCAATTAGGCCTACTTAAGTTGGAGTACGCAAGTTCTTGAAAGTGTCATAAGCCACTTTGTTTTGAAAACGAAATTTGGGCTGAATTGCTGGTTTCAGCATTTTTTTTAGGGGGTACAACATAGTATTGGTGTAATGTAGCTACTAGCTATACCAGTTTTTGGCTAGCCCATAGCGATTGTTGTCCACCTATGCAATGGCATTGAGATTGGTTTTTAAACGGTGGAGATATCGAGGTTCAAAAATCACTGTTTTGTATCGGAGAGCTGGCCAACGCAAACATACCACACTCAGGGTAATATTGTGTTTTTCTGTCTGTCAGTATAGAATCAGTCTCTTAGCAAGAACAATATTGTGTTGATTGCCTTGTATTGGTGGCTTTGAGGTTGATTTTGTGGCATCTTAAACTGAACCAAGCTAACTACCTTGTTTGTACCCACATTCCATTGACCTCCCATCACTCAGTAAACACACTGTTAGAAATATATGATGAATGTCACTGTAATTCACATCGTACAGTACAGAACTATGTTTGTGTGTGTGTGCGTGTGTGTGTGTGTGTGTGTGTGTGTGTGTGTGTGTGTGTGTGTGTGTGTGTGTGTATGTTTTTACAGTATTCTACATTATTTTGTATAGTACAACTGAGCAACAAAATGTGTTTTTTTTGTAGTCATCAACTGTTACTGTTACTTGCAGTGCCCTCTGATTTCATTAATATTTGCTCAGAAACAGTTAAGGCACTTGGTATAAAACTATCTATGACAAGCCAGGCTTTTCATGTAATAGTATTAGCTCTTTACCATCTGTGGATTTCTGTCTTACCTTGAGCTTTGATGGACAAACTCCCATGAATCTTTGGACCAAGGCACTCTTTCTAGCTGTGAAATTGTGTGCGTCACAATCCAAACCAACTGACATTTCCCATTTTACACTCATTATAATTTCAACCCTTTAATGAACAATTTTCTCCTCAATGGTTTCTTTTGAAATAGCAATCAGTTCAACAATGACATTGAAATTAACAGTAGGCTAACTATGATAGCTCGTAATTGTAATCTGATTACTAAAAACAATTAATAAATACCTGTGCGTGGTCTGTTATAAAGCTGGTCGGCTCTTGCAATTTTTACTTGTCTCTTGCCACAACCAGCAAATACACTGCACATGGTCTTTTCTTCCTTTCTTCAATTAATAAATAACTTTTGGTCCCTCTAACTGCTGCTCAGGACTACAAATCCTCCTGTCTGAATGTCTCTGCAACAGAGTGGTTTGTGCTTTTTTTGTTGTTGGTATTTTGATCTGATTTATGCAAGCTTTTGTCTGCTAGCTCGTTAGCAATTGGTGTCACGTGGAAACATGTTATTGTTGCCTCTGGCTTGCTTTGTGGGGGGTATGCTGTTAAGCACATTGTGACAAACTCTTTGCTAAATGTAATGCATGCATTTTTATGATACTGATGGAAAACAAACTGCCAACACAAAAAAGGTCACACGGTTGTGGACCGTGCCAAAATATGAATAACTGTTGGATACTGCTAGCTCGATAATTACCTGCCAAAGTGATCCACCCACTTTTCCCATTCCATTCTCCAATTGAGTTAAATACACTAGCCGTACCAGCAGAATATAATTTTGGTCATAGACATGATATTGGGGCAGCTAGGTGGTTGCTTAGTTGCAATGGAGAGGAGTGGGGTCAGAACTCAAAATGCACCAGCTGGTTTTTGTAGTAGTATCAATGTATGGATGCCTCCATAACAAATTCAATGAACCTTTATTTTTCTTATGCCCTCTATTACATTATTACTTTTTTACTGCTTGCACACAACTGCATTTGTGCTGAGACCAGGTTTCTGGCGGTGGATTGGTTGGATCCCTTAAATACTGTACCTCACAATACTACTGCACTGCGCGTTTGCACTGATACACACCCCCAAATGACCGACCCTGCCCCTGTTCCACCAACTCAGCACAAGAGCTTATAAAACAGATGAAAATACCAACCTCAATGCAAACATCATTTCATGCTCTTGCACTGTACCAAAAATACCAAACTGCACTTGTGACAGCTACATTTGCGCTAGTACTGGTCTTTTTACATTGTCAGGACAGGGCCCTGTGAGGTAAATGCACAAAGATAGAAACATAATTTTTTTTTGATACTGAATGAATTCAAGTACTTTACCATCAGATTAAAGCATAACAGGGCAATTATGCTGCCAGTGGGTTACTGGAATTTTCAGCAACATTTTTTGACAGTCGTGGCTGTAACAATCATTAACATAGGGCCCTATCTTACACCCGGCGCTAAGCGGCGCTAACCGAAACGCAAGTGTCTTTGCTATCTTACACCCGGCGCTGGGCTCATTATAACGCCTAGCGCTCACGCCGTTTAAATACCGTGTATTCTTGCGCCGATTACAAGTGAACTGGGCGTGTTGGTCTTAAGATGAGGAGTGGCCAGGATAATTTTTGGACAATTCTTGAACCAGCAGAAAGCGCTTGCGCTAATACCACCACAAACCTGGTCTAAAGTCATGTCGCAGTTGTTTACATGTTATTTTAACGGCGCATATAAGTGCGCCTACATAGGCGTGTTCACAACGCGTGTACACCCTCCTTTCTGTTACACACAGGGGCACGCACAAGCATGACTAAAAATATCAAGATTACAATGTGAAATATTATTGTGTAGGCTATATCAAAAAATGCATAATAATAAAAGGATCCATAGGTCAAATACCACATACCTGTCCCTCAGTGAAAGGAAATGCCGCATTAAATTGCTTTCAGCCCACTCCATCAACATCCAGGCGATGTGCAATGGTACGTGTAAGGTTACATGTATAGTCTATTCGCAATTATCCTGGATCAAGCTATGACTTGGCCTATATTTGCCAATAATTCCTGTAATCTTCTGGGGGGACAATCTTCTGTTACAGGACAATGGCTATCCATAAAAATGGCTTTCCATAACATATCAAGCCTAATGTGTGAATTGTCAATGATGGAAAACTCGCGCATTGCAATAGACGGAGTTCTGAAAATGTGCTTCAGATGTCATTACAATACAGCTCTCTAGGCCTACGGCCTGTAAGTAAATAGAATGGTTTTGACTGAAAAAAGTTCAAAACCTTGTCCAGTGAATATTGCATTTATTGTTTTTACAGCGGATTTGCGGTGCATAAGGTTTTTCAATAGCATACGGTTAAAAAACTGAGATAAATGTCACCATCTTAACTGAATTTGAACCGTATTCTTCGTCCTTCATATTTTTAAAATGACAGTGACAAGGTTTCCATACTCTCAGCTTATTAAAACCCCGCTGATTTCACCTGTTATTTCATAACTGAACAAAATTAAGCGTCTAATTAGAAACTAAAAAAATTTGCAACACGTTATACAATTAATTTTAATGCCATTCTCTGCATGTGTGCACTTTAACTTCATGCATGAGCAGGTCCCCTGCTGTAAATCACACTTTTCATGGTCTTCCTGGGAAAGTGGATTGTTTAAAAGTATTAGCCTACGCTACGAGTAAAACAGGTTGGTCACATTTCCATAAGCAGGACATTATAAAACAAGGGAAAATATGCGTGAACCTATGGGTTGCCAACCTGACAGCTTTATTGAATTTAGTGTCATCATTAAGGCAAAATAACGTTATTTATGTTATTAATCTAAATTAGAATGCAGGTAGCCTAATGAACTTTGGATGAAGCTTGAACATGAGTTAATTGCTTCATTGCATAATCAAACGGAATTTGTTAAACAAGCAGGCTAATTTGGCGTTTTCTAAGGTGAGACGGAAGCCATTGGTAGCTTATTCTCAGCTGTTGCAGGTGCTGTTAACGAAATTTAACCGCATATATTTTGTAAACAGCACTGTCAGGAATTACCGGGAACTCATAATGGTTAGTCCGAATAAAATTTATCATAGGCTATTATTAATCCATATAGCCTATTCCTTGATCGCACTAAACACGCACAAGCATGTCTGTTTCGCCATCATATAAGCAATCCGCCAAGGTGGAAAAGCAGGCTTTTAAAGGGAATAGGATATGACATTTTGATTGGTTTATTGCATGTCACGCCCAAGACACACCTATAATTAATGAAGAGACTAGGTTCAGCCCATTTGCACGTTGCGCCGTGCTTAGCGCCCAAAAAACACGCTGTTAAAATAGCAAAACTGGACTTGGACACGCCCTAAATGCACTTAACGCCAATCGCTTAGACAAAGCGCTAAGATCGCCAAGACAGAGATAAAGATAGAGCCCATAGTCTCACATCTCAGAACTCCTAAAAGCACGTATGCATTAAGGCTAACAACAAAAAGTAACAGTCAATTTGCTCATATTTAATATGTTAGTACCATAGAAGGTAAATACACATGCTCATGCGAGGTTAAACTTCTACTGGTATTATAACCCCCCACCCCCCATAACATTTTACTTAATCAATATCCAAAATGTATAAAAAAGATACATGACTAAAGCGGTTTGTTTATTTTAATGTTCATTGTTTAAATTGTACATGTGGAATATGTTTTTTTTGTTGTTGCTTTATTCTTCAAAAAATATATTATCTTTCTATATTGCTGATCCTTCATATTTAGCATGCCAGAGAGAAACTGAGGCACACATACAGTACACACACAGACACACACACACACACAGACACACAAAGGCGTTCACATCTGCATTCTCAGCACCCAGTCCTCCTCCTAAGTGGAGCCTCCTGTCTGTCTCTTGCAGTGCTGCTCTACAGCAGCAATGGCAGCGGCGCAGAGAGCACAGAAACACAGCTCCCTGTCATTGTTAAAAAAAAAAAAGACCCCGCTATGCCGCGCAGCCAGCACTGGGATCCACCATGGGAAATGACAACCAGCCAATGCAGGCAGGAGAGAAGCGGAAAACAAGCACAGAAATTCCTAATACGGGCGAGAGGGGAAACGCAAAGAGACACGGACGGGAGATGAGTGCCGCGCACCCAGGAGACAGGAGCTGGGAGGGGTACGCCGTCCGGGAGCGCACAGTTCTGCGGGGGAATGGCTCTGTGGGTAGGCAGCCCTGGCGCACAGAGGGGAAAGATCTCTCCCTGGTAGATGTGAAAAATGCAGGGCGCTAGACCGGCAGGCCTCAGGGATCTGCTTTACTTCCTCATAGAGAATGTTCTATGTAACACATTCAAGTACAGCGTGTCCTATATAACACATCTTTATAGACGCGGTACATTCTGTATCATACATCCACGCGTGACACATCTTATATACTATGTCCTATATTACGCATCCATTCACAGCACATCCCGTGTAACAAACTGTATATACTGCATGTCATTCATTATGTATGCGTCTATAGTATGTCCTCTATAACGCACGCATATAGAGAAAATTCTTCACAGTGTGTCCATGCACAGAACGCCCTATGTAACACATGCATGTGCACTATAATCGTATGTAAAAATCAAAGGCATTCACTCCCACTCGTCCCTCTCTACACAGGGCTATCTTCGTCTTTTATTAACCCCCTTCACATTTTGGTTTTCAGCCAGTATCCAAAAAAATCTATGGAACGTGACCTTCTGTTAAAGCGATTAAAACAAAAATGTTTATCAGTGATGCAAATGAGCCTGAATTCATTTTCAATGACAGATGGCCCCATAGATAATGATGATGATGGAAGAGAGAAAATTGAATGTCTCTTACACGGTGGTCATGGTAACCGGGAGCAGAGTGATAGCGGTAATAAGCGAGCCACATGTTAAGGCTGTCAGCTCTGTGAGTCAGAGTCGAGGGGTAAATAAGGTAACAGTGGCCACTAAGTTTGCTATTATTGCAAGAATTCTTCATAAAAAGGAATCAAGGCAGAAGCTTGAAACGCATATTTCATATAATGTTTTATGGGCAAAGGGGGGTTTTCAGTTTTTTTGTTTTTAACATGGTACCGTTTGTTGCTTGCTTTCCGTCCCTCGCTCTCCGTGATAAGGAACGCATTGTTGCAATAGCGCAGTTTCTACAGCTCCTCCCCACACCCTCCGCGCTAGTCTTCCTGCAAAACGAGCCAGCAGCCGCCCTTATCAGAGCGACTCGAGTGGGAGTGGGAGTCTGATTGGGAGTGGCGAGACGCTCTCCTTGGCAAACAGCGCAGCTCTCCCATTCTACTGCAGACAAGCGCCCCGCTAATAAAGGTTTTAATATGGTGTTGGAGGAGAGAGAATAAAGGAGGCGAGAAATTGCTCTTTGCCGCAGCCTTTGTGGTTTGCACACAGAAGAGAAGGTGGCAAACCTTCATCCCTCAAATTAAGAGCAAAAATGCGACCTTTTCCTTTCATTCCCTGTTCTAAATTCTATAATTAAACGTCTTCTACCATGAATAACTGTTTTGAGTGTGCAGCTTCACGTGTGCTCCTCCGATGGGATAGGTTCGAAGGGTTTGAGAAGACTACGGCTGATTGACCTACTTTAACCGTTCTCGTAAATAATATATCTCCAGAGGAAAAAGTGTTGTTTTTTTTTCAGCGCAAACCCCTGTAAAACTTCAGCATTTATACACAAAGGTACCCATCCCAGAATGCAGCTTTTTATCTATGAGTGATAAACATGAATGAACTGGACTAACTTGTGAGAGAGATAGGAAGCAAGTTGAAAAAATAAGACGCAGCTGCTTCTGTATGGGGTGAAATCATTGTCAAAAATACGCAGATATGACATGTAAAAAAAAAACTTTAAAAAAACTATCTGTATGTGCGTACGTACGCATCTCATTGTACGGGTACATGCATCCGTACTCTATAGGCTATGCATGTATAACGTTTTGTGAGTGTCTGGGTTTCAGGTACACAGAGTACAGAATTCCCACAAAGTACATAATTCTGACAGTGTTTTCACGCAAATGTGTAATTCTACTTTTGGTCCCTCCATGTGCAGCCATCATGCCTGGCCTGACCGATCAGCGAAACATCAAGCAGTAGTTGTGCAGTAGCTTTAGCCTACTGTAAGTAAGATATTAGGATCTCAGCTTGGTGCAGGGCCAGCCAAAAGCATGGGGGCGCCATCTTGTTGAGGGGGGCACCAGGGTGCGCCATCATGTGGAGGGGTCACCGGGTGCGCCGAGCCAGGTTTTTTTTTTTTTGTGGGGGGGGATAGTATATTTTTGACAGAATACGAAATATTGAAATGTTTGCCCCTCCCATTTCTGAATTTATACGTTTTGAGAATTTGAAAAATAAAAGTTAGTCATGCCTCCTTCACTTTTTGGTTTTGCTCAGCTGTGCTGTTGCGTGCCTACTGAGTAGCCAATACGTAGCTAGTCGCTACCTCCATGGCAGCAGCTCTCCAGACAGATTCTGGCTGTCCTCAGAGTTTCCAGTTAATCTCTTTTCTAAAACACTGAGGCTGGAATTTAAGGAGAATAAAACAGGCTCAATTAACGATAGAATAGAATAGAGTATAACTTTATTGTCCAACCAGAGGTCTTTAGCCTCACCTAGGCACGGAAAAACACAGAGATACAACATATTCAGTTACATTCCACAATACATAGATTGAGCACACAAATACGTAGACCAAACACTCAAGATACCATAAATGTCACCTAGCCTTGTTGAGGAGGCTGATAGCGCTAGGGACAAAGGATGTGTTGTATATGTTTCTTTTGGCCTAGGCATTCTGTAGCACCTGCCAGAGGGAAGCATCTCAAACTCGGAATGAATAATAATAATGTCTGGCATTTATATAGTGCCTTTCTCACACACAAAGCGCTTTACAATGATAAGAAGGAAACTCACCTCAACCACCACCAATGTGTAACACCCACCTGGGTGATGTAACGGCAGCCATTTTGTGCCCGAATGCTCACCACACATCAGCTGAGGTGGAGAGGGAGAGAACAGTTTTTAGCCAATTAAACTGGGGGATGATTAGATGGCAGATTAAAAGAGCCATGGAGTTTAGCCAGGACATCAGGGAAATCCCGACTCTTTGCAATAAGTGTAATGGGATCTGTAATGACCACAGCGCGTCAGGACCTGGGTTTAACATCTCACCGAAAGATGTCATCTCCTATAGCACAGTGTCCCCATCATTGCACTAGCACATTACGGTTTATTTGAATAAAACTAAGCTACTGAAACATTGCCCCCTACTGGCCCTCCAACAACACTTCCAGCAGCAACTAAGTTTTCCCAGGAGGTCCCGCATCCAAGTACTAACCAGGCCCACAGCTGCTTAGTTTCAGCCTTTCAGCAGGAGCAGATTGCATGGTGGCACAGCCTGCTAGCTTGCCTGCGATTCCAGTTAATCCGTTTTATGTTCACATTACTGCTCATTTATTTCATGGGTACAGAATTTTGGTTAAAGAATAGAATCGTGTTTTGCAAAATCAAATCGAATCCTTCCAAAAAAAATCACCCTCCAATCGAATGAATCAATCACTGAATTGTGAATCAAATCAAATCAAACCATTGTTAAGCCAAAGATTCACGTTCCTATTCACTTGACATGGCTCATAGTCTAAGGTAGAATGGGCCTGGCTCAGCTAACAGTCCACTTGACTTCTAGATAATGCTTTGCTTATAAATGAATGGTTATTACAAACCCCAGTTAAAAAAAAGTTGGGACAGTATGCAAAATGCACATACAAGCAGAAAGCAGTGATTTGTAAAGTCTCTTTTACATATATTTAATTGAACAGAGAAAAGATATTTAATGTTTTACCTTATCAACTTTATTGATTTTTGTAAATATACGCTAATTCCGAATTTGAAAAAAAAAAAAGACTGGGAAGGTAAACAGGTGATGCTATCATGACTGGGTATAAAAGGATATCAAAATACTCTTGATATCTTATTTTCAGGTACTCAGGTACTCCTCTCTGCATTTGAATGGATCTCTATGGGAATGGTGGTGGGACTAGATTAAGCTGTAAATTACACGGGAATAGTATGGAACCCATGGTTGGCTAAATGGCTGTAAGTCATCAAGGGCCTGCGGTATCAAACAAGCATCAAAGCATCACTCTGCTGCCAGATATGTAGTAGATATGGATGGATCACTTTAAGGGTTGTTTCTCCTGACTAATTTTTCTATTGAACTCAATGGAAAAATAAGTCAGGAGAAACAACCCTCCAACCCTTTCTTACCAAACTACACAATGTTAGGCTCGGTAAGGTTGAAGTTAAAAGTGATACTATACACTTTATAACTGCAGGTAGGTGACTGACATTAGTTAACTTATCACTAAATATAGGCTTGGTTATAAAGTAGGAAGATTAGTCATTAAAATTGTGTATTAACTATAAAACGAAGACTACTTCAAAAGTGGCAAAAACAATATCTCATCTGTCATTACATTTTTATTGAACTTGTGAGTGTGTGTTTTAGTGGGCAGAAACTATGAGTTGTTGATAGGACACAAGGGCAAATGCTGAATTCTCAGAGCGAGGGCAAGGACGGAGGCGAGAAAAACAACTTTTACGTGCCATAATATGGGTCTCATTCAAATGCACTTAAAATTAGAAACACAACTTACAACAACAATATCAGCAACAGCAACAAAATATCTGAAAAATAAAGAGCTACTGTGCTACACCATTCAATCAAAATTTCTCTAAATGACCACAGATCAAAATATAAGACAAATTACTTTTACCAGTAAGGCAAAGGAACTACTCTGAAAATTAACTTGCAAGAATCGCTTCAAATTTAATCATTAATCACCATCATTAATCTCTCATAACTTTCACTCATTGTCACATGATGTGATAATCGCATTTCTTCTGCCTCAAGCTCTATTTTCAAGTCAAGTTTAGGGAGAAGTATTTTACACATCTGTCAGAAGAATGTTGTGCAAACTGGGATAGAATAGCTTGCTGTATCTTGGTAGGAGAAGTCATATTGTTTAGTGAATTATCTCAGCAGGACCTGATTCTGCCTAAAGGCCTTCAGAATTGATTGCAGGTGGGGTGTACTTGGGTCAGGATGTGATACATACCCTCACAGTGATCACACGTGACATGGACAGTGGGCAGAAAACTATTAAATTACCAGATGAGGTAACTACAGGTTATAGTTTTATTAGCACAAACCTGTATTTACGATGGCTATATTAGCCTACAAAAACACACAAGACTGTAGCACTGCCTCTGTAAAAAGGAAATGGATATTGAAGAGAAGACATTCATTTGCTTTTGAATGCCAAGCTGACAGATGTGAATTGTCACTCAGGGTAGGGGCAGGAGGGTTAGGTCTTTCTCATGTATTAATGGGCAATTACTTCCACTGGAAAATTCTGCCAAATAGTTAGGAAGGTACCTCTCAGGGCCTCAGTGGTCACGGTGTGACAATTCAGAGCTGACACACAGACACTCGAGCCTACTCCCCATCCCCACAAGTACGTAAACACGGACGCGCATTCCCTAGATTTGAGGCCTCAGTAGAGCCTCACTCCCCTCTTGCTAGAGGACAGGCTCCTATGGATCCAGCTGACATTGATTGATGGGCCGCCTGTAGCCGCCTTCTCCAGTGTGATGCAGACGCGACAGAGAAAGAGACCGTGGCATTTGCAGAGAAAGGGGGGGAAAAAACAACACTCACAGATCTGATGGGGAGAGCAGATTATCATGCTATACAAAACTGCAGACGAGGCATGCATTTTAATAATCACGTCTACATTTAACAGGAAAATTGAAATAATTATACATTTTCTCATAAATTATTGTATATTTTCTATGTGAATACATCTATTCAATTGAGGTTTACAGGGATTTTACACCCTCACAGCGTGTATTGTAACTGAGTGTTACTTGAAGCACACTATCGGTAGAAAAAACTTTCTGTTTGTGTGCTTCCAGAAGAAGTTGCTATTGATCATATAGCCTTCATTGTAATTAGTTTAATATACTTTTTAGTAAAGTATCATACACCACAGATCAAGGGTTCTCAAACTCTGGACTGGAGACCTATTGTGTACGTGTGTTTTTGTTACAGCTAGTCTGTTGGTCAGATGAGGGTTTGAGTGTTGAATGTAGGTTTGACCCATTCCCTTCCTCCTGGTCTTTGAACTCCCCGTTATACACAAATGCTTTAGCATCAGTGGCCACATATCCAAACCTTCAGCAATGGTAAACTCCCTTGCACACACACACGCACGGACGCACACAATATGAAGTTTGAGTCAGACACTCGGCTATTCAGTAGTCGGTGTGGCATGAAAAGTTTAGGGCTTACTGTTCAGGGAAGCTCCATCACTTATTACTCAGAGAGAGACGACACCTAATCACATCGTGAGTCATGCAGGTGCATACAGTCGCTGCCATTGATGAGCAAAACTGATGGATACTTCAGCTGATCTTAATACTCAGTAACGTCCTCAGGAAGAATCCCAATCTTTACTGTTTACCTACAGCTTTCCGGTACAGGGAGAAAGCCATGGATTAAATCCCACTCAATGCATCAATATCACTGGCTGCAATTGACATATTTCCCCTCGCAACCTTGGCAATTGTGTTAATTAAACAGGCGGAGTAACTCAATAGTTTAACTGTATGCAACCCTCAATCAACAGTGGTGATATCTGCTGAACGAACTGCTCGACGAATTGAGACAAATTTATATTGCAATCTGCAATAGATCAGGAAGACACTATTGAGTGCTATTTAAAATACATTTAAGTATATGCATTGTTAGGTTTCTGGTATATGTGCTGGTTTGGTTATTATTCATACTGTACATTATTTTTAGAACATTGAACTGGTGAACCACAATTGAATAGTAAATGTATCAGGGAGCTAAATGTAAAACAGGCAACAAGTTCCTTACCGTACTTTACAGTAAGCATTAATAAAAATAGTTCATAAACACTCAAAAAAGTGCCAGTCCATTTACTGGCAGTTTTACTTTGCTTTTCTTATCTTAAATGCAACATTAAAATAAATGATAATACAATTTTTTGTTTATTTATTTATTTAGTTTTTACTCAAAACTCTCACTTCACAAATGCCTGCCTCTGGGTTTACACAGAGTATTAGCAGTATTTCCACAACGATCTGCATTTGGATTTTAGATATGTGATCCAGCTGATTGTTGAAACATCGAGTGGTATCTGATGGGGGCATCAGATCTCTTTCATTCTATTGAATGGGCAAGTTCACTTGCTCATTGAAAGAAGCTCCCATCATCAGTCTGACCACCACTATTTCCAGGACATACCTTTTCCTCGTTCTTGGATTTTCAGTCTTTATACTGTAAGTATTGAGGTGGGCCCTCGTGGGCATGAAGTTCATTTGATTGAATTGCTATCAAAAAACATCAGTGTTGCTTGATGGAATTGCATATGCCCTTTACATGCCTAAGCACAATTGAATCTAGATTCAATTATCTCTGTCAAAAGGAATGCTAACTCCTTGATCTTCACCAGTGCTTAAAACAGTATTTTAAAAGACCCATTGTAATGGACACATGAGACTCAGGGTTAAATTAGGGGCAGACTAAACGTCATGCAATTTGGGCACTGCCCACAGTATGATTACCGATGAGAGACAAAAGCATAATTTTGCACACAGTGTTACACTCTCCGTTCCTCTCAGTCCCCGTCCCCGTTTGTGCTCCTTGTTTTACCCTGTTCCTCACGTTTCTTGTCTTGTTTTCATGTTTCCTGTTTGTCTTCCTCGTGGTGCAGGCTGGGTGTGGTTTCCCTCTTTGTTGTCACTAATACCCTCTCGCATTTCCTCCGCCTATCACATTCCTTTCCCCGCTTGCATTCCTCACGCTCTCTTCTTTGTTAATCACTCTCGCATACATTCTCACGCTGCACGCATTCTAATTAACTCTCATATATATTCTTCCGGTCTTCGTTGTCTTGTGCCAGTTCGTTAAGTCTTGTTGTTGGAAAAACTCTTGTCTTGTCTGGGTCTCGTATCTGAAATCATAGCCTTGCTTTGTCTTGCTTTAAGCTACTGTCTAGTCTTGCCAACTAACGCTTCTTGGTTTTGTTCATGCCTTGCTGAAACTAACGTCTTGTTCTGCTCTGCTTGTCTGGCAGCCTGCAGCCATATCCTATCCCCACTCCACGCAGCCCTGTCTCCCGCATCCCGCTCTTCCTCTGCTACACCAACCCAGGATTCAGCCACCATCCAGCCCCTTGCCTACTCCCACTCCCGTTCTGCCCCTGTTCGCGCCATTCCAGGATCCAGTCCCTACCCTAAACTCTCCCTATACTTCTAGAGTTGTGAACGAAGTAATAAATTATTGGAATTATTGGATTTCTGTCTCAGAGTCGTGCATTTGAGTCCAGTCCCTTCTCGGATCCTTAACCCTTAGTTTTAGGGTTAAAATGTACAATGGTTCGTGATTGGCTGTGCCAGGCATCCAGGGCCAATCAAGAATATGAATATGAATTATGTGAAAAGCCTGCCAATCCCCTGCCAGCTACAATATGCAGTAACAATGCATATTTACAAATCATTTTTTGTGTATATGCATATTTCTGCCAGAGATTTCACCACATAAATACGGCATGAGGAAAAAATAGCCTATATCTGCAAATTTGATGAATACTGTTAAGGTAAAATAAAATATGAATGATGTGTTGAAGGTAAACATGCTGGGTTTATGGAATTGACTAAGAAAATGTACTGCTCACTCCAAAATCAAGTTAGAAATGACATCATACCATGAATGCATACTTTGCCACTGTTCACAGAGAGAAAAATCAATCTAGCAAGCCTATGAGGGAAAATATTAACGTAGTTAACCGATGCATAAACACATTGAGCCAATACATTTCACAGGCAAACCCATATAAATTAAGCTATAAGTTGGTATGAACATGAAATGGTTACATTTTCCCAAAACAACATGCCAAAGAAAAAAGTGTGAAGCTTTTCATGGTGCTCTTACTGGGTTTGTAGGGGTGCTCCTCTGCCTCTTAAGAAATAATTAAAAAAAGTGATCACTACAGAATATTTCAATGGCCACATAAAAAGACTACTTGTCTGTCTACAGATCATCGCCATCATAATCCCTTCACCTCCCTCTTCCTCCATTGTTTCTTTTTCCTTCTTTTAATATGAGAGGCATGTTGTCAAGGGTGGTAAGGGTTTCCCTGTGTATGCATTTTCAGACCGTATAATAGGATGTGCCTCATAAGGCTGCAGATACCAAGGCGTTTATTTCACCATCTAGCTTTAAGGAAGTGGGGAACTAGAACAACCCGGGTGTAAGGGGGAGTGTAAGGTTCGGAGAACCAAACGTGACTGATAAGGATTTCTAAAAGCGTATCTAGAGAGATACGCCACAAACGCAGAAGTAGCCGCACCAGGACTGAGATAACACAGGATCGGGAGCAAAACTTCCCTAGCACAAGGCAAAACAAAGCAACCTCCAAAAACTGAGGCGATCTTGATAAACAGCAAGAATAACTAACAAAAGAACCTCACGCACTAAAATAATTAGGCGTAACAAGAGGTGGTGAAACAAAACAAAACTCGATAAAACGAGCAAAGGAAAAGAACAGAAAATAAAACTGGTTATCCAGAGCTCTAGTGCCGAAAGAGCTGAACACAAAAGATAACAGGTTCCAAGAATAAAGGATAAAGAGAAAGATTGGAAATAAACGAGAAAACCAATCTAATCCTTAATACTCTGACCGGACTTGCTGCGTTTCTTATTCATACAAACCAGAAATGCAGCGACCGAATTTCCTATACCTTACCGACTTCGTTGTCAAAATAGCAAAGACAATATCAAAGTGAGGAAATGCAGAAGTACCGAGGCATTTATAGCCGGCAGGAACACAACACAGGTGCAGGGAATAATTGCCGGGCGAGATATAAAGACCGAAACGGAGACGAAAAATCCAATAGAGCGTCAGACGACGCCAAAAAGGAAAACCGAACACAGAAACAGCAGAGGCTGCCAATGACCATGGCACTGGGTCTCTTTGTAGTCCACTACCTTCATGCAGCGTTTGAGTCAACCTGCTCATTGTGCTCAGTAACTTAAAGTATGCACAGTAATACTGCACTGTAACAGGTTTTAACTCACTTTAACAGTTACTGCATTAGCCCATCGGTTCGTCGCAAGAGGATACGAGATCTTTGTTCTTAATTGAGAGCACAAGAACTCATTACACAACCATATTACAAATTAAACCATAAATTAATCTGTCAGTCATTTTGGCTCTTCTTTGGAGAGCCACAAGTGCAAAGTCTTAAGGTTAGACTCTCCTTACATATACCTTACATATACTTTATATCTTAAGCGTGTTCTATCAACATATTCTGGAGACATGGAACACAATTATTAAATAATATTTTAACTTCATATATAAGTGTAATACAAACTTATGTCTTAAATCACAACTTAATTTGCACTGCACATGGGTATAGATCATATTTGGATGTTAACTCAAAGAAAACCACACAAACCTACAGATGATGTTGCTTTGCAGGGCCGGACCCTGATTAACCCCAAATGACTTGCCGTAACGGGCAAAAACTATGTACAGTATTATCATCTGGTCAGAATTAATTACTACATCATTTCCCCAGCAATATTTTTCTTCTTTTTCCATCTTATACATACCAGCAGCCATCAACATCAAGTCATTAAGGAAAAACATTCACTATATAGCGGCTTTGTGGCAGTCCCAAAAATTGTCACATTAACGACCAATTTACTGGTCCTAATTACGCAGTAAAAGAAATTAAATGCCTTCATTTGCAACTTTGTGGCAGGAGACACCCATAAATCCAGATTATAAGGCACAGATCTGTTAATTAATAGAGGTAACGGACAACAAGGTACAGTGTCACAATGCCGTATTATAGCATAGGGATACATTGCAAATGGAGGGGACAAACGCTTGGCACGACATCACAAACAAAAGGAATGTTTGGCACGACATCACAAACAAAAGGAATGTTTTGCATGACATGACAAACTAAAGGTTTGTGGAAAAAGTTTTTGAGCAAAAAGATGCCATGCATTATGTAAGGCGGGAGTCCAACCAAGGAAAGAATATTAACACACAGGTGGAACAATCCCTGCAAAATAAACAACTCGTGGGGAGTGGCGGCGGTGGGGGGGGGGGGGGGGGGGAGGGGAGTGGAAGGAAAAGCCATGGCTGAATAAATGACAGGAGGAGGCAGCAGAGTGTCTGAAGGTAAAACCGTACTCATGATTCATTCTGTATTCCCAAATGAATGCGTACACACAACAATGCATTTGTTTACATTCAGAACCGGATTTTTAGGCTAACTGCCAGCTGATGAAAGATCGGTCAACAGAAGTCATCCATTCTTTAGATGAAAGATCCATGAAGTTTCCACCTTACATCCGAAAATAAATGAGGAGCGAGTTGTAGAAACAATTTGCAAATCCCTGGGTGTCTATGTGTCCAGCATATTGTGAAATTCCTGCAATACACTCTCAGAAATAAAGTTACAGTGGAGACCGTTTTTGTTCTTTTTTAGGAACAAATTTCCCATATGTACCCTGAAAGTACAATGATATTCTTTTTTGGTACTAATAAATACCTTTTTACAAACAAAAAAGGTACAAAATAATTATACATTGCTGGATAAGGGTGCAATTCATTTTATGTACCTGCAGGGTACCACCCCAGACTGACAAACATTTGTACCTTTTTAGGCACTTTTTCATAATTTTTTTTCTGAGAGTGTAGGCTACTTTGAACGATGCAAGGACATGTAAAGCTTAGAGCACCTTCATCATAATTTTTTGAGTGATAGCTCAAGTTCCTCTTTCATATTCTCCAGGAGCGCGATTATTGTGTGGCTGTGCAAGTTGGCTGTATTGCTTCGCTATTTGCTATTCAGTTAACAGAAAGAGGGTAATTGTTAGAGGAAAGACCATTTCCTGTCTTTTTCCGTTTTCCCTTTGTTTCCTGTGTCTTCTCCTGGCTCCGACGAGTGCCGCTATGTTTGGGAGAGAAAAGTCGTCATTAACATACCTTTTATAGAACGTGAGCTAAGCTATATCAGCGCTCGGCAAATTACAGCCTGCTTTCAGTTCTTTAAATCCACATGCAAAGAGGGGAGTCGCAATTAAGACATGCTTTACCAAATTAGGCGGAATACTTAATTTACAAAAATCTCCACCCCGTTTGAGCACATTCACTGGGAAAGTAACAGAGTGACGTAATCCCCCAAATCACAGAGATTTTGACCCAATGCAACTTTTTAGTGAATCCGATGTAGACACTGCGCTTTCAAGGACTGATTTTGCGTTCAAACGGCGGTTGCATTCTTTTAGTAAAGCTGGCCCTGAGGCTGTTGGGAGAGAAGATTAAAGCAAAAGGGAGGTGATATGAATATTAGTACAAAAGGAATGTACAAAAAAAAACAGAGCACATACACACACAAAATAATATACAAGGCCAAAATTAATATTTCCTCCAAAAAATGTGTCTGTGTGCTCCCTCTATTTTTTGCAGTTTGGTGTTTACTGAGCTGAAATGGTCCTTCTCTCTGTAGATTTGAGCTGCATCTCTGAGTGACATTAAATCACTGCAGAGCTGTTCTGTGCTTGCCTGGGGCCCAGGCTGCAGCTGATCTCCTCCAAAGCAGTGCTGGCATAGATACTGCAAGTGCTGGAAACAAACCAGTCAGGCAAAATATCCCCCCACCCCCCAACCCAAAAAAAAAAAATCCACATGCGCACTCACAAACCGACATGCACACGCACACACACACACACACACACACAGTCATTTCATTTTTATTAAACCCTTAGAGCTGGGATGCTACCCCAGTCTGAAAGAGTAAGTAAAATGTCTCAAAGCAAGGAGATGAATTGTGTGGGAGTTGAAATATAATCCCCCTGAGCAGGCAAAGACCTTGAATCCGTGGAAATTACTTTACTGCAAGATCAGGACATGGTCATTTATTGTAGCTGTTGTCCAGGCTCTATTTCTGACCCTTTAATGCAGCAAATAAATTCACACAATAAAACATTTTTCTTGCAATTGTAACCTAGGGAGCAGACTACAATGGGAACAAAGTTGCCAGGGGGCATTTGTACCTCAAAATCAGTTTCTGTATTGTTGCAAAGATCATTTGACTTTAGACCAGTAAATGGGTAGAGCACTGTAAATGCCCAGGTCTTTCTTTTATTTGCTTTCACTGATGAAAACAAATTCATCAATGCTTACACGTTGCTAGCAGAATGCAACCTGTGTAATGCCCCACCACATTCTAGCTGTCTTCATGTCTACAGTACCTATTAAGCGCAGTCCGCATTGTAGAGATTGGCTGGGATTCAATCAAATTGTGTCCTTAACGTTGGCAAACATTTAAATGCTAGATTTATTTCCCTTCAAAAACACTGGCAAGTTCGGCAAGTTCACGAAAACTAACTTGCTAAAATATATTTGACAAGAAAAAGTGTTGCGCTTGAATTTAGTCACATGAAGGACAAATGTTGATTGAATACAGGCCAATGTAAATCTGTTATGTCTTTCTGATTTTGCAATGCTGTTTACAGACTATGAGCACATAAAATAGCTGGGGCATTCTCACCAACCCATCTACCAATTCAGGCTTGTTTACCCTAGTAGTTTACATAATATGACCCACACACGATGACATAACATGGAGGACAAAAAAAAGCAAAAATGAAGTTTTGCTAAATAAACCATGCTTTGGATAGAAAAAAATGTATTTATTAATGTTTTAATAGCAGTTAAATAACCTCATTGAAAATAAATTGCTAATTTCAATAACACGATTCAGTTACTAAAGAGAGTTGAGTGAAGCCGCCTCCGTCAGCATGGAAGTCAACTCCGTCAGATAAAATATCATTCTAAAAATAAATGAAGGCGCAGCAAACAGAAAAAAAATCTGCCTCTAAAATCATCTGTTTATATCCTCACTCCTCATCTAGTTAATAATCATAATCTTTATTTGAAAAACACTTACTGTATCTCAATTAAACGATTCTCGATTTGTATTATCTTAGACATTACTCGGAGGGCATATTTTGTCAGTTAACGCACAGCAGATGAGTTGATTACCAAACTGTTAGTTTGGTGTTACCATTCCGTCTGTATTGTCTTTGGGGTTCCCTGACTACCAGCTCATTAGGAGAGAAATTGAAATGTACCTATACTGTATACTCTTCGCATTTTATCTAAGACATGTAGCAGGATTGTTCGGCGGTATTTATTTTTACAGGCCGTGATGCCGGAAGTGCAGGTTCACTTTTGTGTTGTTCACGTTATCTGAGCGTTCTCCATAGCTGCTACAGCTATATGGCTTCAACATAGTCATTATTGTGACAGTAGTGGTTATCGTATTGTGATTTATTTCATTTATATCTAAGTAAACACACAGAGAACGTCTAAGATTTGTATGAGCTAAATTGTGCTTTCGATTTGCATTGACCAAATAATAGATTTACCCTTATGGAAATGTAATATGCTGCAGTATATTTTAAATATATTGTGATAATTTTGATATATTCACAATATACTGCAGTATATTCTTTTTCCATAAGGGATTTTGCCTAAATGAGGAAATAATAGGTCAGCTCTGGTTAGCCTAGCGTTACTTAGCGCCATTTATCCTATGGTAAGAGCATATCCTATTTTTAGTTGTTTATACAACTATGTACTTCTACTGATACTCTACTCTAGCTCTCTCTGATGCTGGTGTTCAGACTGAGGGGATGGGTGTACGTGACATGGGATTATAACAGCGGGACCACTTAGCTATTAGATAGAAATCAATGCAAGCAAAGAGTATGTTAAAAAAAGAATAATTTGCTCATCTCATATCATCCTAATACCTTTGATGAAATGGTCTGACATTCCGATTCTGATAATTATAGATGGTTTTCAGTTTAATTTTGTCTAACAATGACCTTTCAATATTACTTTTTCAATTTTTGAATTTTACAACACAGAGTGAGTAATTGTAGAGAGCAGTGTCGGACTTTCCCTGTAATAGATCCGCACGTCGTCGCCCTCCACGTGTCCCGTTCGTCCATCTTCTCACTGTCTGTGAATGAAGGGCTCTGCTCCTCTAGATACTGTACATCCGACACAATCGCTGCTTTGGAAAGCACCCGCCAGCCGACAGCTCCCCACCAGAAGGCCCACAAAGACAGCCAACTGCAAACAGCCTGAGGAAGCCAAGTTCACAGTTCTGCTTTAACTGCAGCACCGAGGTTCTCTGACCTTCCGTTCCGTCCGGGCTGTGAACTGTCCTTCACTGTCCTTTCCACGGCCAACCCTGGAGGTAAGTGTAACAACTATGGCTCACCGCAGCAACAGCAAATTCCAAATTGTTTCCCTTCTTTTAGGCACGGGCTGCACCTTCCACGGCAGTGACAATGGTCGTCGTTACGTCAGAGCAAGCCCAAGGTCTCAGTGTACTTCAAGCCTTGCCTTCATCGTCACCGACATCAAATGTAAAAGTGAATCTGTACCGTGCCTCCTTTAGCTTTGAACACCGCCCGTTTCCCATAAATCTTTGCTCTACAGAAAAGGAATGTGGGTCAGCCTCAAAAAAGTGAATGGTGTTATCCCTGCACTGTCACGCTGCCTCTGTAAGGCTGACCAAGCTAACAGACAAGAGTGTCGGGGGAGGGATCCAGACAGCTGTTGGGGCAAACAGAAGTATTTGTTGTCAGTGGTGCTGAGAATTGATGAAATGTTTATTTGCAAGGGATTGAGGGAATAAAACAAAACAAATAGCTGGAAAATGTCAACGCAAATAAACTCATGGACATCACTGGCCATTCAAACAATATGTAATAAACGTGCCCTTATATTCAGGGTGCAGACAAACATTGCTGTAACTTGGCCCTTGATCGGCTCTCCAGTCGCCCTATTCTGGACTTTCGTACATACCTGTTTGCATATTGTTTTTACAGGGGAAACCTTATTTTCACTATGAATTCTCCTTTAATATCCATCAATAACACCTCAGACACAGAGAAGTTACATATAGACATGCTGGAAATGTAAACAGATGGAGATATAAACAGACCGCAGGCCAATTTGCACAAAAAAACGCTCCATACTCCGGACAAAAACACAGAATCAATTAAGTACTCTATAAAGAACAACAATGTGCATACAGTATGCGCTTGCAGCCCATATAACAAATTATATTTTTTTCAGGGTCTGTTTACGTCTTTACACTGTCTTCTTCCTTCAAATCCATCTGACCCCATAAGCATTGGTTACCTTTTGGTGCTTTCTCCCTGTAATTTAAATTTTTGGTTTTTAATTTTAATTCAACTGATGAAAGATATTTTTGGACAGAAAACCAAATTCTAATATGTTATGAAATAACATAAAATATAGTTGTTAAGGGACAAATTTGAATTAACAAATTTCACAGAAACAGTTCAACAACGTACATCCAATAATACACTAGTTGTTTCTGCTTTCTTACATTTGATTTTGTTAATTCTGGCAATGTTCAAATAACAATTTGATATGATAAAAAAGTGTATCTTATCATGGCTTGGCATATTCTGTTGTTTGTTTTGAGTGCCAGATAGAGACCTTAGGATTGAGGCTTCATCACTGGCACAGGCTGGACTCAGAAAGCGAGCAGCTCAGCCCAGATTAGACTGTTTGCACTGCAAAGCCAACAGAATGAAAAGAGCAAGTCAACACGCGGCGGCCCTTTGAAATCACGGGGCTTCCATGACCTCCATCCCACCCTCGCTCTGTTATGATATTCAAGCACGGGGGTCAGTCGGCACAGCTCCGTCAGAAATGTCTCTATCAAAGTGCCGCTGCTGCCTCCACGCTACTCCCGTTCGACCCCTTTGATTCGCAGCCCGACCGGCTCATAGGCTGGTAGAAAGCGTAAGAGTACTCCCTCAATCCGATGGCTGCTGTGAAGGATAGGCTATTGTTGCCCTTAGAGACTCACAGTCAGTCACACACGTGCACGCACAACACACACGCACGCACACATGTATGCTCACACATACACACACCCGGACATTCACAAGTTGTGCTATAAATCTCCCACCTGTCCATTTCCTGACCTCTGCGTTCCTGTCCAAATGGCGGGCTTTTCTGGGCTTAGAGGATATTGCCACCTGTTGTCACAATTTGTTAATCTAAAGGGTGTTAATCTAAAGAATATGCGCAAGAAACAAAATATGCATAATGTAATGCAAATCAGTTTCCCTCAGGCTGTGTAAAAAGTGAAATATCTATTTAAATGAATATATGCTGGATATTATATGGAATTGTAATGTTACAAAATGAAGGAATCCTATCCAGGAAGAAGTTGGAGGTTGCATGGCTAAGATATTTAACCTCTTCCAGAGGTTTCACCTTGTACGTTGTAAACATAATACACAACATTTTTACAGTGACATTTACATGCAGTACACATTTTGTCTGGCAGTAGAATATTCTTTGAAAAGCACGACAACGGGGGCCTTGGTATGAGGAGGAACTTGGGCTGTAGAACATTTCTGTGGGGATTCTGATTGCAGACTGAAGATACGAGAGAAATCTGAGAAGTAAAGGAGGAAGGTGGACGGAAGGAAGGAAGGAAGGAAGGAAAGGATCCATTCTGTCAAGGCCTTCACACTGCAAGTGAGGTTTAAGCCAAAATATGTGTATATTTCCTGAAGCCAGCCATTTCAAGAGTCAATTGCTTTGCTTAATTTTCTGCACTGTGAATACTGAACACAAGTGGTACTGCATGCTCAAACTCCTCACTTATCGTACATTGAAAATATATTTAATTGATTTCATTTAATAATTACTATCTAGTAAGGCAATAATCAATTAGCCTAAATCACTGAATTCATTGATAGACAAAGTAATCTGGTGGATCAACCTTGGTCAAAATGTACAATTCAATCAATCAGATTTAATGTTAGGATCATGTATTTGTCTGTTTAGTCTGTATTATGTTTTCTGATTTCGTTTACCCATTTTTCCTCATTTCCCTTGTGATTGTCAGTCCGCGTTCCATGTTTCTTGAGATTCCACTCCCTGTCTTTGTCATTGCACTATTCGGGTGATTTTGGGAACATTCGGGTTTCCTCTGTATTTCAAATCTCGTTTTCTTCCTTCTGGCTTTATTAATATTTGTATTTAATACTAATGTACTAATCATACTAACTGTTAGATTAGATTTAATACTAACCTGCTAACCTAACAAACTAACATGTATATAATACTAACCAGCTAACCTACTAACATTAGGGTTTTAGAGTTCGCTACTAACATTACTAATGACTAATTCATGAGTTTCTACCTGCAGCTGTCATTTCCCTCCTCGTTATACTATCCCTGTATCGATCTGATTTCGCATTCTCTCCACGTGTCCACTTTCGCGTTCCTCCCCTCTGAGCTGTGCACTTGTCTACCTGCTAACCCCAGGCCGTTTGTTATCATTGTGTCTATGTGTATTCCAGTCCGTGTCTTACGTTTCCCCCATTATTGTATCATTGGTCCTTGTTAACCCTCATTGTTCTCACCTGTGTACTCTCCCATTTCCCCTCCTCTTCACACCTGATTCCTTTTGTGTAATCTTCTCCCTGTGTATTTATACCCTGTTATTTCAGTCTGTCTTCGCAAGTTCCTCATCATTGATTTTCTACTGTGTGTTTTGCTAGTTCCTGAGTACCTGCCCTGATATCTGTTTCTGAGTTTTCATTTCCCTCATCCTTTACCTGTGGTTGTTTTTTTCCTGTTTTCTGTCTTCGTTTTGTTTTCTTTTTGTTTCCCTTTTGCCTCCTTGGTTTAGACCCCTGCCTGTGTTCTCGCGACTCTGATTTTTGGATTCTGTTTTTGTGCCTTTGTTGTGCCTTCCCGGTTCGGACCCCTGCCTGTTCTGTGACCCAGTTTTTGGATTCTGTCTTTGTACCGTTGCCCTGCCTTCTCGGTTTTTGACCCGACCTGTATTACCACGGATTGCTGCCTTGCCCTTATTAAACTTCGGTTTTTTTTGTACTCCTGCCTGCGTTTGGGTCCCTCCCCCACCTACACCTAAAAGTTGCAACTCCAAGAGAATGATAAAGTACCACATGTCTAATCTAAATCTATATATGCAGAGTATTCTGGGGGCAATTGTAACAGGGGTCAATTGTAACACAATTTTTTGTTACAATTGCCCCCAACCCTGAACACATGAAACTAGCTAGCTTGCTGGATAGAATCTCAGCTCTAGCTTGTTTCAGATTGGTGCAATTTTATGGTGTTGCAATTGCCCCCTGTTACAATTGCCCCCAGAATACTCTACTGTAGGTTAACTACCATAACAAACACTAAATCTAAAGACCTAAAACTGAAACAAGCTATCACTTTTTCACACAAAAAAAAGATAAATGAAGGAGAATATTTTTCCATCCCTAAGTATCCCAAAATACACCCAACACACAGCCAGAAAGAAAGAAAAGAAAAACGAGAAGTGAGAGTGAGAATTGGGACCCAGAAAACTCCACTAACTTCCCCTCAGCAGTCAAAAGTTGAAGCACTAAGAGGTGGGTTAATTTCTGGCACAGGCTATCTAACATTTAATAAAATTACTATTAAAGTGACTAAGTTGTAGAAAGCAGAGCTAAGCACCATTGTATTGTTATGAAAAGATACATGATTCTAGCCTCTTTTTTTATCAAAGACCAAATATGAATATTTTAGGAGATAATTCAGCTTAGCTATTGAATACATCTACAAAACCTAAATTTAGTCCTGCTTTTAACAACTGAGGTGAAAATGTAGATGATAATTGTCCAGCCATTAGTGAAATATCCCATTTCAGGCAAAATATTGCTACCAAGTGACAAGGCCAGTTATACAACACTGACCTCTGCTTTAAAGTGGAGCCACCCACAGTAATGTAAATTCCAAATGGGCCAGCCTCCACCACCATTACCTACATGGAAATTTCCCTGGCACTCTAAATAGTTTGCCATTTCCTCAGCGGTAACAACACCTTACAGGAGAAGGGACACCATACCACCATAGATTAGTGTGCATTTATAAGGGCCTTGGCTTGTCTTTCAATTGTCTAATGAATTCCTGTGGATTATGCAAAAAGTGAGAGACAGAAACAGGCAACAATCAGACCAAGCCGCTTTGTAACAACGTGACGTAGTACGGCCCATGTACAAATGAACCTGCACCGAAACATAATGTCCCTCTCTCCCCTGTGCCGTATTCTAAAAAAAAATTGGCATCTGAACCAGAGAAACTCGCCTCAGCAATACAGGGACTGGACGTCTCTGATCTCCATGCACACACATGGCATGGGAGAGAGAAAAAAGAGAGGGTGGGTCTGAATGAGAGCATGCAAAAGAATGAATAGAAAGAGCAATGGGAATGGTGATGAGCTGGATCCGGGTCGGATGAAAATCAGAGCAAAAGAATAAGAGAAACGGAGAGATAGAAGGAGCAGAAAATGTGAGTTTTCAGGTTCTCCTGCCTCCTATAGCCCGGCGGGTGGGGCGTCTCATGACCCCCCTAGGCCCCTGGTAAAGGTGGTAGCTCCCGGCTTCCCGACAGCTCATCCACTGTGCCCCAGCCAGCTAAGGTCAAAGTAAAAGGAAAGAACCCTCTGACAAATAGGCGCTCTCTCTCGCTCTCTCTCGCTCTCTCTCGCTCTCTCTCGCTCTCTCTCGCTCTCTCTCGCTCTCTCTCGCTCTCTCTCGCTCTCTCTCGCTCTCTCTCGCTCTCTCTCTCTCTCGCTCGCTCTCGCTCGCTCTCGCTCGCTCTCGCTCGCTCTCGCTCGCTCTCTCTCGCTCTCTCTCGCTCTCTCTCGCTCTCTCATACACACACACACACACACACACACACACACACACACACACACACACACACACACACACACACACACACACACACACACACACACACACACACACACACACACACACACACACACACACACACACACACACACACACACACACACACACACACACACACACACACACACACCAACAGCAGATCTTTGCTGTCACAATCTGGCAGTGCCCAGGTCATTTCCATCGAGGACAGCATCGCCATCACTTCAGAATATCAGTATTATCCTCTCTTTTGCCATCTGCTTCTCTGTATTGATTTAGAAAGGCGAGATTTAGCCATCAATATAAATATTGCATCTCTTGACATCCTGGAGAAAGAAAAGAAGATAAAAAAGAAAACACATTTCTAAATTGGGTCACCGGAGCCACAGTACAATAAATGACGTAAATGACAGTATTAGTGCTTTATAAATAGGTGATAGTCTCATCGGCTCTGTTTCACCAGTTTATCCCTGCAGTAAACAAGACAGCGTTTGAGTGTCACACCCGGTAACTACAGCACATTTCTTTCACAAATGAACTGCACGGCAATATTTCACGAGTAAAAAGGAGTGCACAAAGAAAGAAAGAGAGACGGGTACAGACGGAGAGCGATGATACATTGCCTTGCCGTGGGGAGCGGTTGAGAGGATGGCGCTGTGTAGAGGATTTGCATGGCTGCGCAGACACTGCTGTGGAGGACTCCCACAGATGCAGGCAGAATTTAAATCAGGTCAGCGGTGTGCCCCTGCATGGCACAGTCTCAGTGCACCACCAAGGACTCAGGCCACCTGCAGGCAAGGGATACACACACATACTAATGCGCATGCACAAACACACACACACACACACACACACACACACACACACACTAATGCGCATGCACAAACACACACACACACACACACACACACACACACACTAATGCGCATGCACAAACACACACACACATACTAATGCGCATGCACAAACACACACACACACACACACACACATACTAATGAGCATGCACAAACACACAAACACACACACACATACTAATGAGCATGCACAAACACACACACACACACACATACTAATGAGCATGCACAAACACACACACACACACACACATACTAATGAGCATGCACAAACACACACACACACACACACACACATACTAATGAGCATGCACAAACACACACACATACTAATGAGCATGCACAAACACACACACATACTAATGCGCATACACAAACACACATACACACACATACTAATACGTATGCACAAACACACACACACACACACACACACACACACACACACATACTAATGAGCATACACAAACACACACACACACATACTAATGAGCATGCACAAACACACACACACACACACATACTAATGAGCATGCACAAACACACACACATACTAATGAGCATGCACAAACACACACACATACTAATGCGCATGCACAAACACACACACACACACATACTAATGAGCATGCACAAACACACACACATACTAATGCGCATACACAAACACACACACACATACTAATGCGTATGCACAAACACACACATACTAAGACATGTACACATACTAATGCACATGCACAAACACACACATACATACTAAAACACACACATACTAATGCCATGCACAAACACACACACATACATACTAATGCACATGCACAAACACACACACACACACATACTAATGCACATGCACAAACACACACACACACACACACACACACACATACTAATGCGCATGCACAAACATACACATACTAATGCATATGCACAAACTCACACATACTAATGCACATGCACAAACACACACATACATACTAAAACACACACATACTAATGCCATGCACAAACACACACACATACATACTAATGCACATGCACAAACACACACACACACACACACATACTAATGCACATGCACAAACACACACACACACACACACACATACTAATGCGCATGCACAAACATACACATACTAATGCATATGCACAAACTCACACATACTAATGCGCATGCACAAACATACACATATTAATGAACATGCACAAACACACACACACACACACATACTAATGCGCATGCACAAACATACACATACTAATGCATATGCACAAACTCACACATACTAATGCGCATGCACAAACATACACATACTAATGCTCATGCATAAACACACACACATACTAATGCACAAACACACACATACTAATGCGCATGCACAAACACACACACACACACACACATACTAATGCACATGCATAAACACACACACATACTAATGTGCATGCACAAACACATGTAAACATACTTATGCCCATGTACAAACACACACACACACACACACTAAAGCACATGCACATACTAATGCACATGCACAAACACACACATACATACTAAAACACACACATACTAATGCCATGCACAAACACACACACATACATACTAATGCACATGCACAAACACACACACACATACTAATGCGCATGCACAAACATACACATACACATACTAATGCACAAACACACACATACTAATGCGCATGCACAAACATACACATACACATACTAATGCACATGCACAAACACACACACACACACACACACACACATACTAATGCTCATGCACAAACATACACATACTAATGCATATGCACAAACTCACACATACTAATGCGCATGCACAAACATACACATACTAATGCACATGCACAAACACACACACACACACACACACACACACACACACACACACATACTAATGCTCATGCACAAACACACACATACTAATGCACAAACACACACACACACACACTAACGTGCATGCACAAACACACACACACATACACATACTAATGCACATGCATAAACACACACACATACTAATGTGCATGCACAAACACATGTAAACATACTTATGCCCATGTACAAACAAACACACACACACACACACACACACACACACACTAAAGCACATGCACAAATACCCACACAAACACACAGACACATATATACACATACACACAAACACACACACACACACACACACACACACTAAAGCACAAACATACACATACTAATGCACATGCACAAACACAAACACACACACACACACACACACATACTAATGCTCATGCACAAACACACACATACTAATGCACAAACACACACACACACTAACGTGCATGCACAAACACACACACACATACTAATGCACATGCATAAACACACACACATACTAATGTGCATGCACAAACACATGTAAACATACTTATGCCCATGTACAAACAAACACACACACACACACACACACACACTAAAGCACATGCACAAATACCCACACAAACACACAGACACATATATACACATACACACAAACACACACACACACACACACACACACACTAAAGCACATGCACAAACACACAGACACATATATACACATACACAGACACATACCAATGCGCATGCACAGATACACACACACATACCAATGCGCACACACACACACACACACACAGATGCACAGGCGCGCACACACACACACAGATGCACAGGCGCGCACCTTCTCTGTAACAGATTCCCTCCCTTTATAATTATTCCTCGGCAAACCAGCAGCTGCACAGCACCAGCCCCTGCTCTCTGATTAAAACTCAGGTCTGGTGTCTGCCTCTGCTCAGGATTTATGCTGTGACATCTTTAGGTGTTAGGAAGCCTTTTGTGGCTCAGGTGCTACAGTACCTAAGGCCGGTTAGCAGGAAATTAGTCATTTTCTGCTAAATGTTATGTTCAACAAGATAAAATTTACCTGGGTTTGCAGAATGCACCAAATTACCCTCATGTGGATCATGAGTTTGTAATTCATTGCTATGGTATTATAACATGCTGCGGTATTATAACATGTTGTAACATGTATCATTACATCATCAGCCTTTAACCCATTACCCCTTGTGAGTTCTAGATTGAGGTTCATGACTTTAGGCAAATCTTAGTAATATTTTCTATATTGCATTACATTTTTAAAGTATGTATTCTTTCCCCTTTTCTGAAAATGATGAAATTCATGCTTGAATGCAGTAGATATGCAGTACACATTTCATCAGATTTACAGAAAGGATGCAAGAAACAACTTAATCTGTAATTTAAATGGGTGCTGTACAGGCTGGTGGTCAGAAGAATATGTTACATGCAACCTTGTGGGGTTGTTTTAGGTTTATGGCTGCAGCTCCCATTCTGTGCATTTCTCCTACGCTCCAAGGTAAAGTGTTCAGAAAGGAACACAATGCTCTGTTCTCATCATGCGGTTTTACCCCATTGCGCTGCTCCCCCCCCCCCCCCTTCCAGCCCCACTTCACTCGAAACAATCGATCACAGCAGTTCAGACGAAACCACGACTGTTCAGCAGGGAAGTGGGGTCTGCTGCAGACAAACGCTTCACGTGTTCTGTCTGCCTTCACCACGAAACCCGATTTGTGTCTTTAAAGGACTGCAGAAACACAAAATGCTATTGAAATATCATTAATATAGATCGCACATTTAATTTATTCCGAAGGAAATATCAACGGTGAGAAGAAATGTACTTTCCACCTCTAAATATAATTTGTATGAAATACACAATGCAATATAATTATAAAACTGTGAGACCAGGACCACATCTAAAAAATCTACTTAGCATATTATCTTAGCGTATATCAACCTTAAATAAACATGCAGAATTGATTATGGTTTATAAACATTCTGTATCAACAGTACTGATAATTCGCCAGGTAGAAAAGCTTGGAAAATAATAAAAGCAGTTTAAAAGTTATACATTTAAATCAATCCTAGTTTATGGGCTTCTTGTCCTTCCTTGATATTAAATATTGCTTATATATCTGTATGGACTCAATATTGTGAACCAATATTGTGGTTCCATGTGATTCCTACCGCACCCAAAATACATTCTCATAGCTTCAGAGATAGATTCTGATTCCACCACTCTGCCGTCGGTCCTTTAATGCATTACTATCCCCTGCCACAGGAGAATGCGTACCATTCCATGAATGCATCATACAATATTCAGCCTGTAGTACAACTGTCTGCAGAAAAGAAATCCATAGAAATGCTATATGACGTCTCCATCAAGTTTAAGTGCAACTAGTTAAGGAGGAGTGCATTCCCATTTCAAGAAAACATTATTATTACAATATATGGGATAGGAAAGTAATAATTGAACACATTTCCTAATGCTAATTCCTCCATGCATGCGCTATGTTTAGGGCCACCAGTTTGTCCCTATCATGTGACCTGAAGGGATTTAAACTTGTATTTAAATTCTTATCCTGCAGGGGTCCCTGTAGGCACTCCAATGGCACAGTCAAGTGATGTACAACTGAGTGGATAATTGTGACATTCATAAAAACAATTATTAACCTAATATGGGGAGAGTGAAAGGAAGGAAAGTGAACATGGATGGAATGTCCAAAGCCCAACAGCAACTACCTGGTACACTGAACACAGTCGGATTTCATTTATTTTACACAAATGTGACCCAGCACAAGCTTCAGATACATGTCTCGCACACAATGATTTCACAGGAGAGATAAAAAAAACGTAAGAGAATCACTACCCGGTCAAAATTGAGTTAATATCAGAATTGCATTCCTGAATATCAAATTTACCATTCACCTAAATTTCAAAATTGTAATCGTTGTGTAAATATGAGAAATTTTGTTAAATATAGGGATTAGTTAGATCTCCAGAGCCCGCAACACGTAAGAAATAACTTTGACTCACCGAAAATGTTCAAGTCCCAAACAAAACTTTTGCGTGTTCAAACCACTGAACTATATAGAAATCTAGAAACAACAAGCTGTATCTCTTCCATTCATTCTGTTGAAGCCAGCATTCTCCGCCCAATTTGCCCAAATCCCCGCCCTTTCCGCCGTTCTTTTCCATATCATGGAGGCCAGTTTGCACCACTTACTTAAGGATTGTGGGTAGCCCCTGCAGCCAATCACAATCACGGCTCTCTTGCTTCACTCACGGTGTCCGTCGTGGTCCAAAAATCGTGGCACCCAGCAGTATGAGAATGTCAACTGGGAGTAGATGGTAGAGTTTCCTAAAGAAACGTAACGTTATAGTATAGTCTTTTTCTTAGAACCTAACAAGTTAGCGAATTACATTAATATGAGTAAATACGTGATTAGCAAATGTGTGTAATAGCATATGTCTTGGTGAATAAAGGCTATTTTGAATAATCTGTCCTGGTTTAGTAATTCATCATTGCAGAAAAATTATAAACTGTAATTATTTGACAAAATATGTTTTGTATATCTTAAAGGCCCACTCAGTAATTTTGGTTGCTAATCGACAAAAATTACGTGCATGGCAACTATAAGTGGTAACTATAACACTAGTTTGGTGGTTCAGCTGGGCAATGAAAATGCAAACAAGCCAAGTTGCTTTTGTCCTAACATACGTTTCCTCCAGTGCTAACTAGTCTGAGCTATGACAACCTGCTGGATTGTGCAAGAGGCTTTTGGTATTACTATGAAGCGCCTGAAATCTACTCCCCAAAACTGTAACATTAGCCTACTACAGATTATTATTCTCTCTTCAACTGTAATGTTAAATCAGTTCTCTGACCGTCGATTATTTGCAGTTACTTAGCTAACGTTAGCTATCTTATCTAGCTAGCTTGTAGCTAATGTTACCTATCGAAATTAATTAAAAACATTAAAGACGCTTTCTGGCACAGCAGGGGGTATAGGGAAACCTGAGTCAATTGTGCCCCAATTAGTCTTTTACGTGATTGCTAAGAGAGCGCTTGCTCAAGAACGACAACATTTTCAAATGAATAACTTCATACTCTCTATTAACATTTGCTCATGTTCATTTACTTGAATCGCTAACATGAAAGGCACATTTTGAATTTAAACAAAATGAGTTCAAAGGAACAAATGACCCCATCACCAGGGTTGGTTGTTCCCTTAAAAGCGGGGTCAGTTGTGCCTCTTATCTTAAAATAAACAAAACATCACAGGGTTCATTCCAATGAAAACACCAGGGATTGACATTCTCCTCGAAGCTCGCAACCTCCAGTGGTCACCGGATGTATTGCAGCCTCTGGTGCAAAGCAAATTTCCCCATTGAAGTCCATTAAAAAATACGAAATTACCCAGGCCAAATTATACTATTTTCTGCTGTTAACATCACTGTTTCAGGCTCTTTCTTATAGTAATTCATGTTTTGAATGTGCATGAACATTGTTTAGTTAGCTTAAAGCTAACGTATATGTTAACTGACAACACTCTGAAAACTCCCATTACTTTTCCCATCTTCCCAGTTTAGCTCTTTTTACTTATTTTAGCTTGTGCCTAAAATTCTGAAAGTTACGCTTATATTCTACTGATAGTCAACAAATTACAGTTTAAAACAAGATAAGGTATGGTTAATTTGGAGCTAAAGATGGCTGGTATCTAAAAATAGCGATCGCAAAAAAAAAAAAATCTTACCTTCGAGAACTTGACGTTTTCCAAAAGGAGGCGATACTTCTTGTGTCAACAGTCACTTGTGTCTTGGAAGGGGGCGTTGCAAAAGGTTTAAAAAATGAATGACAGCACTACAGCTTGTTTTTTATGAAAACTGCAGGGAACAAACTACCCCGGGGCACAATTGACTCTGGTCTCCCCCTATGAACTACACAGTATTTCTTAGCTGGATACCAGTAACTGCATCGAGTAAAACCCATCCCAAATCTATATAGACTGAAGTAAAAAGAGCTGTTCCAAGTTTTACTCTGTACAGTTAGCTATCCAGCTAAGTAAGTAATTATACTTTGCATGATAGGTATCTTATCTTATAGTTTTCCTCCTCTGGTTGACCGGAGCCAACCGTTGTGTTTTCTGTGCTTCCCGGCATCCGTAGTCTTGCATCCTGCTCAGACCAGAGCTGGTCAATCCCGGGAATTAAAAAAAATCTTTTTCAGAGATTGTGATATAATACATGGTCCTCATTATGTCAAATTAAATCTACTATTATAATTATAATTTAGACTCTAACATCGTTAAAAAGTATGGTAATTACAACATGACAGCACTTCCGATTTTGCTGGCAGTCTATGGGCAAAGACCATTACATGTTGCCCACTTCAGCTTTTTTGGTGCTACTAAAAAACCTGACTTCAGGACACGCCAACTTGTGGTTTCTAGTTTTCTATATAGTTCAGTGGTTCAAACATGTCCGTCTTCAAACCATTTCATGGTTTGAAAGATAGCGATCATACTTTATCGGTCTCTGTGATGACAAGTTGCAATACAACGTAATACTGATGCTCTAGTGTTATAAAGTATTCCTTTTTAATGACAGAAAATACCGTTCTTTTCTGCTTCTGTTGTTCGAAATGAGCAATTTTTCTTCTTCTATGGAGTAGAAACGTGGACCATGCACTGAGCCTCATGGATATTGTAGTTTTTGAAGTACCAAACTAACAAAAAAACACGATTTCTCCTAAACAAAGTTGAAACATTTGTAACCAAGGGTCATAACATCAATCATAACATTTCACAATCCAGGAGACTCCTGGGATTCTCTGTTGCGTAATATTGTGGTTATTGCATAGATTAATAAAATCTATGGATGGGAGAATCAATAGATAGGCCTAAAAAACCTAGATGCCTCTCATTCGTACTGTTCAGATCCATTTTTCTACAATCTATGGTTCAGATATGTCTGCACAGCCGCATATAAACAAACAAATGCAAGCATCCCCTGATAAGATCTAGGATAACTCGGCTAATTCTCAACTAATTAACTAAATTAAATTAGGCTTGTTATAAACATGAGAAATTTCTGTATAACTCAGGTTACTTGATTTCCTATTTTCTATATTTTTCCTAACAGGTTTTTATGAATTCTTTCCACAATGCTGATCAGTAGGCTAATAATAATTTTGTCGCATCTTTCTTTGTGCACCAAGCAAACCTGCTTTAATCAGTGACTTGTTGATTTAGATTTTTTAAAATTGCATTTAATGTTCTACTATGGCACTGATCTGACTTCTCACAATGCCTTAGGGGGGTTATAATGTTTGTCAATAAAGCTCTTTTTTCCTCAACTTATTCAAGACTCAAACTCAGTATTCAAGAGTTTGCCCCATTCAGTTACCAACTTCAATCATTTCACTAATGTTCAACAGTCACATGGTAGATAGGGGGAGGGTACTGACACATTTCACCTTTAATCTGTCATTAGTCCTCCAAGATACATACAGGGTGGGAAATTAACCTTCTGACCTACCGGCCACAGTGGCTAGTAGATGCCAAATTTTACCAGCCACCACAAAATTTTACACAAAAATTTAGCGTTGCTAAACGGACCATCGGAATTGGTGGAAGTAGAAAAAAAATGTATTTCACCGCTTGTTTCTTTGGTAACAACTTGTAAACAATCTTATTTTCCAGCAAACTAATAAAATTATGTTAACAGACAATATTAAATGACATCCGTTTTCATTCTGAAAGGTTTGTTTTATAAAAATTGTACAAACTTTATTAGGCAAATAATTCACATATTCTTGATCCAAAATTAATCTTTATATCGAGGGTATGACATAATACCATAGCTTATTTTGGGAAGTAACCTAGGCTATTTCTTTCATTTAACTTGAGAGCCAAGACTCGCAAAGTTCTGCCACTAACGTTAGCTCTAGAAGAAACTCTGCAAGATAGGCTACTGGGTTCACCCAATGCGGGGAGAAGCATAGGGTATCATAGACTTTTCCTTGAACTCCAGCTAACTTATACGGCGAGGAGTTCAGACGGTAGCCTTCTCTCGTTGTTTCCGTCAGATCTGTTATGGCGCTACGTTGCTCTGGGGGCATTGAGGATTTATGGTACGTAAAAACAACGGATGAGTTGTGAACATGGTGTAAGGCGGGCTCGCCTCGGGATATTCTAACAAGCGCTTTTTTTTCTGTCTCATGTTTAGGCAAACAGAGAAAGAAACCTGAAGTTTTTTTTTTTTATTCCTGCTTGTATCCACTTGGCGGGTAGTTTTGATACATTTACCCAATAATTCTGAAATCTACCCACATTTGGGGGGTGGCGGGTACGAATTTCCCACCCTGGATGCAGATGCAAATTAATTTGGAGGCAGATAAAGCATTCATGTGTAACTTGCATAGGTATTGTGGGATAGCTACCTGGCAAGAAGTATCAAAATGTATGGGCGCTCCTTGAAGTATTATTTCTATATTTCAACAGGGAGAGCAGTTATCAATATTTTGAAGTTACATGACAATGGGGGAGTCATGCCAAAATAATTAGGGAAGAGGAAGCATGAAAAAGGATCAGGGTTCAAAACGAAATCGGAGGTTAAACCTTATGTATTTTTCAAATTTTTATGAATTTATGTTTTAAACACCATTATAATCAAACTTATTCAAAATAATAGCAAGCAGTGGGTTATAGACTACACAAATATAACAATTTCATACAATAGTTCCTGGTTTGAGGGTGTATTTTATTATGAAAAATGTCAGAATTCTTTAAAGCCAGTTTTCTCAAAACGGTGTTTTGCAAAATCACAATATTCAAAGTCATATATCTCCAGACATATTTAATCAATCTCATCAAGTGATACATCATTTTGTAGCTCTTTGTAGATTCTGTACTTTAATGTGAGATGAAAACTAAAAAAATCTCCTCTAATTTTTAAAAATACATGTATCTGAAGCAGGGATCTGGTCAATAAATTTTAATTTAACGATAAATCACACAAAGATAGACCATCAATTGAAAACATGCAAAACAATTCAGTTTTGAGCTCAACACCAATGGGGAATCATCTGTCAGCCAAGACTTTTGGTCAAACAGGGTCAGAGACATGCACAGCTGAAGATCGAAGTGTTTGTTCAATTACTGTAGCAAGGCAAGTTTACAGAAGGCCTAGTTCTACTCCCACGGTACGCCACTGCTTTATACTTATGATGTTTATGACACTGTTTAGGAGCAGTTTATATACTTTTATACTTTTGTTTATATTATAGCACCCCCCATGATTGGAAACTGTACAAACAAGTGGGAGCAGCCTCATAGTGTATGACTGAACTAAAACAAGAAGTGATAATCCGGTGAAGCATTTAGGAGCTACGCCTACTTCCTGTTTGTATGGCGGTTGTAGCCATATTGCTTTAACTTTTTCTGATTTTCAAAAATAATTATTAAGACTCGCTGTGAAAGGACTCCAACAGAGGAAGTTTAGTCCGAATTGGGCGAAAAACCAAGGACTAGTTTGCAAAAGTAGGTTTTTCAGAAAATTCAAAATGGCAGAAAATCGATCATGCCAGAAGTTGGGTCCTTGAGGCAGATTTGTTGGTCCAGCTGCCGTATTTGACAACAGATTCATGTCACGCAGTGTGGGAGAATCAGCCCTTTGAAAATTGTGAATTTGCCCTGATGGTGGCGTTAGACACATGGTCCGATCAACCCGAAATTGCGGAAAATAGATAATGTCTTTCTCATCTATCAGTAGGCCTATGCCCAGTTTCAAAATGGGTGCTGGCGTAGACACCCACTATGGAATAATAATAATAAAACTTACAATAATTAGAGGGTGCCTTGCATCTTCGGTGCGTGTCACCCTAATAACAATAGGGTACCTTGCACCTTCAGTGCTTGGTACCCTAATACTGTCAGACAAATCAACAGATGGGACTCACACAATTATGTATTACATAATTTATTCTTCAAGGAAAATCCATCACAACTGAAATGAAAGTTTTCCTTGCTGATCATGTACCGTACTACTGTGAATTATTCAGTTGTAGATGGCAACTTAATATTGCACACTGGCTCTGCAGATGTATAGCACAGACAAACACCAATGAACCACCAATTTATCAAAACATTCAATGAAGTTTCAGAGAAACTCATAATGTATTACAACCCCGATCAACTCAGAAATAAGCCAGGTTTCTGTCAACAAGCTCACAAATTGCTTCAGGCTGTCAGGATTTTTAATCCCAAACAAGTCGGGAGACTCAAAACGACAAAACTCCCACTAGCCTCATTTTCTAGGTGTCAACAAAAGTGTACATCCAAGCTGGCAATTAAAAACCATTTGCAAAAGAAATTAGTCCTGCAATGTCAGTGGGTAAATTCTGAGATACCGCTGAAGAAATAGTTCCAAATCTTACTCAAAAGGCAAAACAATACCTGTCCATTGTAACAAATTCTGCCAACGCAGAAATATGTGCCTCTTTATGTGGATATGTTTTACCAGTATCATCAATCAATGACATAAGAGGCTGTTAGAACAACTGACTATGATCAAATTAATCACAGTTTAGAACCTATTTTCAATAGGCCTCTGATGTAACGCAGAGCAAAAAGCTTTGCCCAAATATGGATTTCCGGATCAGAGCCAAATTTCTCTATGGAAAAAATTTATGGAGTTTCACGTAATGGTCCCAGTCACAGTCCGTGATTTAAGCTGCGTTTAAAACTTGGATGTTTTTATCCGGACACATTTCTCTCTTAAAAGGCACTGGATCCACTGAATTCTGATGCCGCTCTCTAGCCAAAATAATTATTCTGCTAGCACAAGCTAACACTGCTGCGCATGTTATATATGTCACAGCTGGCGGTTCTGATGCTGCCTTTGTTTATTCATTTCCAACTAGGAATCCCGATATCCAACTAGGGAAAATTTAATAAAACGCCCTTCCAACTAGGAGTTCCATGTCGAAATCAGGGATTGGCAAATCAACCTCGACCTCCCGACTAGGAAGAACTTGACGTCACATCATCATGGCAGCTCACACTGCGACCCACTTTGTGAACAGTAAACAAACATTACTTTTAGACAATTTTAGCTTTTAAAACACTTCAGCTTTCGTTTTTTCAGCATGAAATGCTTTTGCATTGGCCAACATACCGATACTGAATGATAAACATATACCAATTAAATGTTAAAACGTTATTGTTGTAGTTGTTAGCTGTTATGTTTGCTAGCAATGCCAAAACTTTTCTGAAAGAAAGACAACTTTAAAAGTAATGTTTCAATAGATGTGTGGCCTTTTGCTGAATTCATTAGGTTACTAAGCAACCATAATGGATAACGAACGGTTACGACGGTAACCATGTTCTATGAGTTCCGGGGGACCATTAGTGTCGTCAACCACAAATTAACCTTCCAGGTGTCCGATGCATGAGACTCTTATGTCAACATTTGTCATGGACATGACCCGCACGTAGTGACGTAATTCCTCCCTATATCTCACCCTTAAAGGGTCCCTAATGGTCATAGAACATGGCTACTGTCGGAGCCGTTCATTCTATTTTGTTCCTTCGACCATTATGGTCGTGAACCACAGATGACTAATACCCACAGTATCAGGAGGGATTATCATACCTTTAAGTGGATGCCAAGGCTGCCGGCAGGATTGTTGCACTGACCGTTGAACCCGGCGCCACGTTGACGTGATAGAATTTCAAGAATGTGCAGGGGGACAGCCATATCGCCGCATCACAAATATCTTTAGGCGGTACGCCTTCCAGGGCTGCCCATGAAGTAGCCATACTTCTTGTAGACCGACCATGGATATTCATAGGCAAGGGCTTAGCACTAGCCTGATAAGCTGTGGCTATCGCTTTCACTACCCAGTGGGAGAGGCTCTGAGCCAAGAGCGCTTTCCCTTTGGTTTTACCGTAGCAAACAAAGAGTTGCCCTGTACGTCTGATGGAAGCGGTAGCTCCGATGTAGTGTCGCAGCGCACGCACTGGAGATACCAGGTGTGCGTCCCCCAGGTCTTCTCCTGGTGGGGGGCGAAGTGCAGCGAGCTCAATCAGCTGGTTATTGTGAAATGCCGAAACGATTTTGCGCAAGAAAGATGGATTGGGCCGCAGTGTGACTCCTGAGTCAGCCGGCCTCCACCTCAGACACTGCGCTGATATAGAGAGCGCAGTCAGCCTAGTTGACACCATTGCTAGCAGGAATGCCGTCTTAAAAGAAAGCTATTTAAGGCTGGTCATCTCGAGCGGCTCATAGGGCTGACCTGTGAACACTCGCAACACCAAGGGGAGATCCCAGGAGGGAGCTACCAGGGACCTTGCAGGTCTCAGCTGCCGGGCACTCTACAGGAACTGCCTGACAAGATAATGGCTCCCTGCAGGCTTATTATGCACCCAAACATGCCTGCTGGATATGGCAGCAGCATAGGCCTTCAGTGTGCTGGCTGCCTTGCCGTTATCAAGTAAGGATATTAATGTTATATGTCTCCAGAATACAGGAATCAGACAGTGTATGGGGTCTGTGCCTTCCGGTGAGCACCATATGCAGAACAGTTGCCACATATATCCACAGGCCTTCCTCATAGAGGGGCTCTGGAGTTAAGTAGCATCCATAGGACGGGGAAACCGCACCCAGTTATCAAAGGTTTGGGCCCCTCAGTGGCCATACCCAGAGCTTCATCTTGTGATACTGGCCAGTGACCAGTGATACTGGCAGAAAAGCGTACTGCAGGCCGTCCAGCCATTCGTGCGCTAATGTGTCCATCCCCAGAGGGCTCGAATGCTTGTTCAACGAGAACTACTGGGGGCAATGACCAGACTCCTGAGAGGCAAACAGGTCTGTCTGTGCATGACCAAACCGTCGCCATATCTCCTCCACCACTTCGGGGTGGGGACGCCATTCATCGGGACAAATCTCCTGGCAAGATAGAACATCTGCTGTACTGTTCCGAATACCTAGTAGGTGTACGGCATGAAGAGCACGGGCAAGAAATGCCTTCGTGCGAGAAACACTGCTCGGAGTTCGAGCACATAGATATTGTCCGACTGATGTGATCGTGACCATATTCCCTGAGCTGGGCGGTGCTGGCAGACAGCCCCCCAACTGGTCAGTGAAGCATCCATCGTTATCACCACACATTGTGATGGTATAACGCCCATCCGGACCCCATTTTTTATGAAGCTGACTCGTCGCCATGGGCGGAGTAGCCGACAAAATCGACACGTCACCCTGATTCATGTGACGGTATGTACAACATCCGATATCCAGCGCATCCGGAAAGTGTATCGTGTATTAGATACGTATTCAGGTCTCTCAGATCCAGAACCGGTCTGAGGAGACCCTCCTTTTTCGGTATCAGAAAATAGGTTGAGTAAAAGCCACTGAGCCGTCCAGAGGGAGGCCCCAGTGACACAGCGCCCTTTTTTAGGGGGCCTGTAATTTCCTGTCTCAGCCTTCTCGACTGGGCGGGGTCCAGACCGCATGCATCTCTGACCCCCAAAAATATTGGGGGCCGCCGGTGGAACTGGAGGCGGTTCTCCTTTTAAAATCGTGGACAAAACCCACGGTCTCGGCAACTGTCCCACCATTGGCCCCCCGGCCTCATGCCTGTTTGGGGCCTTGTTTGGAGGGGTGACGGTTAGTCTGCCGACTCCTAGCCTGACCGCCAGATGGACCCACAGGGTCGCATCATGAGTCCGATGCCGGTACATGGGCAGATGGACGACGAGCTATCGGTTGGGACTAACGAACACCAGTGTGTTGGGGGGGGGGCATCTGCCGCTCCCTGTATCTTAATGCCTCTACAGAACGCTCGAGCATCTGTCTGGCTACTTCTGTGAAAACCTGGCCGGGAATAACCAGCAGGTCCCTGATTACTCGGCCTAGCTCACGTGTCATAAATGCGAATGCCTGCAGAGATGCGTCACTGACATCAAGCAGCGAATTACCAATCCACGCTGTCCTGGTGGCCGCATCATAAGCCTTAGAGAGCAGATCATCTGTTGCTCTGCATTGTGGCTTAGGGCAGCGGGCGTCTGCCCAGACCGCCTCCTCTGAGGATACTAACAGCTTGCTGCAATGGCGTGTTCCACAGAGGGCATTCCGTCCAGCCCATGGACCTTCACGTCCGACATGGACGCCAATGTCCTACAGTGTTTAGCCACCCGCTGTAAGCCAGGGCGTGACTAACATTTACTTCATTCCACCTATGCCGCGGGTGGCCCTCTGCCCGAGGGGAGCATATGGGACATGAACGCATCCAATCGGGCCTGCTTGTTCTCCAGCAACATACCCATACAGCATGGGCAGGGGTCTGAGAACGCCTCCTGCAGGTGCCTAAGGCCGAGTACGTGGCAGCACCGTGTGCCTAAGCGCAGCCAATATACATGCTAAACGTAAACCACCGCAGTTTTTAGCGTGAGCAGCATAACCAAGAAAACGATATCCGTCTTAAAATAGCCAAGCTATTAGCGGATATCGCATGCAAGCGCTTATCCCCGCATTTGGAGGACGATAAGAATCATAGCCCTGACAAAGCGTTTCGGGATTCGCACAAGAGACAAACAGTCTCACGTCTCTACTCTGCATCGGTGAGAAAAACGAAGAGGATTTCCGCATTGATGCGCCTCCCTTTATAGGGAGGAATTATGTCACTACGTGCGGGTCATGTCCATCACAAATGCTGACATACGAGTCTCGATGCATCGAACACCTGGAAGGGTCATTCATGGTTGACAACCCTAATGGTCGAAGGAATGAAATAGAACCCTCTATTGGATGTTGAAATTGTACGACGGATCATTACGAACCACTTACTGTAGGTGCTAGAATTTAGCTTTTTAAAATTACACCAAATCTTTTTAATTATAAAAAATGGGTGAAAAACATCATTTTTTCATATACAAACAAACAACATACATTATTTGAAGGAATTAGGAAAACCCCTTACAAAAATATTGTGAAAATATGACAACAATGCCAAAGGTTTTCGGAAAGCTCATGTTTTCACATGCAAATTAGCTTTGTGGGAGCTGCCATTCACTTCTGGCAAAGTTTTTAGTTCACCACTACTGACAAACTCTGACAAACCTCTGGCAACATTTTGTGGAAAACAATTTAGTTTGCGGCAGATGCATTACATATTAGCTGAAAGTTTGCAGCAAACTATCCTGTTTTGTAAGGGAACCCCAGTCATTTCTCCCATAGGCCTTTTTTTCTGATCCGGAAGTCTCTAAAATGCTAACAAATCTTGAGGAAATGACGGCACGACTTCTGAGGCCTATTGAACTGTGCTCTTGACAGTCAACCACTATTATTAAAATTGTATAAATCTTTATTTTATTACTATTCATACATACATTTATATTCATACATACTTCATACATACTACATTTATATTCATACTATTCATTCATACATACATTTACATTTATTCATACATACATTGAATTTACGAATGTGGTATGCGTGGTCCTGAGCAGCTGTAAAATCGTCACGTACAAACAACTCTCAGATACAAAAACTTTGATGAATGCCAAAATACAAACAAAATTGCTATCACAAACAATTTAGGCACAAGTTCATTTTGACAGCGCCCGATCGACCAGCAGGGGTTGCTAGATAGCAATGCACACGTAACCCTATCTAACTGAACCCTCCCATTCCCTGGGTGACTCAATCACCAATTTTGCATCATCCTGTGGAGCTACGGGCCACAGTCAGCACTGGCACGGCCTGGATTTGATCCGAGGAAGTGAGGCTCATCCATGCACCACAGTGTGGTGCCTTAACCAAATGAGCTCATAAATCATTCAATTAATTATCATAAGGTTGGCGGCCAAAGGAATTAGCATAATATATGACATGAGAATAAAGAAAATCATGATACTTGCTTATATTCTTGAACTTCATTACCAAACTGAGTTGTAGTGACCACCATTGCTTTATAAATTCGGTACAGCACAGAAAATCTTTTCACACTGCAGCCGCTGCGTCTTCTCACACCATAGTTCGCGGTCACAGTCAGGCTTGTACAGACATGAATCAGAGGAAGACTCTTCACAGACCAACTTGCACTTGCCCGGTCAACCAGCAGCAGTGGTCCTTGGTGCATGATGAGATGGTGAGACCCTCCCTTCCCTCGGCAATGCTCGTGGAATTGTCACCTTGCAGGGCTGCTGGCCAGTCAACAGTGGCACAGTCCAGGGGCCTCATTTATGAAAAAGTATACTTTGACATCATCTTTAACTTTCACGCAAGCAGATTTCTTTAAATGGACGTAAGCATTATTTATAAAATTGGCTGCGCTTGTTTAAAATAGGGTACGTCTGTCGTATGTACCTTCCGTCTATAAATCTGAAATGAACTTCAAATTGAACACATGTGAATGAGCTCAGAATCAGCTCAAATTCCTTTTAAATTTTGAATCAAACTCATTTTGTAGCCTGATAACAACACCGATAATTTTCAACACCAATAAGCGTTCACGTGCGGCTCTCAAGCCTGCAATACTTTGGCATAACCAGCAGGTAATGTGCGTACGCCAAGTGAAGACCTGACGTGGAGCTACAACCGTTTCCACGGTCAAATGGAGTCACGTTGACATTTTATGAATCACTACTTTGTCGTGATTTTGTACGTACGCCACACGTAAGATCAAATTTGATCTGAAGTACTTTTTATAAATGAGGCCCCAGATTTGATATCTGACCACAGGGACCATCCATGCACTAAAACAGTGCCTTAAAGGGGCAGTTCACCCAAAAATTAAATGAAGTTGTGTTTCTATTTACCCAGAGTGCTATCTATCCATCCAGATATTTTTATATAGTTTTATAATCCATATAGTTTTAGATATCCGCTGCAGCTCACCCTGATATCACCCTAATACAACGGACCTCAACAGGACCAATGTTTGTGGTGTTCAAAGCACCAAAAATTTACATTAAAAAAAAAACAGCAACGTGGGAAGGACTCAAGTAGTCCTTTGACCAAATGCACTAGATAAGCGTTAAAGATATTCAATGAAAGTATATCCACATAAGTGTAGGCCAAATAAACAGCCATCACTGCACTGCTGTGATGCCCAAAGCAGTTCTGCAGGTTATTGGTACAGCACAACTATTTCTTGTCGTAATCTACAAATCCCAGTCATACAGACAATTTAATGCTCATGTCTAAGTGGTCACTAACAATATAATGGATTTAATAAGTGATATTATTTCTAGCATGACTGGTGACGGTAGGCATGCGTCCTGTTTGTAACCGTACTCCGTGTGACTTGACCTTCAGAGCAGAAATGGTATGAACAGAACGAGGAAGTCAGTACCTTTCATTCAAAAATGGCTAAATTGCCACTTGGCTTCACATGACTCGTGCTTGATTGAACCCGTGCCATTAAAAAAGTGAATTTTATCTTGATTAATTTTCTTTTTTGTCTCCTGGATTTTTTTTTTTTTTTAATGAAAGAAAGAATGTGCCGCACAAGAGGAAAAATGGGCTCAGTCATTTTCTGTAATCAGCACACTGCAGAAAGGAAGGTGTTTGAGTCGTTGATTGCTTTTCCAAAAGGAACTACACGATGCTCTCGGAATTTTACCATGTGCAGAATTTACATCAGGCTCCGCATGAGAGATGAGACTGCTAATCCAAATCAGCATGGAGCCTTACTCTTTTTAAAATGCGCCCCCTCCCACCCACCCCTCTACAACCCCCGCCCATCAGCTCCTGTCTATCCATTACATTTTTTGGAGAACTGAGTCTGAAACGTGTGGCAGTCATTGTATTCATATTCCCTTGCACTAAAGACAGCAATAACCTGAGAGAATACCCAGATAAGGATAAACAGTGTCAATAATTATGGCCTCACACCACAGCTTTTCAAGCATATTACAGATGTGTTTGGATCACATCCCCTGACTTGGAGGCCAGATACCCGGGGTGCAGAAAAGCTCATGAGATCCTTAATCCGCAGCTCCTCCCGTATATTTTTATCACAAAGTTGAAACACTGAGATAGCATTGTATTTGTTAAGAATGCAGTGCCTGCCGTTATCTACCTCAACTGCAGTTGGAAATGTGTGTTTCCACTGTGCTGTGGAATGGTCGAGTGGCATAAGCAATAAATGCATATATGAACTAAAGTGGTCTTTGCCCTGTTGTCAGTCATCTGTCCTGAGTGACGGAATAAATTAATGCTTCATTATGTGCTACAAGGGATTCCGAATGCGGTTTTACACACATACCATGTACAGTGAGAACAAAAATATGTTTGTTGAATGAATAAAAAACACAACCTGAAATCAAATGAACATAATGCAATATTTGGTGGTGTGGTGGTGAGGATATTTTCAAATGTCCAGGAATCCTGTATTTTGAATTCTATTTAAAACAGCTGCTGCATTTGGAATTAATGCATTTCAATTTATATGCATTTTAATGCTTTTGGGTAAGTGGAAATGTCTCCACAAATGTGCCACAAAGTGTTGGTGCAGAGCGTGTAATATCATAGCCTATATTCATGAGAATCTCTGTTCAGTGACTGAACATTTCTGCAGCCAGCTTCAATAGATCGGACTAAAACAAAATAGAGAGCAAAGATCCGCAGACACCTACTGCAGTAACAGCAAGAGGATGGCACAGATTAATGAGCCATTACGATCTAATCTATCTCTGATTAAAATGTCTGAAAACAGGCGCATGAGTACGTACATACATACACAGTGGCACATACAAGGACAAACACATGCACAAACACACACACACACACACACACACACACACACACACATGCATAGGAATGCCCACACACACACACACACACACACACACACACACACACACACACAAAAGCACATTACTGAAACCTTCCTGTGTAATGAGGAGGGATGTGTCTCCTTGTTCTCGTGTCTAGGCAAACAGTGTGAGATGTGTGAAACCAATGCTCTCCTACAGAGTTCAGGGAAGACGCAAAGGGCTTTTCTCTTTGTCTCTGGAGTAATTAGCGAAGGTCTTGGATCAGGACAGAACAATGCTGCTTCAGGAATAAAATAGAAACTCGCGGTATAAAGAAAGAGTGGAACGGGAAAGGGGGAAAGGTCTGGCCAGTGCCATCTTCTCATCCCCAAAGAACACCTGAGGATTCAGCCCCACCGTGTTGTATTGGCGTGAAAAACAAAAGTTGATTTTCACTTGACTGTACATGGCTGACAGCGGTTTTAGTAGATCGCGGATTCATGAGGACAAACGGTATTAAAATATGCAGCACGGATATGGACCGTGTGTTGACAAATGCGGATATGTTGTCTTTTCAGAATATGGGAAACTCTACATATCAAGCACTACTACCTAACAAGAAAAAAACTGAAGGTAGGAATAATGCCGGAGGATGACATCCTAGAGTCATTAGAGTGCATAGTGGAAGGTGCTGCTATGCTGCTATACAGAGGCCCTTGACAGCGATGGCACAAGGTACTGGATGTAAATGATGAGACTGAGGGGGTTTGTGGGAGAGAACATTAGGAGGAGGAGCAAAGAAATTCTGGGGGGTGAGGTGATTAGTGTGCTGGGCTTGGACATGCTGCTGGTTTACCCGCAGCGTCATTGGATCCTTTTCAGATGAAGGGAAAAGTCCTCCCAGAACCTCTTTGTGTTGCTCCCTCTCTTTCAAATTCAAAATGGCTATATTGACAGAGAATACATTAGTGAATATTGGCAAAGCATGCAGAAATAAACGAGAATGTTAAAACATGAATACAGAGGAAGCTATACATATGACAGTGATGTTTTCTCAAGGGAAGAAATGCATGAAAGGTTTTCAACAAATATACTGAAAATAAATATGAGCAGGTAGTTTCATCAAGAACAGTCTGTTGAGACTTTACAGAGAGGGACACTGTGGTTGGTGTTTCCTTTATTTTGATAGTTACCTGTACAGTTTTGACTAAGTAGACCACAAATCTCACTTCCATACAATGAGCAATACCTTGACTGAATTTGTATATGCTTTCCTGAGACATTTCCTTAGCATACCGCCGGCTGGGAGCCGCACTGGAACTGTTTTAATAACACTGAAAGCTCACTGCTGTAAATAGTGAACAGTGTTGGACTTACAGGTCTCACACAACAAGCTTGCCGTTAATTTGAACTGTATGTTTGCTTTCTGTGCACGTATATTTAATTATGTTATAAAATATTCCCTTCGCCATTTTTATACATTTGTGCCAAAAAAGAAGAAACATAATATGATGAGCACTGTGGTAGTTTGAAAGGAGGCCCGTACATTATTGAAGACACCATTGTTAAGGAAGTTTATATTTCTTATATTAAGGATGGATGCCCCTGATTACTGCTTACAAAATGCCTCTAATTATTAGGGTCAAATTGAAACCTGTAAATTAGAGATTTAAGCCCCTGGTTCCAGATGTCAGAGAAACAGCCAGATCTCTGTTCCGTGTTGAATAATTTAAGCAGTGCTTTCGGCAGCTCGGGGGATGCTCTGTTTTAGCTTCTAATTTCTGATGCTGTCAGGACTACAAGCTTTGTTTTAACGACTGGAGTTTTTCAATCAGTTCTCATAGAAAGAGTAGGTTGCCTTGCGGTTTTTTTTTCTTTCTTTAATCGACAGATCAATTTGGCTACATTTAAAATCTTATGTGGGACTTGATCCATCTTTCATATTTTTTCAGGGTATATGCATTCCATACTACTTGGGTGTATATGCGGGTTATGTTTTTGGTAATAATTTTGATTTAATAATTGTTTCAATTGTTGCGCTCAATTTCCATCTTAGATTTCAGGACAATTTCACTGGAATTACATACAGTAGCAGAAAAACCAAAACACATAAGTACAAATTGCACAAAAACATACAATCGTTGTGATAATGTTAATAATAATTATAATATATATTATACCTAATAGCTGAATGCATCTCTGTAATGGAAAGCTGGCACAGATACAGCAGCTAGTGGAACTACCTCCCACCACAAGCCCCCCTCCCCCCTCTCTCTCTCTCTCTCTCTCTCTCTCTCTCTCTCTCTGTCTCCCCACCTCAGATCCCTCTTTCCTGCCTGCACATCTCAGCAGGAGAATGTGACTGGCAGGGACAGTGGGGCGTGAGCTGAATCTAAAATCACACACAGACACCGACAATGGCTGTGATTTCAAGGCTTTGCTCCGCGAGCACAGAAATCCCCTCGCTGTCTGTCAATACACTGCGGCACAGGTGCCCCTCCACCACCTTCTACCAACAGCAGCAAAGACAAACATCCTCTAAAACAGGGTATAAAAGCAATGGAGGTTGCCAGTATTACCAGTCTCTGAGAGATCAATTGTAATAGGCTGGATTTCAGCCAGGTGTAACTGCCTTAAAATTAATGTATGCACTGCTACCCTTCGTTTTTAACAATTAAAATGTCCAGGAATCCTGTATTCAAATGTCCAGGAATTCAAATGTCCAGGAATCCCAAACAAACGTTTTCTGACAAATTTGTTGGGCAGATTAGTCTTTACCTTATACTATGTTAACTTGAGGCTGCTAAAGCTGCCCAGAGTAAAAGTAAGTGAAATCATCCTATAAGTAAGAAGAGCATGTACAGTATGTCTACATATTCTTCGCCAAGTTCTCTGAACGTACCACGACGTTAAGAGCACTTACGAGGTCACCTTTTAATAGTAGCCAGAATGGCTGCATTACCACGGCAGAAAAGGACAGACACACCTTTTTGAAAGAACAGATCCATTTTCATTATTATATGATGGTTTAAGTCGTTAAATCCGTTATAATAACACATTATTTATGTAACACTTTTCATGCAACACATCGTATTTAAGAGCGCTTGTGAGGTCTCCGAAGGCTTGCAGAATAACCTAGGCAGAGATGGACGGCTTGCACCTTACTGGATGATGCGTTATTAAAAAGATAAATTCTTGATCGAAAAGATCTTCTTTTTGTGACAAATCTCAACAGAGATTCAATTTCGCCATCCACTGCAAGAAATTTGGCTATCGTGGCAGAAATTAAAATAATTGAAACTGCGTTTTCTGACAAGGGGAAGAATGCAGCTGTTCAGCAGTGATGATTTGGGGACGTCCCACTCTGTCATCAGTTGGGCAGTAATGCAGACAATTATGTCCCTCGTAGTGTCTAACATTGTGGAAAGATTTATATATTTCCCAAACCTAGCCAAGGGACGTCTACCAAATGGCCTATTTTTCTGGCCTGCCTGTCCTCTAGGTTAGCATTCATAACTAATCTTGCATACTTGACCAGCATATGTCAACTATGCCATTTACCCTTCTCTTGCGGAACAGTTGAAGATAAGCAGGTGTGGGCTTGGTTAGTACTTGGATTGGAGACCTCCTGGGAAAGCTAAATTGCTGCTGGAAGTGGTGTTGGTGGGCCAGGAGGGACCAATCTTCCTCTGGTCAAATAAACCGCAATGCCCCAGTGCAGTGATGGGGACACTATGCTGTAGGCGATGCCGCCTTTCGGATGAGACGTTAAACTGAGGTCCTGACTCACTGTGGTCATTGAAGATCCCATGACGCTCTTTGCACGAGTTGGGGTTTCCCTGCTGTCCTGGCTAAATTCCCAATCTGGCTCTTTCAATCTGTCACCTAATCATCCGCCAGTTTAATTGGCTAAAAATTGTTCTCTCCACCTCAGCTGATGTGTGCTGAGTAGTCTGTTGCAAAATGGCTGCCGTTGCATCACCCAGGTGGGTGCTACACATTGGTGGTGGTTGAGGCGAGTTTCCCCCTCATCCCCCGGTTTTCCCCCTTGTAAAGTGCTTTGAGTGTGAGAAAGGCGCTATATACTGTAAATGCAAGTCATTATCATTATTAGCTTACTAGCCAGCTGGATAGCATATGTTTTCTATAATAAAAAGGAATAAATGAATGCACTGCTATTAACTAGTTGCTGACTAAAATCAGACTCATTTAACACAATTTCATACATAAAACAATACCCAATTGTTAATGGTCCTACCGTGATTCAGTTTCTCATACTCATTCAAGCAGACATCAGCAGTGCAGCAAGACGGGGCAAAACAGGTAAGTCAAGCAGATCATGCAGTGACAGGTGTTAAGACCATGAATGATGCTGAAAGGAGTTATTACTATTATTATTATTATTACTACTATTATAAGCAATAAGCAATCAGAGTAGGCTATTAATTTATTTCTAAACTGTGTTTGATAAAACCTCAAGGTTTCACCATTTGTAATTTACGGCAAATCTCAAACTTGTAAAAATCATCTAAATGCCACTCTTGCAAACTAAATCTGGACCTTTGCTAAAAGTTTCTTTGGTGATTTATTTTGATGTTATATGCAACTTTCATATAATACAACAAGCCAATGTTACTTATATGTGAAAATAGGAACATACCGTCTTACTGCTACTGAGCTGAAGGTTATCAAGTCACTGGTAAACCTTGTCATTCAGCTGTCTGCAAGAATATTGGTCATACATAATGGAATTTTATAGGAAGATATATATAATGCAAAAATAAAGTAAAAATAAAAAGAAATGGTATTTTTACTATCTTGAGACAATAATACAAAACATAATAACATCCAGTGCACGATATTGTAATATGTTACAATATGAGATAGCGCTCCTAAAAAAGTTAGAGAACTTACTCCCAATGATGTAGTTTGGGAGAACTCTACTTCGGCTTAATATAAAAAGTATATGTACATCACCAGTCGTGCTCTTGGCGACTTGTCATTATCTTTACAATTTTTAAATCTTGTAATACCAAAATTCTATATACATGTGCGGGTACATCAGTCAAGTTGGCATGTCAATATGATTTTCCTATTATTTAAAGTATATATTGAAATATAGTTTACGCAGCTGTCTCCCTGCGTCTCTTGCCTCAAGGCCTGGTAGTTCATCGCAAAGTCTTAGTGTATGATGAGTGTCTAAGAGATATTAGTGAAACACTTGAATGGGAATTATACAAAAATGTCAAATTGGAAGAATGAATTTGCCCAGTACAACAGAACTGTAAAAATATTTTACGTGCAGCTTTTGGGTAAAACATAAGAATTCCTTTAAATATCTTCAAAATATCTACATTGAATAGGATGTGTTGGATAACCAACTACTACTAAGATGGGAAGATGGGTCTCTTGGATATAATTTGGTAGTCTCAATGGGCTATGAGAAGGCATGGCCCTTATCGAAAAAGAATATACTGCGATATATTATATCACAATTATCGTCACAATATATTTAAAATATACCGCAGTATATTACATTTCCATAAGGGGGGTTGCAATTTATGTGGTTTAATGATGTCTGCCACCAAACCTTTTTTTTTTTTTTTTGTAGACAATAATGAATAAAACATTTCCTTTGTTACCCCAGTGCTCAGCTCAGGGTTTCACCGGAAGAGCTCAACATGTTAACATGGTTATTAGTCAACATGTTTCTCTCCTGCTGTGTTGAAATAAAAATGCAGTTGACGTCTAAAAGTTGAAGTTTAAATACACCTTAGCCAAATCCATTTAAACTCAGTTTTTCACAATTCCTGACATTTAATCCTAGTAAACATTCCCTGTCTTAGGTCAGTTAGGATCACGACTATTGAATAGCTACGTGACAATAGTGGCACTTACAAACTCCGTATTCAGTAGAGTTATCATAAATTGTATACTAATAAAGCTAGAACATGGAGTTTATTGTTTCCACTCATAGTTTGGGACCAATGAATGTCTCAGTTGAGCAGTCTCACAGCGACATGGCCACTAGGGGGTCTGAAAAATACCAATTTTAGGGGTTAGAAATACCTAAAATTAGGATGTACAAGATTATTTCATGACATGTAACTATAGATTACTAGTATAAAAATAAGGTTCAGATAAGGCTTCCTTTCAAACACAAGCACACTTTTGTTTGTTGCAAAGCCTGTTAAGCAAGTCTGAGTATGCGTGCATGTCCTACTGCAAATAACCCGTGTGAGTGTCTATGTGCATGGCAATCCAAAACACCAATGCAGCACTCATTCAGTCAACAGTCTCCTCCGCAGCGTTCGTCCAGATTTGCCCGAGAAGCAACAAAAACATTAAAACAAATTGCAGCCCATCAAGAAAAATCTGCCTTTCTCTATAATGCATTCCCAAGCATTCCCAATTAGTGGTGAATAACACAGACTGTGTGACAGCTAGTGTGGCATTTCCTGCAGTTCCTTTAGTTTTCATGATGTGGAAAACTGGCAAGTGTCACCTATGGCAACTGTGAGCCCAGGGCACTGGCGGCACTGGGCTCCGACAGTGGCTTTGATTGTCTGAGGGCTGATTGTCATGAAGACTTCTTCAGTATTTTAATTTCATTGAAGGCTGTTGTGGAGTGTGGGGTTTGGGGGGGGGGGGGCTGTCAATTATTCATTGGTCCTTGAAATGCAGAAAGACAGCTGCGGCAGTGAGCCGAGAAGAGGAGGTGAGGGGGTGAGAGGAAGGGAAGAGGGGTTGAGGAGGAGATTGCTATATAGGTCACCGCCATTCTGTCTCAGCAACAGCACAGGGAAAAGAGGAGTAGGTCTGTGGTGATGTTCCTCCTTACAGTACAGTACACGCACTGGTGCAGATAAGGCTGGCACAGTGCATAGCAGAATCGCGCACATTACTGCAGTCACTGTGGGGATCTGCCCAAGTGTTTAATTGTTTTATCTGAGCTGGAGCAGACGCGAGTGGACGCGACTTTTCCCTCCAGCTCCGGCTGCATGGAAGAAAGTCAATTACAGCGAGCCGAATCTCCCGAGGGCAAACATATGGGAGGGAGATAACAGACTGAAGACGTCCGCTGTACTTTCCCAGAATCCCCTCCGTGTTTACATTCCCAGCATTCCCTCTGTTTTGGACCATCATTCTCTTTGCCCTCCTTATTTAATACAGACAGACAGGAGCGTGGGGCTGTGATGAACAGAAAAGGCCACGCGAAGCATTGAGAGTTTGCTCTCCAAAAATATCTTCTGCCTGAGAGTCTTGTGGGTTACCTTCCAGAAATAAGATATTTTGTTGAATTCTAGCCATAAAAAAATGTGTTTTTATGAAGAAGAGAAAGTGTGTATGAATACTGGGTACAGATACAGATATGAGTATGTAACGAATAATGAGGCGTATTATTCATACTAGTAGGTGGGGCAAAGCAATCCTCATACATTATTTGCCCCCGATTGGCTTGACTTATTGTACGTCATGCAGACAGACAAACCCTTTGGTTTTGTACATAATTTCTAAAACTCTGTCAATCATGTGCGCTTCCAAAAACAAAGTAACAGATTTCAGATGTCAGGCAAGAATTTTGCATAGACTGACATTTTGTCAAAAAGTACTTTGAGTTGAAATAAAGTTTGCTTTGCAAATGTATGAGGGATATATGCCCTCTAATATAGGGTGACCATATATTGGATTTCAAAAAAAGAGGACAGGGTTAGGCGGGCATTATGAACATAATACTAGGCTATTTGTTTGTTTATATATGGTCTATGGAACAAGGAAATCCTAAACAGACATTTTAGGAGTTTAGAAATCCCACCTGGACGGATATTTTCGGTCCCAAAAAGAAGAAATGTCCGGGAAAAAGAGGACTTCTGGTCAGCCTATCTAATCAGGGTTCTCAAACTTTCTTCATGGGCCCAGGACTGTGTATGCAGATTTTTTGCATCCACTGAATTGTAACAAACTGTTAATTGTTTTAAATTAGACAGCTCAAATTTTTATTGAGGGATTGTTATCCCCTTATGACCACATTATGTTAAAAATGGCCATGCATGCCATGTAAAATAAATGTGCCACATTTACATCCCAGCACTTTTAATCAGTCAAATGAACTAATGCTTTCATTATCTACAATGTGCTACATGGTAAGTGTTTAGAAAGAGCTTTTAATTGATTCAATTATTGATGGAATGGTGAAAAATTGCTATAAGGGTGGACACTTGGTCACTGAAACAAAACTTACATTTATGTTCAAGACAAAGCAAATGTTAATGAGTCAAACTTTCACCGTGGTAATACGTTTAAGGACAAAATCATGGGAGTTAAACACAACAGTTCAACAACCCTAATCGATCGAGACAATGACTGTGTCATCAAACATCTGATGAAGCTTTGCAAAATAAATAGCAAGTTACTACAGAAAAGAGCATAAACCCCTATTTTTTAAATCACATGGATATTATGGGTGGATGTTTAAAGCTTATAAAAAGTATTTTCAAACCTTATAAAAATGCTAGCTGATCAAACTGGGTTACCTGGGTTGCACACATGTATATACAGTTGAAGTCAGAAAGTTTAGGTTGAGGTCATTAAAACCCCCCACCAGTCTCACCTGCAACTATACCGACCCATGTGTGACACAGTGGACAATAGCGTCTATCTGTGAGTTCATAAAAATATCAACATCTATATTTGTATTCCGCATCAATTCTCAATCAATAGCAAAATAAACAAGTAAAACTTTGTAATTATAACATGTCATTCTACTATCAATACATGCTATACTAAATATGAAATAAATATACAATCCTACCATTGGCTTTGCGCAAAGTGTTACGGCCCTATGCTGCCTTGTGAGTGCAGCCCTTTAAATCTTTTGTACATGCTAACGAGTTTCCTTCGGCTCACCTGAGTATTGATTGGAAATTGCAGACACCTGTTGTGGATTTCCAGAGAGCATGGCTGCATTCGAATAGTCAAAAAGCAAGGAAGGATCCTTTAGATCGCTTGAACCGGAAATAGTTTCTGGGCAGCCATGCTAAGGACCGTTCAAAGAAAAGGAGCTTCACGATTCCTTTTATCTGTCCTTTCACAAAGGATGCTCTGGACTATCCTTTTCAGAAGGAAGGTAGTATTCGCGGCCCACAATGCAATGCCGCCAATGTTTACATAAGCATCTGAGTTTTCCGGAACCTACCGAATTACCGAATTCAAACAACAATGCGAACATCTGAGAAATGCCAGAAATCTAAATGTGAATAGCTCGTATTGTTGGTTAGTATTGGCTTATAATAGAAAGTAAACAAACAATGACACAATCAGACAATACACCAAATTTATTAAGAGGCTAAATTTTGCCAAAATAAAGCGAACGGTTCAAGTGAAATCCAAACAATGATGCGCCTTTTGTCGTACTTTTTTGTGAAGTTGTAGTTTGCTATGTTGAACAGTCACGTCAATACGACTGGACGTCGCACCATGACGCAAGGTAGAGAAGGACGTTCGACTTCCACAGTAGACACTAGATTCCTTGTAAATCTCTCCTTCCAACTTTTCCTTGACCCCCATGACGTTTTCTGGCGAGGTCAAGGAAAAGTTGTAAGGAAAGGAAAAAGGAGTTATTTTTTGACTATTCGAATGCAGCCCAAGTATTTTCGGCGTTCTCTGGCTCGAGTTTCGTTTGCATTTCCTCTGGTATGGCTGATGCACATTGCCAGCTTTTGCTGCTGTGCTGAACCACATTTTAAAGTGGCATTGTTTCAGGTAGTATGCAGCGCTTACTTTATTGTTTGTCGTAGTTATTGCCATGCTGTTGCTCGCCATGCACATTTGTTAAATGCATTTCTGCGTGATTCCCCATTTGGAAGTTGGTTTTAACTTAGCTTTGTGCGAGCATATTTTTGTCTTTTGAATGCCGCCGTGTTTCCAGAAGTAACATTTCAGTAGTAAGCTGCTCGTTAGTTTATGGCGATTTTGCTGAGTTGTAGCGTGCCCGTTGTGTAAGCTATTCTGTGTCCTGTGGAGTACTTTTATTTGTGCTCGTCTGATAGCTTCTCTGAAGTAATTATGTGTAAATTTGGAGACTCGCGACAACGGAGGAGATATTTTAATAAAAACATTTTGTAAGTTGCCTGTGTGTTTGAAATTATTTGGCCCCTTCGAGCTGGGGTCGTAACATAATGCGGGCTCATCCGGGATATGGACTTCGTTTGATTAGTTTGTTTATATACAGATGGTATTACGATTGTTTGTTTTTTTTTGCGGTTTTGTTGTGCGTTTTCTGCATTGTTTTATTCCATGCGTGTATTAGTCCCTATTTTTTTCATTAGTGTTTTGCTTTTCTGAACTCTTCGTTATGGTGTTTGATTTGGGGCTTTTTGCTGGGGCTTCAACTACAGTGAAGTTTTGTGTGCCCACTGGTAGTCTGTGTGACTTCGGGTGGCTTCCCATTCCTTCCCATTAGTTTGCCTGAGGGCACAACCCTTCCCATTAGTGTGCCTGAGGGTGCAACCCTTCCCATTCATGTGCCTGAGGGCACAACCCTTCCCATTTGTGTGCCTGAGAGTGCAACCCTTCCCATTTGTGTGCCTGAGGGCGCAACCCTTCCCATTCGTTCCCATTCATGTGCCTGAGGGCACAACCCTTCCCATTAGTGTGCCTGAGGGTCCAACCCTTCCCATTCATGTGCCTGAGGGCACAACCCTTCCCATTTGTGTGCCTGAGAGTGCAACCCTTCCCATTTGTGTGCCTGAGGGCGCAACCCTTCCCATTCGTTCCCATTCATGTGCCTGAGGGCACAACCCTTCCTGTGTGTGCCTGAGGGCGCAACCCTTCCCATTAGTGTGCCTGAGGGTGCAACCCTTCCCATTCATTCCCATTCATGTGCCTGAGGGCACAACCCTTCCCATTTGTGTGCCTGAGAGCGCAACCCTTCCCATTTGTGTGCCTGAGGGCGCAATCTTTCCCATTCGTGTGCCTGAGGGCGCAACCCTTCCCATTTGTGTGCCTGAGGGCGCAACCCTTCCCATTCATGTGCTTGAGGGCACAACCCTTCCCATTCGTGTGCTTGAGGGTGCAACCCTTCCCATTCGTGTGCCTGAGGGCGCAACCCTTACCATTTGTGTGCCTGAGGGCGCAACCCTTCCCATTTGTGTGCCTGAGGGCGCAACCCTTCTCATTCATGTGCCTGAGGGCGCAACCCTTACCATTTGTGTGCCTGAGGGCGCAACCCTTCTCATTCATGTGCCTGAGGGCGAAACCCTCCCCGCTAGTTAAGGTTTGTGTCTTGGTTTACAGTGAGTTTTCCTTGGTGTTTTGTTTTGAGCAACTCTGGTAGGTAGGTGCCGAGTGGGCCAATTGGTTTTCCATTGACCCCACTGCTTTATTATTTTGCCTTTTTTATTTTGAGGTGATCCTGGGTGGGGGTGCGTATTTCAAGGCTTTTGGGCTCAGTCCTGTAGACCAATGGTTTTTGAGTTTTAAAGTGGCCTCGTGCCCAGCACGTGTTTTGGGTAGGTAGCCAGGAACCAGGGTGATGTGAGAATTTGGCTCTGTTTGCAATGTCTAATCTGTTAATGTCAAGTGTTTTATTGGACAGATTAGTCATTGTCTATGTGTGGGGGTGTTGCATCCCTATGCTGCCTTGTGAGTGTGACCCTTTAAAACTTTTGTATGCTAACGAGTTTCCTTTGGCTCACCTGATCCAAACAAGTTTCCTTCGGCTCACTTACCGTTCTGAACCGCATTTTAAAGTGGCATTGTGGTGTTTGTTTCAGGTAGTATGCAGTATGCAGCTGTTTGTGTTTGAAATTATTTGTGTTGCGGCCCCTTCAAGCCGGGGGCGTAACAATATGTCCCAACAATGTCCCTTTCAAGATTCAGTGGTAATTTATTATCTTGGACAATTTATTTGAGAAATACACACCCCTATAATGCTAGTAGCTACACCTTATTGGATGCTTTGAACAATAAATTACAACTGGGCATAACAGCATTTTTAGTTTTATTAGTTTAGTTTAACGCACTACAGAAAACGCAAGAATATACATTCGCTAGCCGTAATTATTGTTTTCCTATTATCGCAAGATTTTACTAATGTGGCCAACTCGTCAGCATGGCTAGAGCAAATCCTCACCTTGCTTACCTTGAAAGTCCTCAGTCATGTTTTACATGCACCAATTTGCCGTGAAGCTAGTACATTTGCCAGCATTTTTGTGATGGTGCAATATTATTTTATTGTCATTTTATCACACATAATGTATAAACTATGGCGCATTAGTATCTCCCTAGGCTATACTTGTCATTTAGGGCATTCCAATTTACTGTGTGCTGATGTGTGCTGGATAAATGGACAATTTTCCTTGGAGTGATTATTAATGGCAACATTTTTTTTTTAAACTACAGAGATTCCATTCCAGGGCATGCAGCAAAAGATTGCATACTGAAGAGAACTGAAAAAAGTGATGTTTTATTAAAGTACAAGAGTGAATGATTAGGATACATATTTAGGTGTGTGTACCAGTGTGATATCAATGTTTTCATCTTAAACCACCATAAGGGGTGATGGGTTGTGAGTTTTGTCCTATAAGAACAATTATGTATGTGTGTTGATCAATGATTTGGTGTAGCAGGTCAGGGCTGATCTTTGGACAGGCCTCTGCCCTCCCTGACCGGACATCTAGGTGCCATAAATTATCGGGCATGACTAATGGCGTGGGTTGCTGATGAACAAAAGCATGTTATTTGGGAACATTTGGGAGACATGCTCTCACAGATAATGTAAACATTTGCATCAAACTCAAGGGGTCCTATCTTACACCCGTCGCAAAGCGGCACTAACCCAGACGCAAGTGTCTTTGCTATCTTACACCCGGCACTAGGTTCATTATAACGCCTAACGCTTACGTCCCTTAACTAGCATGTATTCTAGCGCCCATTACAAGTGAACTGGGCGTGTTGGTCTTAAGATGAGGAGTGGCCAGGATTCTTTTTGGCGTATTGCTATCTTGAGCCAGCAGAAGGCGCTTGCGCTAGAACCACCACAAACCTGGTCTAAAGTCATGTAGCAGTTGTTTACATGTTATTTTAACGGCGCATATAAGTGCGTCTACATAGGTGTGCACAACGCGCGTACCCTCCTGTCTGTTACACACTGGGGCGCGCACAAGCATGACTAAAATCTAGATCACAATGTGAAATATTATTATTGTGTAGGCTATATCAAAAATGCATAATAATAAAAGGTTCCATAGGTCCACATACCTTTCCCTCGGCGAAGGGAAACAATGCCACATTACATTGCTTTCAGCCCACTCCATCAACATCCAGGCGATGTGCGATGGTACGGGACAATGGCTATCCATTAAAAAGGAGCTGATAACACCTATATCAAGCCTAATGCGCAAATTGTCATTTACACCTAATGCGTGAATTGTCATTCAATGGAAAACTCGCGCACTGCAATAGACGGACTTTTGAGTTCTGAAAATGCGCTTCAGACGTCATTACAATACAGCTCTGTTTATCTAGGAATACAGCCTGTAAGTAAATAGAATGGTTTGTGACTGAAAAAAGTTCAAAACCTTGTCCAGTGAATATTGCTTTTATTGTTTTTCAAATAGCGTAGGCTGCAGCAGATTCGCTGTGCATACATAAGGTTTTTTCTATAGCCTATGGTTAAAAAACGGAGATAAATGTCATCATGTTAACTGAATTGTAACCTTAGCTATTCTTCGTCCTTCATATTTTTTTAATTACAGTGACAAGGTTTCCATACCCTCAGCTTATTAAACCCCCGCTGATTTCACCTGTTATTCCATAACTGAACAAAAGATTTTAAAGAGAACTAAGCGGCTAATTAGAAACGAAATTTGCAGCACGTTACAAAATTAATTTACAATTAATTTTAATGCCATTATCTGCATGTGCGCTTTACAGGAGCAGTTTCCTCTGCTGTAAATCACACTTTTCACAGTCTTCCTGGGATAGTGGATCGTTTTAAAGCATTAGGCTACGAGTAAAATAGGTTGGTCGCATTTCCATAAGCAGGACATTATAAAATAAGGGAAAATATGCTAAACCTATGGGTTGCCAACCTGACAGATTTATTATATTTAGTGTCATCATTAAGGCAAAATAACGTTATTTATGTTATTAATCAAAATTAGAATGCAGGTAGCCTAATGAACTTCGGATGAAGCTTGAACATGAGTTCATTGCATAATCAAACGAAATTTGTGAAACAAGCAGGCTAATTTGGCGTTTTCTAAGGTGAGACGGAAGCAATTGGTCGCTTATTCTCAGCTGTTGCAGGTGCTTTTAACGAAATTTAACCGCATATATTTTGTAAACAGCACTGTCAGGAATTACCGGAATCTCATAATGGTTAGCCAGAATAATATTGATCATAGGCAACTATTGATCCATATAGCCTATTCCTTGATCGCACTAAACACGCACGAGCATGTCTGTTTCGCCATCAATCCGCCAAGGTGGAAAAGCAGGCTTTTAAAGGGAATGGGATATGACATTTTGATTGGTGTATTGCATGTCACGCCCAAGACACACCTATAATTAATGAAGAGACTAGGTTCAGCCCATTTGCACCTTGCGCTGTGCTTAGCGCCCAAAAAACACGCCGCTAAAATAGCAAAAGTGGACTTGGACACACCCTAAATGGACTTAGCGCCATGCGCTTAGACCAAGCGCCAAGATCGCCAAGATAGGGCCCAAGGCCTCCGAGGGTATATAAGCTTGGCGAGATGACCAGTGCATCGAAGGTTGCTGGACCGCAATTTGTGCTGTGTCTTGGTGATCTTCCCAATGGCCGGTGTGATTTGCAATAAACTTTTCTTTTCTCTAGTAGTGTTTGTTGTGCTGAGTGAGTTCCTGCATTCTCCTGACTTGGATTATTGAGAAAGAAGCCAGTTCATAACAGGGACAAATGTATACAGTATGTTTTATAATGGAGAAAAGTATTTTATTCATTTTATACAAGGTTTTGGTAGGTATTTGGACCCAAAGATATCTATCCCCCTATACTGATAATTCCCACTTGAAAATTATGTATAAATGAGTTTCATGAATCAAAACAGTTGATATGTTGTAAATATATGATTATTTTTATTTTACAGCAGTGTACAATTTAGCCATTTTGGATACATTTGGAGACTCTAAGGGTACACTGCTTACACTTGTAATGAGTGTCTGATCCAGGAAATGTATAGTTTTACCTGTTTTACATTTGTAGCTCTCAGTATTTTATTGCAAACGAAAAACACCTTTGTTTCGCATTTTTGCTAAGGTTTCCTTGCATTTGTGTTACTTTAGTAAGTTAGTATTGTAAATGGAACAATTGTCTTGCTTCATTTAAGTCATTTTCCAGGTTTCTGTGACTCTCACACCTGCAGTTATAAAAACAGAATAGAACACCAACACCCCCTAAATAGGTGAGAATTTACCAAATTTGGCATCTGCGTGAATGGGGTTAAACCATAGACTGTATAAAAATATGGACAAAGTCACTGTGACGTCACCCATTGCCTTCCCACGGCCTCGTAAAAACTGAATTGAAGCTCAGGATGCATTTTTCGCCGCCAGTTTGTACAAACTGCGTCTGCTCCGTGGAGCCGAAGAGGACTCAACCTGTCCCTCTGATTGGTCCTGAACAAATGTTAATACCCTGTCCAAACGACACAATATTAGAAAAATTTAAAAATCAGCACATGCAGAGGCATTAGTTGAAGGAAAGGCACCTATTGAAATGACATTTTTTTGTGGGAAAAATTGAGTATTTTGACCACATTGCTGCCATTGACTTACATGGTGAAAGACCTATACTGGAGCCAATCGCAGTGGCACTAGTGAGCAACGGCACAATTGCTGCTCCCAGCCCAACCAGGAAGTGAGCTTCAAAACGAAAGTCCAGTCTTGGCCCCTTGGGTTAAACACAAGTTCTGATCAAGCTCTGTATACAGTAATAGAACTGAAAAATTTGGTTCAGGTGTCCATGGGAGATAAATCATGCGTGAGCTGATCTGTGCTCTGTGATCACATTAATATCAAGAGGAAATGCCCACGTTACTTGCTGTTTACACAAATAAAAATAAAGACCCGATTCAACTGCAAGGATGACACATCTAAGGAAGCATCACATTAAATGTGGAAGCGCATTTCAGTTTATTTTAGCCTGAGATCCAGAGTTCACTTTGTCAGTGAACACCTGCAGAAACCTGGCGCCAATCTCCAGTGATGCGAGACACCCAGCACTGTCAGACTGTGAAGTGTTGTGACACCAATGCCCCACAGTACCCCCCCCCCCCCCTATGCATAGCAGTGAAGAACTGGGGGGGGGGGGGGGGGTCCAGTTCCAGTTCCAGTTCATCTTTACATACGTATGCACTCCCTTCTCTTCTGCAATCAGTCTTTATCACACCAATATCAGCTTTCTGCAAAGTGACAGTTGGTCAACATTATGAAAGCATTCCGAAGTGTCAGTCAAGGTATGTCTTTTCATTACCACGTGCTGTTTGTAGTTAACTTTCTTACGAGGGAAGGGTAAAAGTTTAGATATTAAATGAAACGTGAGTTGCATGTACACCGAGTACTTATCGCCCCTGTAAGTTTCAGTACTGTTCAGAAGATATGAATGAATTATTCAACCAAATCGCATTTCATTTATTTCATTTTCATTCAAATGCAATTAAAAAGTTGCCCGCAAAGGGATGTACTTTGGCAGTCTTTATGCATACACACATCACAGGTGTAAAAACATAAGAGCGAGAGATATCATACTCTTAAGTTTATATATTATTCAGAGCCGAACAGGGAAGAAAACATGAAAGGCCTTCAATGTTGGAACCAAATGTAGTAGTACCTACCATTTGGACTGTTTTACTATTTTTATCAAGCCTTAAAATATTTATTGATAGCCCATTTGAAATGCACTAAATAAATTGGTTGAAGCCGACTTCAAAACAAGGCAGTGACTTAAGGCGGCAATCTGTCTTGAGTTAAGAGTACTTAATGTTTACTTAAGTGCTGTGAAAAGGCTTGCACACATTTTGTATTCTAACATACATTCATTGAGTGCCAATATCAGATATTCTCTTCAGGAAGATTTTCACTGGAAAAGGAGGTGAATAAAATAGATTGTGTAGCACATTCTGGCCCTGTTTTAATAAAAGCTGCATTAGTCATAAATAAATGCACATCTTGCGGAGTATCGCTTATGCTCTTGCTCACAGGTTAGTTGAGCGTTTGCTATCACAAATATTTTTTAGTCCAACTATCACTTGTACACTGCCCGGCCAAAAAAAAAGTCGCACACTCTAATATTTTCGTTAGCTTAGACAACCTTATGCAATGTCACAACATTTATTTCCATCCAGAGTAGCATAAGTTTTTGGCTGCGATCTTGTATTGACGACGGGAGAGTCGAACCACTCCGTAAAGTGTTCTCCAGCACATCCCAAAGACTTTCAATGGGGTTAAGGTCAGGAATCTGGTGGCTAATTCATGTGTGAAAATGATTCCTCATGCTCCCTGAACCACTCTTTCACAATTTGAGCCCGATGAATCTCGGCATTGTCATCCTGGCATATGCCCATTGATGGGATAACCTGGTCATTCAGTACATTCAGGTAATTCGCTGACTTCATTTTATTGCTGCATAATGTTGCTGAGCCTAGACCTGACCAACTGAAGCAACCCCAGATCATAACACTGCCTCCAGAGGCTTGTACAGTGGGCACTATGCATGACGGGTGCAATGGCGACTTTTTTTTTGGCCGGGCAGTGAATTTCCATTGAATATTGTGGTGAGGCAGGGTTGTCTCATGATATGGGAGTTAACATGATCGAAAATCAACAAACTGAACAATACATGTATGGACAGGATATGGTTTGCTTTGAAAACAACTAGACTCCTGCAGTGTAAAAAGAAATGTCATAGTTGTTTTCATTGTTTTGAGAGCTTTCAATCTGAGGCTTACCAAGGTAATAGTCAGCCTGAGCTGTACTGTCTCTCATTTTCACAAAACAATGAAATATAATCATTATAGTAATAATTGGAACTTTTGTAACTTTGTAAAAAAACAAAAACGAATGTAGTAATAAATTATGAAATATTATATTCTGTTGATGAACTTGCATAGCTTGTAAGCCATTAGCCTACATGGATTAAATAATTTTTCATACTTTATAGACAATGTGGTCTGACAGGAAATTTCCTTTGAGTTTGTACTTGCTCCTCACATCTTTTCCCATGAAATGAAGTACACCTCTGGTTTTCAGACATGATGCATAGTCTTGCCCAAAGTCGGAGCAGCATACGATCTCATTGAGTTATGATGTGCATTAACGACTACCATATTTTGCAGCCTGTATCAGGAAGACATCCACAAATGCATATGTATGAGGGGTGAGGCACAGTCAGGAAAAGGTCCATATCTCTGTGATTTTTAATACATGCAAATATCATTGCACATGCTTATCAAATATCATTGCTCTAATATTCCTTCTGTAGTGGTTCTAATATGGGTACAACGAAATCCCCAACCAAATGTTCAGAGCAAGAGAGAGCAGTGAGCATATTTTTATTTCTGTGAAAGAACTAACTCAGTAAACGTGTTGAAATAAAAAATAATAATAGAAAAGGTATCACAAAATAATATAGTAAGAATAAAGTAAGATTTTTTTATTTTTTTTACTGAGACCCAGCAATTCATTTTTGTCCCCTGTAGGGGACATTAGTCTCTGGTCTTAACCTCAAGAACCATATATTCTGAAACCTACAAGGGACATTTAATTAAAAAAATACAGTAAATAATATTTTTAACAGTGTAATAATATTTTAATAATATATTAACAGTGTAATAATATTTTAATAATATATTAACAGTGAAAATATTTTGTCATCCAAGATGCTTTTATTATGTAAAAAAAAAAAGCTAAACTTTTTTTCTGCCAGGTTTCAGGAGGATATTTATTTTTCAGTGTGATAAAACATATGCAGTTAACTTTTGGTGAAGATTAAATGTTGATGAGCCAATTGTTTATTTATTTATTTATTTATTATATTTCATGAAATCATTTTTAAAAATTTGACATCATTAATAATCTAAGGTTAACTTTCGCTGTTTCCTTTAGGAGTGGCAGATGATAACAGATATGTGGTCTGGGGCTCTCTACATTACATTGGAACAATTTTTAGAATGCTCATCTGACAATGACTAAAAATTAATACTGATCTGAGAATGATGATAGCTATTGATCTGATGATTGGCAATGAATAGCTTTTATATGATTACAGCCAATGTAAAATCAGAAATTAATTCACGTTGAAAAGTTAATCTACATTACTAGTTAGCTAGCTAATGTGAGTTCATTTAGCATGCTGGCTGACTTTACTTACTAACTGGCGATACATTGAGGATGGAAATTGATAAGTGATAAACCTTAATTAATGAATGCTTCTCATGTTACATACATAAATTAAGTCAATAATGGTATGTATCCTAAATTACAGCATATTACATGATTCATTCTGTGATGTCATAACTGCCATCATCACCTATTGTAATGTCAGTTATTCCATGTGATCATTTCTCAGCAACAGGAGCTTATCTCAGATTGAAATATGCATGAGTAAAATATGTATCGAACATGTTCATAATCGTATTGTAAATTTGACTCTAAGATACCAATAAGATACCAATTCCAAATTGATACCTTTGGTTGAGAAGTTCTTGAGATTCAAGCACGTGTTAAAAGTTCAGCACAAAGTAGTCTACAGCCCAGTCAGGGTCTGATATCATGTTTCATAGTCTTTAATTGCAAAATGAACAACTACAATCGTAGTGAAGCCCAGGTCTATGTAACTGTTTCATCTTTTGTTTCACACACTCTGCTCCTTTGGATCTGCTAATCTAATGCCAGCTGTGGGTTACTCCCAAATGTTATGTCTAATTTAACGGGGGAACAGTTATGCTCACCTAGACTGCCTGCTAGAATCACCTCACCTGCACCATCTCGTCACTGTTGACTATTTGAGACATAGACCACTGCGGTCAAGTGTACAGCTTTCTGTGATCTATTGCTCATCCTTCCCTCACTGGCCCGCGGGTAACCACGGCAACACCCGGTGGGCTGGGTTGGAAGCTGCATTCGTTTCACCAGTTCCAGACAGTCCCAGGAGACCTCCACCGTGAAAGAGTCTGGCGGCGACGCACTTTTTTGACAAAAGTATCGGGGATTTAGGGTCTCCCGGTCGCTCTCCCAGTCCATCCCGAGGCAACAGACGCTATTATTGTCAGCCGGCCTTCTCCACCTCCGTACTCCGACGCCGACTCCCCCCCCGTTCCGAGGGGATAGACTGGATCTCTCCAACCGCACGCCCGGGTCCCTGTTTCCATGACAACCGCTGAGCACTAAATCACTCGGTTGCCTATCAAAATCATACCGGGGGCTGGGTAAGGTGAACGCGGTTGGCGGGGGTTAAATTCTCTCACAGGGCTTTATGAGGAGAACAACGTGGCAGATTAAGGCACAGGGCATGGAGGATAGAGGTACGGATGGAGAGATCGGGGCTGCTACCATAACCGGCAGACTGCTGCAGTACTAGGGAATGGCTCAGGGAAACAGCCGCCCCGGTCTCAAAGCTTTGCTATGCAAATAATTGCGGTACTTAACTAATTACATCAGTAAACGCCGTGTCCAGCGCACATGCGTGCGCGTTGCAGGTTTCTTCATCGCGTCCGTCGATGCAATTTCAGTAAATAAGACTGGCAGCAGGTGTATGCTTCCCTTGCTCTCAAAACCATTGGTCGATAGATCAGCCCCCATATTCACATCTGACCGCACCCTATAAAATGCAGCAGCAAGGAACGGTGATTCTCCGTTCGACAGGATCCTTCTCAGTCTCCTTCTCAGGTCTCATTACCTCTCTGAATGAAGAACATGCAGCAGGAGGCTTCTTGGACCCCTGCCTTCACCAGTCGCACCTGTACTCACTGTGGAAACCTACAGCCATTTTGGCTCCTGACTGAGAGCCGTGATGTAGTAATTACAGCTGCCATCAATCATCCTCAGATACCCTGCAGAGACTATTTTTTTCCATATCTAGCCAGCTGTGCTGTCTTTTCGATTGGATTTAAAGAGGCAGGAACCATTTTCAACTTTTGTTATGATAACATTCTGCATACGAAAATCTCAAATATTTAGCTCAGTCTCTGCACTCTGATCTTTACGGCATATGATTGATATTAAGGCAATTGCCCACTGACCCAACATTTCCCAACAAACCTCAGCAAACAGCAAAATTATGCTGTTGTGCCTTGCTCGTCAGCACATACTGGCTTCTTAAAGAAGCCAGATCAAATACTTTATTTGGAGTACTTTAACCCTTTAGATCGCAGTGAAATTCCTGCCAATTACTGATGATTTTGAGAAAAAAACATAAATTTTCACTAACAGCCTACTCCATGAAAAAAATGTTCTTCCTTATGATTGTACGATTTGGATAATAACATGTTTTTGTATGATCCACCCAACTATTGACAGAATTACGTGACCGTGGTGCAGTGTACATGCATGTGAGCATTCACGTAACATGTAACTAACTATGTGTCTGTCTGAAAATTGCTTCTCATTGTAAGTAATGATTACCTACAGTAGGCAATCAGTTGTGATAGTATCAAATGATCTATTGTAAACTATTATCAAAGTATGGTGTCTTCAGTAAATATCACTAGTTTCTCTCTGGCTCATCCATCTGTTTTTTTTACTTGCACACTGGATTTATGACATGCATTTCAGGTACAAATCAGTGACTTGTCTAGTTCGATCAGGTTTTTTTCTGCATGTGTCATGAATATAAAAAAAAATATATATATTTATTGTCATTTGAAAATCAGCATTGCAAAAAAACATTAGGCAAAAAAGCTTGTCCCACAGAGCCTGCAGATGGTGACTGTGACTCTGGTAATGAACTGCACAAAATACAAACTGTGCTCTGCAACATGGTGAGATACAAATAATTCACTTACAGTGTAGCCATGGGATTGTATCAGATCACTCCCTTGCAATCCTAGTCACAACCGAATGCGTGAGTCAGCCAACTAGAATACACAATTTCAATTAACTGTCACCACATCCTTGAACAATGCGTGTTGGGATAAAGTTATTTTGTTAAATGTCATACATTTTGCTGTTGCAGGGTGCTACTTAAGTTCCCCTTTGAACACCCCGTCAACAAATTGCGCTGGTCGATGCCCTCTGCCTCTGTTGGGCCTCTTTCACCCTATTGAGCCCTGCATGTAAGATTGTGAGTGTTATTCAAATATAAAGTGAATGATGGGAAGGTAACACAACCCTCAAGACCTCACTTTTGCTCTCTTTGATGAAACAGTTACCTACGGGAAAATAAACTGCTGCCAAAGTTTTCCACTATAAACGACAGAGAAGTGAGGTTGCAAATGCACCAGTTTTTCCAGTGTGGTTAAATTAAATTGTATACTCTGTCTTCATTTGTAAATTTAGGAAGCTATCTAGCTAGCATCATTGTCCATTGTCTACTGGTAAACATTTGGAAGAAATGTTAAGAGTGGCTTACTTAAATATAGAAATATTGTGCCCAAAGCTTGTTTGGTCAGGAGAAATAAGGCTTTGTAGAAAACAGAGTGACTGAAGTCATGAATAACTGCTTTATTTGCCCTGTAATACCAGAAGCTCACTTGCTTTATACTTGTGTGTGATTATTTGGAAATATAACTTCTGCTTAGCTATACAACCATATAAACACATTGTAGGTGTTCAATATAACCCAGAGTTTGGTTTCTATAAACAATGCCATAGTTTGCTAGCCCAATTTGAAGCTGAATGTCCAACACAGACTCAACATTCATATCCCAATACTAAAAGGTTATGATCATTTTGCAGGTTGCATGTTACCGATGCCAGAATTTGTCATGTATTTGTTGGATAGAGGTCAGCTTCACCGAGGCAGTGCTGGTACACCCCTCAGTAAAATTCAGCCCCTTCCCAAGCGGAGTAGTGATGCCTAGGATTTTACAAATGGGATATAATTGTGGCATATTTCCTGTGGGCAACTACTGGAAGTGTGTGAAGCAGAGTGGGCAAGTATACAAAATGCACTCTATTGAGACATTGGTGCTAAATTATCCCTCCTCACTGGGCAAGTTTGCAATTACACACTAATATCAGCAGCCAGCTGTTTTCACACTGATATCCAGTTTATTTAAAATGTGGGTTCAGATGAGGTTCTGCAGAGATCAGCTCATATTTATATCATTAGGATGGGTTGATAATGGGCAACAGAAGATTAGATTATCACATCTATAAAACATAAAGATTAGCGGATCTGTACCTCACACGCTCTAGCTACACACATCCATGAAAAAAAAAAGAAAAAGATTTCAACGCCTGTGTGAATCCCGGCGGAGAATTCCTGCGAGAAAAATCTTTCCGAATAACTTGACTATCCATGTAGCTGGCTTGATCATTTGGCTGATTATTGGAAGATACACTTTTAAAGTCAGCACAAACATTATCAAACAAAACATTCACAGACTCGCCGTACTAACATTCTGTAAAGTTCATTTGCCTGCATGGTTGTTTGCAGCAGTTGCCTGTGGAAAAGTCTACTGCTACTGCTCCATACAAACCTAGTCCCGATAGGTGTTGTACTGCAATGCTAATGCAACGATTTATGGGTAATCCCCTTCAGCTAAGTCTGGTGAGTTTGCAGACTAATGGAAATGGAGTATCAAGGGTGTTACGTTTCTGCCATGTTCATGCCACGTTTCATGTTTAGTTATTGTCACAGTTTATTTTTCTGTTCTTGTCATGCTTGTGTTCTGTTTATGTTACGATGCAGTTTATTTAGCATACATATTTCCGTGTTTTTCTGCAGCCTTGCATTCATGCTGTTTTCCCTCTCTCTCTTGCTGTCACTCAGCCTTCCCTAATTGTTTCATTTTCCCGTGTCATTTACTAATTTACTAACGCTAGGTCAGGATAGGTTTATTACTAACGATTACTAATTATCTTGTTACCTCGTCAGCTTTCCACACCTGATTCCCCTTCGCATGCTGCTCTCAAGCTAAGTGTCTGCACCTGTCTACACCTGCATATAAGCTCAGTGTTCATGTCTTGTCTTTGCGAAATTGTTGCCTGTTAGTTTACTACTGTCACTTTTGAGCGTTATCCATTGTCTGACTTTTGTTATTGATCCAAGCCTGTTTACTGACCATTGTTACTGCCTGCCTACCGTTTCTACTGCCTGTTTTTGACCACGAGTTTTGCCTGCTGTCTGTTTGTACCTCTGCCCCGCGGATAGGACTTCGGTCTGACTCCTGCAACGTCCCACGACCTACGAACTCTGCTTACCCCTGAATTGTACTTCTGCTCCGCTGACAGCTACTCTGGTTTCTGAACTTGTGCATGGTGTACCGATTCCGAGACTGCCTTCTCCCTCGGTACTATACTTTGGTTTTTTGGCTGGATTTTCTGTGGATGAACTTTGCTTGTGTGACTACGATTTTTGGATTTCCCCATAATAAAGCCCTTGCGGGCATTTATTATTACGTCCGTGTTCTGAGTCGTGCATTACGGGTCCAACCCGCACACACCTGTCTCAGAACAATTTCGCCACGATGGACCCTGCTGACTCAACCGCCATGTTCCACGCTCTGCAACAACAAGGCCTCATCGTGCAGCAGCACGCCCAGGGGATTTCCGATCTCCGGGAGGAGATTAAAGAGTTGTGCGCGGAGATGAGGAGACTGGCCATTGCTGTTCAACCACGCACTCCAGAGCAACCTGCTAAGCCGCCGACTATCCCACCCTCCCACCCCATGGGAACCTGGCAATTCCGGGAGCCACAACAGCCCCCCCCGGAGAGGTTCGGTGGTGAGCCGGAGAGATGCAAGGCATTTCTGTTACAGTGTGACTTTGTCTTCCGACAACAGCCATTGACATATCCGACTGACGAGCGACGGATTGGCTACGTGATGGGGTTACTCAAGGGGAGAGCTTTGGACTGGGCTACTGCGGTGTGGTCCGGAGGTTCATTTCCTCTCAGCTACATGGTCTTTGCGGAGGAGATCCGCAAAGTGTTCCAGCACGCCTCCAGTGACCAAGAGCCCTCACAGCAACTCATTGCCCTCCGCCAAGGCCTTAAAAGTGCCGCGGACCACTCTATTGACTTTCGGACAATCGCTGCGGCTACCCACTGGAATGACTCGGCCCTTGCGGACTTGTTCCGGGCCAGTTTGAACGGGGTGCTCCAGGACGAGTTGGCCCATCAGGAACCCATCAGGGAGTTCGACGCCCTCGTCCGAACCGCCATTCGCCTTGATAACCGCTACAGACTTCGTCGGACGGAGAGACCGATTCCGCCCGGTCAGCCGTACCCCAGACGAGTACCTGCCTCACTGACGGAGGAGAACCAGGCTGGGGTAGTCGAACCTATGGATCTTTCCCATGCCGGAGTTAAGATCTCGCCCGAGGAACGGAGACGTCGGAGGGAGACCGGGGCATGTTTCTACTGCGGGAAGCTGGGGCATTCTCAAACACAGTGCACCGCCCGGTCCAGGAAATCCGAGTCATCCGTAGTAGTGAGGTCTTCAACCCACCAGGAGAAGATCTCCAAGAGCGATACTCGCCCTACCCTCATTGCCACAATCATGCTACCTGAGAAGGAGGTTCAAGTGAGCGTGCTCATAGACTCTGGAGCGGACGCTAACCTTATGGACGAAGTTATGGTCAGAGATCTGGACATTCCCACCCTTCCACTGCCCCACACCGTGAATGCTCGGTCATTGGACGGCAAGATATTCTACAAAATGACCCACGTCACGGAACCCGTTCAACTTATCATTTCTGGCAACCATCATGAGTTCATCCAGTTTCACATCATCCGCTCCCCCAACAACCCGCTCATTCTGGGACTACCCTGGCTTCAAGAACACAACCCCGTCATTGACTGGAAATCCCACCACATTCAAGCCTGGAGCCGTCAGTGTCACCAAGCCTGTCTTCGGTCCGCACCTGCACCTGCCGGGGGCGCACCTACCCCACCTCAAGACACCAAGCTGTCTCTTGAAAACGTGCCAGCCCCCTATCACGACCTGGGCATCGTTTTCTCCAAGACGCAAGCACAGACACTTCCTCCTCACAGACCCTATGATTGCGCGATCGAGCTGCTACCCGGTTCCACTCTTCCCTCAAGCCGACTTTACAACGTCTCCAAACCTGAAAGGGAAGCCATGGAGAAATATATTCGGGATTGCCTAGCCAACGGTCTGATTCGCCCCTCTTCATCACCTGTGGGCGCTGGATTTTTCTTCGTCCAGAAAAAAGATGGCTCGCTGCGTCCTTGTATTGACTTCAGAGAATTGAACAATATCACGGTCAAGAACAAGTACCCATTACCCCTGATTGATTCCGCGTTTCACCCTCTATACGAAGCCACCATATTCTCCAAGCTGGACCTACGCAACGCCTACCACTTGGTGCGCATTCGTGAGGGGGACGAATGGAAGACCGCCTTCAACACCTCGTTAGGACACTTTGAGTACCTAGTCATGCCTTTCGGCCTTACTAACGCCCCCGCCGTCTTTCAGGCGCTAGTTAATGACGTCCTACGGGACCTATTGGGCCGCTACGTATTTGTGTATCTGGACGATATTTTGATTTACTCCACCAACATCAAGGAACACGAGGGTCACGTCATGCAGGTTCTCCAACGACTTCTGGAGAACAGACTCTATGTTAAGGCTGAGAAGTGTGTGTTCCACACCGACACGGTCGAGTTCCTGGGCTTTATCTTGGAGAGGGGACAAATCAGGGCGGATCCCAAGAAGATCCAGGCGGTCACAGACTGGCCCACGCCTGCCACTCGGAAACATCTGCAACGTTTCTTGGGATTCGCAAACTTTTACCGGAGATTCATCCGGAGCTACAGCCAGGTCGTCGCCCCTCTCACCAAGCTCACGTCTACTGCCATGCCGTTCCGCTGGAACCCTGAGGCTGAAAATGCCTTAAAAAAGATCAAGAAACTGTTCACCTCCGCTCCAATTCTGGTGCACCCCGACCCCACTCGTCAGTTTGTCGTGGAGACTGATGCGTCCGACACCGGAGTAGGGGCCGTGCTCTCTCAGGTTTCCCCCACTGACAACCTTCTACATCCCTGTGCATTCTTCTCCCGTAAGCTGTCTCCAGCAGAGAGGAATTATGACGTGGGAAACCGTGAGCTACTCGCTGTCAAACTAGCACTGGAGGAGTGGAGGCATTGGTTGGAGGGCGCCGAGAAACCATTTGTGGTCTGGACCGACCATAAGAATCTGGCGTACCTACAGACAGCCAAGAGGTTGAACTCCCGCCAAGCCAGATGGGCCCTGTTCTTTGGTCGGTTCAATTTTTCTCTGACCTACCGCCCTGGTTCCAAGAATGTCAAGCCAGATGCTTTGTCCCGACAGTTCATGGCCAGTTCCGAGCGAGAGGCGCCGGAGAACATCCTCCCTGGGTCCTGCACCGTTGCTTCGGTGTCCTGGAGGATTGAGGCCATTATCAAGAAGGCGCTACGTGATGAGCCCGATCCCAGGTCCAATCCCGGTATACGCCTTTACGTTCCCTTCGCCGCCCGGACACATGTCCTCCAATGGGCTCACTCCTCCCTCATGTCCTGCCATCCCGGCTTTACCCGGACCCTGGCTGTTCTCAAGAGAAGGTTCTGGTGGAACTCCATGATCCCCGACACCAGGCGTTTCGTCAAGGCCTGTACCACCTGTGCCAGGAGCAAGGCCTCTCACCAGGCCCCAGCTGGTCTGCTCCAACCTCTGCCAGTGCCCAGTCGCCCTTGGAGCCACATCGGGGTGGATTTTGTGACCGGACTTCCCCCTTCTGAGGGCAACACCACCATCCTGACTGTGGTCGACAGGTTCAGTAAGGCGGCGCACTTCATCCCCCTGCCTGGATTGCCCACTGCCCAAGAAACCGCGGATCTACTGGTCAAAGAAGTGTTCCGGATCCATGGCATTCCCGCAGACATTGTCTCGGACCGTGGCCCCCAGTTCATCTCCCAGGTCTGGAAGGCATTCTGTTCGGCTCTCGGAGCCACCTCCAGCCTCACGTCAGGTTACCACCCCCAGTCTAACGGTCAAACCGAAAGGGCCAACCAAGACCTCGGAGCTGCTTTACGTTGTGTGTCGGCCAAGAATCCCGCTTCATGGAGCAAGATGCTCACCTGGGTCGAGTATGCACACAACGCCCTGCCCTGCGCCGCTACTGGAAAGTCCCCATTCGAAGTTTCCCTCGGTTACCTACCCCCACTGTTCCCCGATCAAGAGGCCGAGATTGCTGTTCCCTCCCTTGCCACCCACATGCACCGCTGCCTCAAGATCTGGAGAGACGCCCGGGCCGCGCTATTGAGCACGGCTGAACGGAATCGTAGAGTCGCTGATCGCCACCGCACTCCAGCCCCTGAGTACAAGCCTGGCGATTCAGTTTGGCTCTCCTCTAAAGACATTCCCCTACAATCCACTTCCCACAAACTGCAACCCCGTTTCATTGGTCCCTTTAAGATTCTGAGCATAATCAATCCCACCTCTGTCAAGCTGTCTTTGCCCCCTTCCCTTAAGATTCACCCCACGTTTCATGTTTCATGCATTAAACCCTATTCCACTGACCCCCTTTGCCCTCCTGATCCCCCACCCCCTCCTCCCCGTATCATAGATAACCACCCGGCCTTCACTGTTAAGAAGCTACTGGACATTCGCAAGCGAGGCCGGGGGTTCCAGTATCTGGTGGACTGGGAGGGGTATGGCCCTGAGGAGCGTTCCTGGATCGCTCCCAGTCTTGTCATTGACAAGTCTTTGATAAGTGACTTTCACCGTGACCACCCTGATAAACTGTGTAGACCGTCAGGAGTCGGTCGTTAGGGGGGGGGTCCTGTTACGTTTCTGCCATGTTCATGCCACGTTTCATGTTTAGTTATTGTCACAGTTTATTTTTCTGTTCTTGTCATGCTTGTGTTCTGTTTATGTTACGATGCAGTTTATTTAGCATACATATTTCCGTGTTTTTCTGCAGCCTTGCATTCATGCTGTTTTCCCTCTCTCTCTTGCTGTCACTCAGCCTTCCCTAATTGTTTCATTTTCCCGTGTCATTTACTAATTTACTAACGCTAGGTCAGGATAGGTTTATTACTAACGATTACTAATTATCTTGTTACCTCGTCAGCTTTCCACACCTGATTCCCCTTCGCATGCTGCTCTCAAGCTAAGTGTCTGCACCTGTCTACACCTGCATATAAGCTCAGTGTTCATGTCTTGTCTTTGCGAAATTGTTGCCTGTTAGTTTACTACTGTCACTTTTGAGCGTTATCCATTGTCTGACTTTTGTTATTGATCCAAGCCTGTTTACTGACCATTGTTACTGCCTGCCTACCGTTTCTACTGCCTGTTTTTGACCACGAGTTTTGCCTGCTGTCTGTTTGTACCTCTGCCCCGCGGATAGGACTTCGGTCTGACTCCTGCAACGTCCCACGACCTACGAACTCTGCTTACCCCTGAATTGTACTTCTGCTCCGCTGACAGCTACTCTGGTTTCTGAACTTGTGCATGGTGTACCGATTCCGAGACTGCCTTCTCCCTCGGTACTATACTTTGGTTTTTTGGCTGGATTTTCTGTGGATGAACTTTGCTTGTGTGACTACGATTTTTGGATTTCCCCATAATAAAGCCCTTGCGGGCATTTATTATTACGTCCGTGTTCTGAGTCGTGCATTACGGGTCCAACCCGCACACACCTGTCTCAAAGGGAGCATTAAGAACTCAGTTGACCCCTTCTTACTCTTACAAGATCAGTAATGAGGCACTGGCACGAAACTTTCATGCAAAACTATTGAAGTCATGAGTGGTACAGATAGTTTCAAAGCAAGAACTCGCCTGCTGATACCGGTTCTTTGGTCTCCTTGCTCAAGTTCATGTAATTAGATTGTAGAAAACAGCAATGTCGAGAAAACACTTGATATTTCACACACATTTCTGCCTCTTTCTTAAACATCAAAATGTTGTCACTTGAAGTTTGAAGCTTTTTTCATCAACTTTTTAGATTTTTACTTCTGTCGTCATGGAGGACTGCACTTCACACACAGCTTGTGGAGGCAGACTGCACCTGTTATTGAACAATGAGGACGGCAATACGCTGCCAGCTAAATGCAATGCTACTTGGGCCACGTTATAGGCCATTGTCCCTCTGGACACTCACCCATAGTGGGCACTGGCATAAGCAAGACCGTGAGATGTCGCTACATCAAGAACTGGTTTTAGCTGGACACTCCAACTGGGAGGTCTACCAATTTAATATTTTTTATATATTTTAGTTAACAATTTACATACGTTGCAACACCGCAAAACCAAGATAGTAACTACATTGTTAATTTTTTACCAAACATCATACCATTCACTTGATGTAGTCATTGACAAAGTTAAGGATCCCGCATGAGTTTTCATGACTTCTGTGCAGAATCGAAACAGGACTGAAGTAACAGTGAAGAAACACAAACATTTTTTTATCCAAGATGCAGAAATATTAGGGACAGGACAGAAAGAGGAGAATGCAACAGCCTTAAATTCTGAATAGCAGACATTTTGTAAGCTAATGAATGCAACAGGGAGGATGGATTCATCACCGTGTTGCCGTCTGTGCAGCACACTAATGGTCTTGAATCAGCATTACAGTTAATTGTAATTATTACTGGAAGTTACATTATTTATTCGCTTGCCAGATGCCATTATCTCGCAGAAAAGTATTCAGAAATACGACCCTTTGGTCGCGAAGTCCCCGTACTGCTGTGTGGAGCAGGTCCGCACTCTCCCACAGTGTTCTGTGCAAGTGTGCCAGTCCACCGAGGGCTGCCTGTGTGACAGGCGGAGGGAACGTTGGCGCAGTGAACCTCTGGAACTGCGCGCGCGTCAGAGAAAATTCCCCCACCGAAGAGCTGGTTAGGGCTTAACACATAAAAGAGTGCACAGAATTTATTCCCGCGCAGCCAATGAGAGGGGATATGAGGCTGTAGCTCTGCCGATTTCATCGCCGCGTATGTCACGTAGACCTCTTCCTGTGTCGGAACAGTGCGCCTCGCTTCGGCAGACTAACAGGACTGTGTCCGCGGTCACGTCCGTCAGTCTTTTCAAATTCCATTTGTGTGTGTGTGTGTGTGTGTGTGTGTGTGTGTGTGTGTGTGTGTGTGTGTGTGTGTGTGCGTGTGGAGATAGATAGCTCTAGAATGTGTGTGGGTGTTTGTGTGCATACGATTGTGTCTCTGTGTGCGGAGACGGAGGGTGTGCGACATAGCTCGAGAATGTGCGCGGGTGTTTGTGTGCATACGTGTGCGTCTGTGTGTGCGGAGACGGAGGGTGTGCGGGGATACGCAGCTCGAGAATGTGCGCGGGTGTTTCTGTGTGTGCTGAGAACGGGGGCATACGGGGATAGCTTGTGCGGATTAGCATTCTCCTCATCGCCCGACGGATCTCGCCATACCATAAGCCCATCCCAGCCCCGGCAAACACATTTCTAATGGACACAGCACCCCCAACAGGCAACAAACGCTTTCAGGTTGAGAAGAAATTCTGGTCTGCAGAAGCATCTCTTTAATTAGTCATTTCTAAAAGCTCTTTAATGGCTTTCAGCTGTGCTCCTTTTACTCTGACGTCATTGCTTGCCCGGCGGGGGCGTCTTCCTTAGGATTTTATCCAAGTCTGAAATAGCATCTGTTCCTTTAGAGGGGACAGCATTTATTGAGGGTGTAAATCCAGAGCTGATGGTGAGACAGGTTTTACTGCACTTTTCCAAGGTGCTTCATGTCACTGGCCTTAGCACTGTACTTGCAGACCCACATACACACACGCACTGTGTGTGTATTAAGTCCCAATATTGTAGGTTGCAACCATTTTAAATATATGGTTATTATGGTTTTGACTTTTTGCCAAAAATTATGTTTATGTCAGCCTGCTTAGCAAATCGGTATATTTAAAGAGTACATTTTTACTGTGTTTTTTTCTGGTTTTAAAGCTCATCGTCGCTAAAGAAAATATAAGTACTTTATGCCTTAATGCTTCTGATCTTATTGTAGCCAAGTTCTGAAATAAAAAAAGCTTACTCTAAAATACAGATCGTTTTAAGGGGGTGGGGGAAGCGCAGCCTAGATTTAATCACACTTTTTCAAATAAAACGTGTGAATTTTAACACGCGCCTGAAGACTGACCGTCTGTCCTGCGGAGATGCGTCCGTCATTTCTATGAATATCGATTGGCCTACATATCGCAGTCAGCCTCCCCTCCATCTTGGGCTCCCATCGATTTGCCTCCGTCCCCTCGGATTGCAGACGTGCTGAGGTTCCCCGGGCTTGTCTCAGCGCCTCGATTGAGACACTCTCAGTGACCTTGTCTTAATGGGAGATTATATGGCCCTGTCCGGGTGCGCTACAGGTGCGTCCCAATGCGCTTTTTTTACAGGGAGACTCCGGGACATTCGGGCCCGCTGAGCCCGAGCCGTGTTCTAACCGCCTTTGATTTGTTTACCGGCGGACGCCATTAAGCGGGTTAAGCGGCGACTTGCCCGCGGACGCAACTGAGGCGGCTTCTCTGGGAATCGGGCCAAGGGCGCTTTTCGCGAATTTCCGGGCGGGCGCGGCGTCGTCGTCGTCGTGGACGTCTAGCCGCCGCTCCGTTTTTGGATTCCCCCCCCCCTTTTCGGGAGGCGCAAATTCCGGGGCGTCTGCTCGCTTAGATGAAAAGCACGAACGTAAATCATGCTTGACAGCATCTCTCATCAGTCCCGGAGGGGAGGGGAGGGGAGGGGAGGAGGGAACGAGCGTCGGGGACGGCTGCCGCAGTCGCTCCTGCGAAACGAAGGAAGGCTCCCGCCGTGGCGGGCCTCTGCTCGGGGTGCCAGATGTGTTCTTCACGCATTCGCTACCACCTCTTTTCATCCGCCGCGGAAATGACCCCCCTGTCTGCCAGTTTGTCCTAATGAGCGGGAGACGGCACTCTCCGCTGGCTCCGTCTGATGAAACGCCACGGATAAACGCGCAAAGAAAGACGTTTTTTTTTTTTTTGGACATTTTCCCACTGCTGTTGTGACACCGCCTTCTTTTATTTAACCAAACGGGTCAGATCGTACAAAAGTTGGGAGCAGTGATACGAACACGCACAGTTAAAGACTGGTGGACGCACCTGTCAGAAATGGGGATGGGCTCTAGTGCCGGGTGAGAAAAAAAAAATGTCTGGAGAGGATTAGATGACGTAACGTCCATCGCGAGAACGTTTTGTCTGCAAGATCCCTGCCGCTTTATGATGTTGTGAGGTGGTTTGGCAGCCATTCATTCTAAACATTTTGTATTTTTCCGCTGCTCCAGACAAATGGCGCAAACCCCTAAAAAACGGTCCGCTGGTAAAACACAGATGACCAAAAAAAGTGGTTAAACAGTGATTTTTTGTCAACACCTCGCACTGAAGAGTGCCATCTGTGGAAGTAGCAAGACACAGCTTGCAGACGAACCGAAGCAGGATGTGGATGTGAAATCTTCGCTCAAGAAAGGCAAATGCAGGCCAAGCGCTATGAAACCCCAGTGTACCTTCTTGCAAATGAGATGAGCACACGAGACATAAGGAGAGAGAAAGACAGAGGGGGGGGGGGGGGGGTAGAGAGGGTGAGAAAGAGAGAGCGAGGGTGGAAGGAGAGAGCAAGAAATAGACGGAGAAACAGAGGCGAGAGAAAACGGGAGGGAGAAGGTTTAAATCGATACCAGGCCACGTTGCCGTGGGCTCCGTTGTCAAGGTGACAGAGGAGCTCCGGGGTCTGTGGGCTGATTGATGGATGCTCGGAACATTCAGGACTGTTCCACGGGCGTCCTCCACAATGCTGCAGGTGCTGTCACTTTACTGTACAGGGAGGTAACTGAAATAAAAATATAAATACCCAGTGCATTATAATCGAAAACCCGTTTGAGGTTAACCCTTTCTAATCCGAACCCTTTCCAAATCATACATTTCTAATATTTATTTTTAATTTCGCAGGCTTTGTCAATGCTGTTTGTTTTGCTAATAGCAATACAAACAGTCGTATTTTCAAGAAATTTAAACGGCATAATTGCATACACAAAAGCAATTATACATCCATAATGTAGATACTGTCCGTATAACTTTCCAGATGAGCTGCCTTAACTTCCGTTAGTGTGCTCTCCAACGTTGTTATTTGTTCATTTCCACTGTCGATAACAGTGTTTTCTCCCCCTAGAGGACTCACAGTTCACTGCATCCAGACACCAGTGTACAAACATTTTCAATGTAATACCAGTGGTGCTCCTTGCCAGATTCATGGGTAAATTAGGGCCACAGCAATGTTTTTTTCTTTTTTGCTGCTGCTAAATTGTGAGTTGTAAGCCGTTTTTCCTTTATTTTTCTGGTTTCCCACCAAACTAATATCTGCCTGATTTCAGCTTGTGTACTGTATTTCCCCATTGTGCTGTCCTCACAAATAACGTCATTTTATATATCTACTGTACACCAACGATGTGAATCTGTGTGGTTTGCCAGGCAGTGTATAATATATAATATAAATATATATATATGTATAATATAAACCAGTGGTGCTCCTTGCCAGATTCATGGGTAAATTAGGGCCACAGCAATGTTTTTTTCTTTTTTGCTGCTGCTAAATTGTGAGTTGTAAGCCGTTTTTCCTTTATTTTTCTGGTTTCCCACCAAACTAATATCTGCCTGATTTCAGCTTGTGTACTGTATTTCCCCATTGTGCTGTCCTCACAAATAACGTCATTTTATATATCTACTGTACACCAACGATGTGAATCTGTGTGGTTTGCAATAATGTGGGGGAACCTATAGTATGTCCAGAGGTGTTCTTTATTTGTTTTACTGAAAATAAATCACACAGTTTCCCCACAACAGTAACCACACATTTACATAAACAGAATTGCTCTAAAATGTTCTTGCAGGTTCAGCATTTTCTTACTGGCTGGAACTGTATGCAGGAATCCAAATAACTGCATCTCAAATCTTTCTGTCTCCCATTTTTGAATTCTCAATGGTATTCGTAGGCCCCTCTCATAACAGCTATGTCCTACGCTCAATTTGAGAGAGCACAGGCAACCGCATATGCTTCATTAAAGCACATTCTGTCAGCTTCTGTTCACTTCTCAGTCCAACAGTACCACGTTTACACAGCCACCACGTCATTGGCTTCCAGAGGAGACACTCTCGGGACTTTCCCCCCTTGAGGGAACTACAACATTTTGATCCCTGATCTAAACACTTTGCGTTTGTGTTTGTGTTGTAAGTTGCTCTAGATAAGAGCGTCTGCTAAATGCCAGCGATGTACTGTAATACACTGCCTGGCCAAAAAAAAAGTTGCACACTGTAATATTTTGTTGGACCGCCTTTAGCTTTGATTACGGCGCGCATTCGTCGTGGCATTGTTTCGACAACCTTATGCAACGTCACAACATTTATTTCCGTCCAGACTTGCATTCATTTTTGGCCGAGATCTTGTATTGACGACGAACCACTCCGTGAAGTCTTCTCCAGCACATCCCAAAGACTTTCAATGGGGTTAAGGTCAGGACTCTGGTGGCCAATTCATGTGTGAAAATGATTCCTCATGCTCCCTGAACCACTCTTTCACAATTTGAGCCCGATGAATCTTGGCATTGTCGTCCTGGAATATGCCCATTGATGGGATAACCTGGTCATTCAGTACATTCAGGTACTCAGCTGACTTCATTTTATTGCTGCATAACGTTGCTGAGCCTAGACCTGACCAAATTGAAGCAACCCCAGATCATAACACTGCCTCCAGAGACTTGTACAGTGGGCACTATGCATGACTGGTGCAACTGCGACTTTTTTTTTGGCGAGGCAGTGTATATTATAATGCAATGTTTTGAGTGACGAACCAGGGACACACCATCTGATAACCGGGACGACCTCCCTGGGTGATGGAGCTGAAAGTGATTTGCTGCTCTGCAGGGCTGCTGGAGGACAATGACACAGTCAGACCTGGCGTGGTCTGGATCCAATACCAGACTGCTAGGTGAGTTACACACTCAAATCTATTGTTATTAGCAGATGAGCCACCTGTCAGAATCCCAATGTATCGATCTGAGGAATCTGGTTTGAATTACGAGTTGCACCCCTACGACAATGTTAGTGACTGGTTGCTGATGGAACTTTGTGTTTGCCACCTATCTAAGCTAGTTAATTATTATATAGAAGGCTGTCCTGCGGGCGAACAAATGACATATGTTTGAGTCGGCGAATATTGTGGAAAACCTACAGAAATCGTGGGGGGGAATCTTGTTCATTTTTGTACAGAAGGATGAAGCCAGGCAGTTGGGTCCCTTTTAATTGTAGGCAGTGACCGTTTGAACCGCGCAGCCTTGTGCTTATTTTAAACCCACTTGCAGCCCACAGACAGATGTCACGTTGTGCGCACTATTCTCTGTCGGCTCCCACTGTAGACTGTGATGCATATGCACTATGGTGGCATGGAAACAGGCTGAGAACAGAGAGAGAGAGAGAGAGAAAGGGAGAGGTGAAGGAGAGAGAGAAAATAAATACTTCAGCATTTCAATGCTCATCGGTCATTAAATCTCTGTTCAGTATTTTGTCTTAATGCGAATCTCAAGACATTTGTAGTCGTATATAAATCATTAGTTGATTTGAAGTGCGCGTAAGATTTTTAGGTTTTGTCCATGAATGCATATCACAGCAGGACTCAGGAATATGCACCGGTACACAGTTAAATGTTCACTGTTAAATCAACTCTTATAGAGTACATGGGGTCCCTATTGGACCCTATTGCATTAACACTGGACATTTTACTGTGTATTTTTAAATTAAAAAGAATACTGGAAACTCCCGCTTTCAGTCATATATCTGTGACTTTCCGCCCTCCATGTGCTTTCGACGTTATTGTTCCAATTAACTCCAGTGAAAAAGTGCATTACAATTGATTTCAATGCATGCTCTACATAATAGCGACTTTGCTCTCCATAAACGGAGGCTGGGAAAAAGTAAAATTGCATTCCCTCTAGGGGCTCGGCGGGATGAGCGGGGAAATATTTCAATGCAAAGCGAGGATTGGTAATGCGCCTCTGGCTCTCAGTGGCTTGTCGTCGGCCGTGGAGAGCCGAGGACCGGAAGGGGCCTCTCGGATGACCGACGGGCGTTTCCCGCGGGCCGCGGCGGGCGCCGCCCTGCCCTCGGTGGGACCGAAGGCCGACTCGACGCGCGACCCAGGCTTCTCCCCCGCCCCGCTGCCACTACCCTCTGCAGCGCCCAGAATCGCGACCGCTTACTTGGACTTGGCTTGAAAAGCAGAGCGGGTTTCTGACCCGGGAAAGCCTGTGCAAATTTAACGCGACGCGAGCAGGAAAATACCGGCGCCTCGACTCTCTCCGCTTCTGCCGGCCGCTCCGGAGCGGCCAAACGGCGCGCGAACAGAGCCGCACGCTTGAGTAGAGATAGGGAGTGATGAGGCAGACAGGCTGTCAGGAACACAGAGTTGCCGTTACTTCTCCTCTTTCACATGTTCCGGAAATGTTTGGCTAATTTGGTTTTAATGCTTTTAATACGAAACAGAGCCGCCATATGTGAAATGTGGATATACCCCATATACACTGGATATACAGTATACATACTGTATATACCCTTGCCATTCCGTTTTCTGGTGCTTGACAAATAATATTTAAATGCAATTCTTTGTTGCATAATTCATCGCTTATGTTACGTTAATGCAACGATACAATGTACAATACACTGTGCTGTGCTACATGAGCACAAGGGCTAAAGAAGCACCTGAAGTAAAAATTGAATTTTTGTGCCATCTTTCAGAATGCCTTCACTCGTTTTCTGCGATCCTCTACTTCTCCTCTGTGATCACCAATGAACCATATACTGTACATTTACCAGTTAAGGTCCAGAGAACCGGTGATTGCTTGTGGACTCAATCAGAGAGCCAGTGATTGCTTATGGTTCAGTTGTTGAGCCAATCACTGCAACACTGATTGGTACAAACATTATGAGGAAACGACCACACACCATTGGTAGAGTTGTGGTTGGAGCGTGAAAACACATCCCGGCTAATCCATTGTGACAGCGAGGGTTCCTTTATTTTTATAAAGCGACTTGGAGGCGAGATCCCTTGGGGTTTCTTTCTTGCTGACTGACTCTCTGCAGTATTCAATTTGGAGTTAAGCACATGCTGAGCGACACGATATCATTCCGGGTGATTCCATCCAATTGGAATCTCTGTGGGACCTAATTAACTTGGCAGCAGGCTCTGCTGTCACTGCTGGGGTACAGTCCACCTTACGCTTCGTCTGTCTGTCTGTCTGTCTGCCCGTCTGTCTGTCTGCCATCTGCGGCCTTACCTGCAGTTGCCATAGCCCTTAGAGAATCCGAAACGCATTTGCTCTGGAGTCTATAGCTCAGATTTTCAGGCTTAGATTATCTTTTCACTGGCTGAGGACTGCCGTAGGACTACGTTACACACGTTGTCCATGCGGACCGAGTGCAGGCGCCTAACCAAGCAGAACAATGGCGCTTAGATGACGCCCGCTCTGCTGACTGCACCCCTGCCTCCCTAGATGATAATCGTGCATCATCTCATCGGACTGCCAGCCACCGGGGAAGCCAGAAAATTGACTTTTGACTTTTTGGCTGCAGGCTGATCCGTCCTGATATTAGCAGCCGTTTGGTTACTCCTCTCTCTGAACTTGTGATTTTCAGGTTGTTAAGCAAACCTGTCCTTTTGAAATATGAAAGAGCTTATTGCAGCACCGGCAGAGCCGCGCCTGCTTTAAATGCATAATGCATCAGCCCTGTTTTGTAATGGTATGTTTGCCACTCTCCTTAATGCTCGTGTTTCCTTAAGGAGTGTGCCTCATATTCAGTGGCAGGCTCACAATAGGGATAAATGAACAGGAACCCGGTTCAGACTGAGGAAAAAGAAACGCAGAAAAACGCTTCCGTAATTGGCCACAGGGGACAGTCTTCCCGTTTGCGGCGTATTGTTTTTGTGGCGGTGGCTCCCCCTTCTGGCCGCAGCGTGCAACTGCACGCCGACGTTCCTTATTGTCTGCCTGCCTGCCGGGGCGTGAGGAGAGGAGTTAGGACGATCAAAGGCCTGACGGTCATCTGGCTTTTAATCAGCCGTTGCATTTCTTCTTGGGCATTCCACCAAGTGAGGCTGTGCAGTGGCGTACAGTGACGCCGGTGCACATAATTCTCGAGTTGTCGCTCCCAGGCTGAGGCCGCTCACTGCGTGCTCAGTAAGACACAGTACATTGTGTCCCCTCCTGCTAAGGCAGACTGCAGCAGGGACTCCCCATTTGATGGTGACGATGAAGACCCGCTTATTGTCAAGGAAGACAAAGTGTCACCGGGAAGCTCTTTGTTCCATTCCCTTCCTGCACCCCTGCTTTACATATAAAATCGTTCTCTTTTTCTCTTTGAAAAATGTACATTTTGCCAAATATAAAAAATATATCAATTATATATTTATTTATTTTTCTTCACTTTTTGCACTTTACTCCTTCAGTTTTGTGGGACTTTTATTTGTTATATAAACCCCCTGCAGACCTTCATTTTTTTTTGGAAAAAAAAAAAACCTAGCACTTACTATGTGAAACTGAAAATGGAAAGCTGTGAAATGGAGTTGCAGCTGTGTAAACCGGGGATGATACAACATTATCCTGGGTTTACACAGCTGCAGCTCTGTTTGTATGATAACCAGGAAATCCAAAATCAAGAAAAATAAAACTGAGAAATGCAAAATCAGGAAATATATATATACAGATCCTTTCCAAAAAATTAGAATATCATGGAAAAGTTTTTTTTTTTCCATAATTCCATTCAAAAAGTGAAACTTTCATAGATTATAGATTCATTACACACAAAGTGAAATATTTCTAGCCTTTATTTGTTTCATTTTTCATAATTTTGGCTTACAGCTCCAGAAAACCCCCAAAACAGTATTTCAAGAAATTAGAATAGTGTGTCGAAAATCAGCATTTACTTCAGTTATTTCAGAGAATGAATGTTTTCGACTGAGTGTCACACTATCATCTAATTTACTCAAAACACCTGCAAAGTTTATCTCAGTTTGGTTCAGTATGGGGAAGACTGCAGACTTGACAATTGGCCAGAAAACCATCATTGACACCCTCCAGAAGATGGGTAAGCCACAAAAGGTCATCGCTAAGGAGGCTGACTGTTCACAGAGTGCAGTGTCCAAGCATATCAATAGAAAGTTTAGTGGAAGGGAAAAATGTGGCAGGAGAAGGTGCACAAGCAAAAGAGATGACCGTAGGCTTCAACGGATTGTCAAGCAAAGACGATCCCAAAATTTGGCGGAGATGCAGAGGGAGTGGACTGAGGCTGGAGTCAGTGCTTCAAAAACCACCACGTACAGACGTATCCGGGACATGGGCTACAACTGTCGGATTCCTCGAGTCAAGCCACTCCAATCATTCTCTGAAATAACTGAAGTAAATGCTGATTTTCGACACACTATTCTAATTTCTTGAAATACTGTTTTGGGGGTTTTCTGGAGCTGTAAGCCAAAATTATGAAAGATGAAACAAATAAAGGCTAGAAATATTTCACTTTGTGTGTAATGAATCTATAATCTATGAAAGTTTCACTTTTTGAATGGAATTATGGAAAAAAAACAACTTTTCCATGATATTCTAATTTTTTGGAAAGGATCTGTATATACAGTCGTGGCCACTATTATTGGCACCCCCTGTAAAGATGAACAAAAAGGGTTATAGAAAATTCACCGTTTGGTGAATTAGCTTAATCTTACACTGAAAAAACAAGAAGAATCCAACCTTTAATTGACATTAATTTATTAAGAGAAAAAAAAATCCCTCATCAAGAAATAATTATTTTTAACAAAACCACATTGGCCACAATTATTGGCACCCCTGCATTTATATATAGAATAAAGTAATAATTTTTAATATTTGGTCACATATCCTTTGCATGCCATGACTTCCTGATGTTTGTGACCCAACAACATCAAAAGACTCTTGATATCTTATTTTCTGGTACTCTTACAAGCGATACTATAACATCTCTGCATTTGAATGGATCTCTATGGGAATTGGGGGGTGGGACTAGATTTAGCTGTAACTTATTCTGGAACAGTATGGAATACATGGTTGGTAAAATGGCTGTAAGTCAACAAGGGTCTGAGGTATCAAACAAGCCTTAAACAATCACTCTGCTGCCAGATATGCAGTAGATATGGATGGATCACTTTAAGGGTTGTTTCTCCTGACAAATTTTCCTATTGAACTCTATGGAAAAATAAGTCAGGAGAAGAAACCCTTCATATATATATATATATATATATTTATTTATTTATTGTTGTGAAATATTCCCAGGACTCTCATATTCAAATAGAAAGCCATTATCGTATTCCCTTCAACATGTTATTATGGCTAGAAGGAGGCAGATGTTAGTATATTGACCAGCTGAGAGCATTTACCGTGCATATGTGGATTACTATGCAGTTTCACAGTTTCATGCAGTGTGAATTAAACCCCCTTCAAATTAAACAATACAAATACAAATAGTTTTCTGTTTTCCTGTATGCTTCAAGCACCTCCAAAAAACAGCTTGTACAGTGACATTATTTATTTTCTTAATTGTAAATGCTGTAGCATTCACTCCGCTGAGCTAAAATGCATAAAAGAATGCGTAAAAGAACGCTCAGGTTGAAAGTCTGAAATCTGCTTAAAAAAAAGTTTTGTATTTTCTACCTCTGCCTTTTGGTCACTATGTCGCCATGTCAGACTGACGCCAAACATTGCGTACATATAGTGTCCAGCGTGTGCAGAGGTACGCAGATTCTCACAGCACGTGTTATTTTATACATCTGAATTTCTGCGTGGAAACTCCCTCACGAGGCTTTCTGAGGGCTCAGAACTGTTTATACATGTGGCTCAGTATGCGGTAAAATTGCATCCCAATTATGCTTTATCAACTTTCAAGGAATACATGGTCAACAAAAATCAGTAAATATCAGTATATAGACCACATAAAATGCATGTTCATTACAATTCCTTTGTCTCAGCCTAGTGCTTGTGATATGTGAAAATGTGTATATTACATGGGTATTTTAAAAACAGCTAGGGAACTCGGGGTATTAAAAGGCAGAATTGTCTTTTCAATCCCAGCAGCCAGTTCAATAAACCCTCCCCCACCAAAGCACACAATCATCCTAGCTGCACAGCAGAGAGGAGGTTCCGCCGCTGTAACGATGTCTCATGCTTGGTTGAGAACCCACTGCCTGATTAAAGGGATCGCAGCTGATAAATGGCACTGCTGCAGATTTGGCTCAGCCAGACTGACCTTGTCATTAATACTGATGGGATGCCTGACTGGACCCGAGAGCAGACGAAGAAGCAGCTGTTGGTTTTAATGGGTTCATTTGTTCTTCACCTTGTCCTCTCTCTCTCTGTAACCAGAGCGCTCCAAACTGGAAGGCGGCGCCGGACTTGACGGGCAGGCTGCCGACGGTCCAAAGTCAAGTGCATGTGGGGAGTGGCCACCTCGGCGGCCAATCCGTCGATTCCCTGCCAATGAGTGGGTGGGGCTCTCAGAATTGTGTATAAAGCAAAAACAAAAACGAGAGAAATATATTCTTGAATGATGTCCAGGAGGCATGGTGGCGGGTTGCCTCCAGAACCGACACCCTAAATTATTAATTCCATTTCAGGGCTTTAATGGGATGTAGCAAATGCTAAGATGAATTCACCCAGTCAGCACCCTGCTCTTTCTCTACCAAGGAATCGCAGTCTATTCAGCTGATCAGTTTTCCTTGATTGCTGAAGTACAAACCTGGCATGCGCACACATGCAAGCATACTCAACAATGGGCCTTCTTTCTGGAATATGGTGAAACTGCCATTATGACAGCTCTCTCTCTCTCTCTCTCTCTCTCTCTCTACCTCATTAAAAGTACCTCTGCTTGTGGAAGACATTGCCAGTTTTCAGGAACTCTGCTCTGCCAGTTGAACAGAGTTCAGCAGCATGTGCTGTGCTCCACACACTGTGTGTCGCATGGCAAGATGCTGAGGTCTCGAGCCAATTAGAGCCCCACTCAAATCTGCTCTGAAGAGAGCACGGATCCCGCAGTGTGTGTGTGTGTGTGTGTGTGCACATCCTGTCCCTTTTATAGGAATTGTACATTTTTCTCCAAAATTTTATTTTCTCTTTGTCTGTTTTTTTTTCAGTCAGCGCAATCAGCCTATTGAGTTTTCAAGGCTATCTGGGAAAATACGTCTATCAGACATTACTCATGTTAAACCTTCACAAAACCCTTACAGGAGAATATAAAAGCATGCATTGAGTTTCTCCCATTCATAGCTTTCAGTAGATTTCTGTATGCAGGCTCCTCTTCTCGTCATTGTTTGTTGCCACAACAGAAAGTGTCAGCCATACTCCAGGTGGACTCGCCTTGATGAATCCAGGTTTGGAATCCATGCTTGTTGCAAAAAAGCATTCCTGTCAAGATAACTCACATATTTAAGATATGAGTAAATATATAATATTTTGTATATTATATACAAAATATATTTTTTAATATACCCCCAAGTACATAGAATCAGATCCAAACAACAGGTGGAGGCTGGGGTGGTGGAGGGTGAGCAGCAAAATATTTTTTTAAAACAAGAAGCAGCGAAACAAGAGCAGCGCAGCCAAAGCAGTATGGGAGAGATCTGAGTCTCGCTTTTCAAAGGGACTAGAAATAGGTTATGTGTGCAAGTGATTGGTTGAGTATGAGAACATGCGTTTGCTGAGGCCGACCATTGGTCGGGCACAGCAAGAGTTATTTGACAGAACGTGCTTTGCGCACTTTGTTCGTGACCCTCATTTCACAAAACATGCCGTTCTATAAACAAGTCAATTGTAAGTTATGGCAGAGGTGCTGTTCATTCTTCTAGATCATGACATCTGCTATTACACATGAACAGTAGGAATGTGGGCTTCATCATTTGAAGGCCTACAAAATAACTGGCACATATTTGATTGTTTGGAAATGTTTTTACCTTTTCCTCTGGGTATAGCAGGTGCTATTATTACTTCCAGCAATTGGAGGGTTTTATCACAACAACGTATTCACTGACTGAAGAGGGAGTGTAAGTGAATGGACAATTAATTCACAATAATGGCGCTGCGGGTTATCATGTTGACAATAGATGCTGATAAGGAAAGAGGCAAAATGTTTCAGCTTTTTAATCGATGTATTGTGATCAATTGTCCTACATTCTTGTTTTGGTGAACAAAGGGTTTTGCACACAAGACTTGTTGTCTTCAACACAATAAAAACATCAAACAAATATTGGCATTCATAAATGGCATTTATCCAGGCACAATGAATAACATCACGAGAAAACAAAAACCTTAAGATAGAAATTGGTTTTGGTGACACTGGAGAAATCTCCATGACTTGCATAGGTTTATAACATAAGGTATAAACTGCTCTAAAATAATGATTTGTATTGATAAAATAATCTCCTCTACGGTGATTTCCATTCCATTCCATTATGTTCCTTTTTAAAGTAAACCCATGACACAATCCAAACTTTTTCAGCAATCCCAAAACCATTCTCTGTAGAACTATGGAAACAAATGCAGGAAAAACTTTTTCATGCTTTTACATTGTAGTATTTTGTTTGCCACACCATGCAGTGTGTTCTTGGGTGGTCTTTGACTTTCAGAGCACACTGAATGGTTACGGCTGTAACCATGTTCTATGAGTTCCGGATGACCATTAGGGTCGTCAATATGGATGGCCTTCTGGGGCTAGATGCATAGAGACTCTTATACCAGAATTTGTCATGGTACATGACCCCCGCGTAGTGATGTAATTCCTCCCATAAAGGGAGGAGCATCACTGTGGAAGTCCTCGGAACTATTTTTTCACCCTTAAAAGGTCCCGAGTGACCATGATCCCTAATGGTCATCCGGAACTCATAGAACATGGTTACGGCCATAACCGTTCGTTCTATTTTGTTCCTTAGACCATTAGGGTCATCACTTATGACTTATACCCAAAGTGTCAGGAGGGACCATCATCCTTATGATACCAAGGCTGCAGGTAAGATGGTTGCACCGACCGTTGAGCCTGGTGCCACATTGACGTGATAAAACCCTGTAAATGTGCAGGGGGGATGCCCATGTCGCTGCTTCACAAATTTCTTTAAGTGGTATGCCCTCCAGGGCTGCCCATGAGGTAGCCATACTTCTGGTGGATAGGCCTTCGATATCAATAGGCGAGGGTTTAGCGCTAGCCTCATAGGCTACGGCTATTGCCTTCGCTACCCACCGGGAGAGGCTTTGAGCCGAGAGCGCTGTCCCTTTAGTCTTGCCGTAGCAGACAAAGAGTTGCCCTGTACATCAGAAGGAAGCGGTAGCTTCGACATAGCGTATATCAGGTGTGCATCCCGCAGGTCTTCGCCTGGCGGGGGGCGAAGCGCCGTGAGCTCGATCGGCTGGTTGATGTGAAATGCCGAAATGATTTCGGGCAGGAACGATGGATTAGGCCGCAACGTGACTCCTGAGTCGGCCGGTCTCCACCTTAGACACTCTGCGCTGGTAGAGAGAGCACAGAGCTCACCAACGCATCTTGCTGATGCCATCGCTAGCAGTGACGCCGTTTTAAAAGAAAGCCACTTAAGGCTGATCGTCTCGAGAGGCTCATAGGGCTGAACCGTGAGAGCTCTCAACACCAAGGGGAGATCCCAGAAGGAAGCTACCAGTCACCTTGCAGGTCTCAGCTGCCGGGCACCCTTCAGGAACCGGCTGGCAAGGTAATGGCTCCCTGCAGGCTTGTTATGTACCCAGATATGCCTGCTGGATATGGCAGCTGCATAGGTTTTCAGTGTGCTGGCTGTTTTCCCGTTATCAAGTAAGGACTGTAAAAAGTCCAATAGTACAGGGATCGGACAGTGTACAGGGTCTGCACCTTCCCTTAAGCACTAAGGGAGAGATTGTGTACATCTACTTTAAATTTTGATGGCTGTTTAGTTGTTCCAAATTCAGCTGTAAAAGACCTAGGTGTTACTATAGACCCAGATCTAACCTTTAGCACGCACATAAAAAACATATCTAGAGTAGCTTTCTTTCAGTTAAGGAACATAGCTAAAATTAGGCACTTCCGATCAGAAGGGGACACAGAGAAATTGATCCATGCTTTTGTTACATCTAGGATAGACTACTGTAATGCCCTGCTATCTGGTTGCCCTAAATCCTTGCGAAATAAACTCCAGCTTGTGCAGAACGCAGCCGCTCGCATTTTGACTAGAACTAAGAAGTATGAGCATATTACCCAGTGCTAGCATCGCTTCATTGGTTACCAATTAAGTATAGCATAGACTTTAAGGTTTTGCTTTTGATCTTTAAAGCTTTAAATGGACTTGCGCTAGTGTATATATGTAATCTGCTTTTACTCTATAAGCCAAAAAGGTCACTTCGTTCCCAAGACGCAGGTTACTTAGTAGTCCCTAGAATATCTAAAAACCTGACGGGTGGTGGAGCTTTCTCCTACAGACCGCCACTACTGTGGAACACCCTACCAATGCTTTTGTTGAGACATAGTCTCAATATTTAAGTCTAGATTAAAAACACACATCTATGATCAGGCTTATAATGATTTGTAGTCTGGAGACAGGACCAGAGAAGCCTTTAGCTATAGAGTAATGTGGGGTGGCATCATTTCCTCACTGTCACCTGTAGGCAGCTGTGACCACATCTTCCTGGGCTGGCTCTTGATAGGTGGGTAGGATTGTTTTCCCTCTCATGACTGGATGGGTTCTCAAACTCTGTCTTCATAGCTTTGCAGCTATAGATTCCTCCTGGCGGGGGCACATGTCCGGAGCATCCAGAAAGTGTATAGTTTTAGATACATATTTAGGTCTCTCAGATCCAGTACCATTCTCTCGTGAGAGCCTTCCAATTCACCAACTGGTGAATGGACCTACGATGGACTTACGATGTTATGTCGTGAGTCCGGTGCCAGTACACGGGCGGACAGACAGTGAAAAAACTCCCCTGCCATACGCAGGTTGTGCGTCCCTTCTGACCATTATTTGGGACGAGAGCACACCAGAATGTTGGGGTGGGGGGGGGGGGGGGTGCATCTGCCGCTCCCTGTGTCTTAATGCCACTACAGACCGTTCCAGTGTCTGTCTGGTTGCTTCAGTGAAAAACCTAGCCGGGAACCACCGGCCGGTCTTTGATTGTTCTCTTTGTGGTGACAGAACCAACCACACTTGACACCGAGTCACCATGAGCAGAGACATTACTCGGCCTAACTCACGGGTCATAAATGCAAATGCTTGCAGCGACGCTTCGCTCAATGAGGTATCAACCTCTGCATCAAGCATCGTCTGCGACTGCGCAAGCATTAGCCATGACAGCGAATTACCAATTTGCACTGCTCTGGCAGCCGCTCTATAAGCCTTACGGAGTAGATTGTCTGTTGCTCTGTATTGTGGCCTAGGGCAACGGGCGTCTGCCCGGACCGCCTCTTCTGGGAACACTACTAATGCCGCAATGGTAGGTTCCACAGAGGGCAATCGGTCCAGCCCATGAACCATCACGTCTGACATGGACGCAAACGTCCTACAATCTCTGGCCATCCGATACATACCAGGGCGTGGCCAGCCTTTATTTAGCTCCACCAGAGAGCCCGTCGGTGAAACCTTAGACGTCCCAGAAGAGCTAGCCTGCGGCATATCGCAACCCATGCATGCCAAGGCCGCACAGAGAATGGTTTCTATAGAGGCTGAGTATCCGAGGCTCTTCTCAACTCTCTGTCAGATTAGTCTGCTGTCTCGGACCGACTCTGACTAAAGTAAGTGTTTGAAGCTGCTGTAGAAAGGGCGTCAAAGCCATCACAGTCAGCTGTTACGCTGCCGCGCGTAGCTGCATAACTTCCGCGGACAGGTTGCCGCCCTTGCCAGCCTTGCACTTTTTCCGTGCAGGGGCCTCGGTGGCGGGAGTACCTTTACTTTTGGGCGCAACCTCTACTGCCGCTGCCGTTTTGCCTGAGGGAGGCATGTGCACAAGGCACTCATGCCTTAAGAATAATAATGAGCACTCGCAGACGATAAAACGTGGCAGTGGTCCTTAATAGGGGAAGCCGAGACAGATAACATAGCGAATCCCACACATACTTCTGCCTTATAAACCAATCGATGTAGCACCGCACTAAATGATTGGGAAGCCTCACTGGCGTGCCGCCGCAGCCTGTACCAATTTAGAATCAATCACTGGAGCCGTAGCACACCAATTATATGGTAGCAGATCTCACTGGGGTACACTTTCCACCCCCAGGTATGATCACTGGAATCTTGTGCCTTAGCAAAAATAAAGAGCACTTCGCAGACGATAAAACGTTGTGGTGGTCTGTTAGTAGGGAAAACCGAGGCAGCTAGTGTAGCGAAGCATGCATACTCTGCCTGACAAACCAATTGATATAGCCCCACGCTAACTGATTGGCCAGAGCTGCAGCTCGCCGCTTGTACGGTAGCAGATCTTACTGGGGTATACTTTCCACGCCCAGGATCGATCAATAGAATCTCTTGTCTTAGTACAATAAAGAGCACCTGCAGACGATAAAACATGGTGGTGGTCTTTAGTAAGGGAAGTCGAGGCAGATAGTGTAGCGAAGCACGTGCACTCTGCCTTGTAAACCAATCGATGTTGCACCGTTGCTAACCGATTGGGAAGCCTCACTGGTGTGCTCGCGGAGCCAGTACAGACTTAGAATCACTGGAGCCGTAGCTCGCCGATTGTTTGGTAGTGGATCTCACTGGGGTACAATCTTTACACCCAGGTTCGATCAATGAAATCGCAGAAAGATACAAAGCTGTACTTTACTGCATACAAACCTGTTCACCGCATAACTTGCTTCGCTCGAGTGAACGCAGTAAATGCGTTAGTACACGTGCCAACCGCTGCAGTATCCAAGAGCCAATATTCGTGCAAGATAGGAAGGCTATCCGCGGATATTGCTCGTAAGTGCTTATCGCTGCCTTTGGAGGACGATAAAAATCGTGTTGAACGATAAGAATCGTAGCCCTGACCGAAGACACAAGGCGCTTTTGAATTCACACAGGATACAAACAGTCTCAAGTCTCAATATGCATTGTTGAGAAAATTGAAGAGGATTTCCGCAGTGACGCTCCCCCCTTTATGGGAGGAATTACGTCACTACACGGGGGTCATGTACCATGCCAAATTCTGGTATAAGATTCTCGATGCATCTGGCCCCAGAAGGCCAGCCATAGTGATGACCCTAATGGTCTAAGGAACAAAATAGAACGCCTGTTGGTCATCCCTGTTAAAATTAATTCTCATAGGAGTTTTACTTACTCAAAAGTGTTCTGAGGGCAGAAAGGAATACGATTGGTCCAGTGAGATGGCCAATGAATTAAGAGAGGAGACGGGACCCATGGATTTTGAAAAAAGGACGGAGATATTGTGTCAGGGCGATGCCAGTGTTAAGGGAGAAATACACTTCTTCAGGTGAGGGATTTAAAAATATATATTATTATTATTATTAAAAAATTTTACTGGCTTTACGAGTTTACCTACACTTTGTTAATTAATAGTGAGCAGTAGTTAATTTGGCCAAGTGACTGAGCTTAATATAGCTAGCGAGCTAGCCCAATAGTGAGCAATAACGTAAGCTAGCTCTGCTAATGTTAGCTATCTAACATTTTAAGGATTTCACTTTTTTAACTTAAAGATTTGAATAGTGACTGAGATTAATTTAGCTAGCTAGCTAGCCCAAGAGAGAGCAGTAATGTAAGCTAGCTCTGCTAATGTTAGCTATCTAACATTTTAAGGATTTCACTTTTTTAACTTAAAAATTTGAATAGTGACTGAGATTAATTTAGCTAGCTAGCTAGCCCAAGAGAGAGCAGTAATGTAAGCTAGCTCTGCTAATGTTAGCTATCTAACATTTTAAGGATTTCACTTTTTTAATTTAACAATTTGAATAGTGAATGAGCTTAATGTAGCAAGCTAGCTAGCTAGCCCAATAATGAGCAGTAGTGTAATGGGCACATATCTTGCTAACCCAGTATTACTGTTATTGTATACATAGTACTGCTATGTACCTGGAGCAGGCATACTGTACTACAGGCATATATCCTACTACCCTTGTTTTAGTGTACTGTACACATAGTGATGACTTACAGCCATTTTACCAACCATGTATTCCATACTCCAGCATAATTTACAGCTAAATCTAGTCCCACCCCTCAATTCCCATAGAGATCCATTCAAATTCAGAGACGTTATAGTATCACTTGTAAGAGTACCAGAAAATAAGATATCCAGAGTCTTTTGATGTTGTTGGGTCACAGACATCAGGACGTCATGGCATGCAAAGGATATGTGACCAAATATTAAAAATGATTACTTTATTCTATATATAAATGTAGGGGTGCCAATAATTGTGGCACATGTGGTTTTGTTAAAAATAATAATTTCTTGATGAGGTATTTTTTTTCTCATAATAAATTTACGTCAATTAAAGGTTGGATTTTTCTAATTTTTTCAGTGTGAGATTAAGCTAATTCACCAAACGGTTAATTTTTTATAACCACTTTTACTCATCTTTACCAGGGGTGCCAATAATAGTGGAGGGCACTGTATAGTTGGAAAACAACCCTTAATTAGGCTTGACAAAGCCTAGTGTAAATAGTGTGAAAATAGATTTAGAGGCTTCAGTATGTACACAGATGATTTCTAGGGTCTGGAGTGTGTGAAAGAAGGAATGTTACTGTTAAGCAAGCCATCATCGCCAACATTATCAGGGGAGAGGAAGGGTTCGGAGGACCAGACGCGACCGGTAGGGAATCTTAAAGGGATAGTTCGGAATTTTGGACATAATGTCTCAATTACGACTTAGCCATGATGTAGTTGATTGATGGAAACCATTTTCAGATAACTCCATGCTGTCCCTTCTTTTGGACAAACACACTTTGCTAATGCTAGCGCAACTCTAAGGTAACTGCTAGCATCCACTACCAAACGCACTTAAACACTCCACAGTGCACCTAAAGCAAATAAAATACGACGACAGTCTATCGGGGTTATTTTCAGTGATTATACCATCATTTTTTAAGTCAAACTATCGTTGAATCCTTTACTTTGTGCTGACCTATATTCTCTGTGGAAGTACGGCGGCGGAGCTATACTTTCGTTACCTACAAATGTGCTTTACGTTACGTACGAATGTACTTTAAGGTTACCTACTAACGTATTTTTAGGTGAGTTTTTCATGTGTTGTCTACAGCAGGGGTGCACAATCTTATCCGAAAAAGAGTGGTTGCAGGTTTTTGTTTTGTAGTATGACACCCAATTCACCCAATTATCAGCGAAAAACCTGGAAATAAGTATATTATCTGAGGATATTAAGAACACTCAATTTTCTGAATTGTCACATACTTAACAGCTTTTTACAAAAGTATACTCAACTGGTATACCCTACTCAATAGTAGGCAAGTGCTCTGATTCGGACACGGCCCTTGATAAGTAGAATCAGGTGTCTTAGTACTTGCTAAAACGAAAACCTGCACCCACGTTGGCCCTTTTCAGATTAGACTGGACACCCCTGCTCTACAGCTATCATGTAAACAAATGCCTCCTGTCTGAGTGGAAGTGAGTGACTGATTGACACTTCTTATTCGTGCTCACAGCTCATCTTGATGTTGAACAACAAAGAGCTAGCAAAGGGTATACTCCTAAGGAAGCTTAACATACCCAGGGTTTCTTTGCATTAGCTGCCTTGACAAAAGCTAACTACCGCAATCGGGTTTAACTGGTATCACAAAGGTGGTTATCAACAAGTGAACACAGGCTTTGTTAATCAAGCTGTGTACACGTTCCCATAAAATGGGCGGAGTCAGCCTGGACCATACTCAAGTAGTGTATTTATCTCCTGAAGGAAAAAAGTCTGATATGAACGGATATAATGGACAGATACGGAGAACCTAAAGCATTCATAATATCAAAAAGCAATACAGTTGCCACCAACAAAGCCAAGCAGGAGCATTGGCAAAAAAAAAAGTACTAATTGTTTAAATTCTTATTTATCTTACCACTGAAAATGAATAAATCCACTAGTAACTGTCCAACAGTGTATTTCTAATATGACAACTGCACATTCTAGAGCTAAACTTTTAACTTGATACAGCTTATTTAAAATCTTGCCTGAAACAATCACACCAAGTTTATTCATGAACGGAAGAATTATTGCATATTTACTGTATTCCCTCCGTTGAGAATCTATATCTTTCGTATAGCGTACAGAAAGACAGGAGGATTTTGTCAGTCTCTAAATCATTTTGCCCTGCGAAGAGACCCCTCACTAGTATCCGCGTGTGGAGATGCCTTTTTGCAAAGGAATTGATTGGTCAAAGGGCGGTGCTTTTATGTTTAAATCTGTTAGCCTGAATATAACGTGCCCTGGGGGGTATTTCACAAAGCATGATTAGGGAGTTAGTTGGCTAACTTTTGTAAATATTTAGAATTTCATGACATCCTATTGGATGAGAGCCTGGGTTACCTCAAAATATTCGCAGAAGTTAGCCGGCTTAATACAGCTTTGCGAAATACACCCCCAGACGAGGGGCCTGTATCACAAAAGCAGTTCAACTAAGTTATGCCAGTTCCAAGTTTGCCAGCTTGAGAACTTCTAAGCAGTCACAGATAACAGATAATCGGTATCCTCACTCAAACTATATGTGCGTTTACATAAAAGGGGTGCTGTTTGCAACGACGAGCCAATGGCACAGAATTCTGGAGAGAGCAAGAGACCCGCATTGCCCTACGTGAGTTTCTTTTGTGTAGGATGAGTTTGAAAGGTTCATGAATAATTCATGAGCGTGTGTTGAGGGATGGGATGGTGAATAAGAATTGAGAATTGATCCTTTGGCCCACACGTTTTCGTGTTTTTGAGTGAGGTTTTCTCAATAACTCCTCACTAAAAGCACTGCAAAGACCAGCAATAGTGTTTTTATAAGACCAGCTGGTGTGTTTTTATTACCACTCAAGAACGTTAGGGTAAGGTTGCTATGAATTATTCATGAACCTTCCAAAGCAATCCTGTGACAAAAAAAAAAATCTCGCTTGTAAACCCCGTTTTACAATTGTTTGTTTTTAAAGCCCGTTTTATAATCGGTGCACCCAGAGACAGAGACCGACGTCACCTGGATCCTACAGGTATGCTCATATGCCATTTTTCCAGTGAACTCATTGGTCAGGGGTCAGTGCCTTTATATAGGTTGAAACCTTAGCCTAAACAAAAAATGCTACAGAGCAGGGGGTGTACTATGAAGCAGGATTACTTAGCTGGATAACTGCACCGGATAAAACCCGGAACCATCCCAAATCTGGGACTCGGACTGAAGTAAAAAGAGCTGTTCCCGATTTTACTTATTTTTAGTGCAGTTATCCAGTTAACTAAGTAATCCTGCTTCGTAGGATACCCCCCAGGTTAGCTCTGTAGCATAAGTTAACATGGCAATTTAGCCCAATCAAAAGACAGCGACTTTCGTGATACCAACAACTCAGGATTAAGCCTATAGATGGCTAACCCACTTAGCCTGCTTTGTGTTACAGGCCCCAGGTTAGCCCTAAAGTATAAGGTACCATGGCGATACAGCCCAATTAAAAGTGAGTCATCTTTGTGACATGGAAAACCCAGGATTAAAGCTTAAATTTGCTCGCTAACCCCATAATATCGCCTTGTAGTACACCCCCCTGCTCTTATTAGTGGGCAAGATATTCCCTGAGTGTTCTCCTATTGATTTAATTCCGCTACCACTTGAGAGGAGTCAGGCCTACCAATGAGTCAGTGTGGTGTCATAAGGAGACAGGGCCTCGGCCTAACGAGGAAGAGATCACAGTGCCCCCAACACCCCCTCACAATCTTTATCTGAGAAAAAATTGATGGTTCGACTTTGTTGGAAAAAGGAGTGTGATTTGCCAGAACATCCTCATGAGCTGGCCTTGTGCCTTGTAGTCTTTATTCAGCTCCGGCAGTCATATCTGAGCTTCTTCATGAGCAACTGTCTGCTCACAATGAAGGTAACAATGCTCACAAACTACTATATTCCTGGCTTGTTTGGACCCCGAAGCAGAGTTCTTCATATACAAGGGCCTTTTTATACGGGCCACTATAGCGGGCATCTTGTTCATATGATGACTCGGTAGAGGACCAAGTTTATATAATCTCAGGCTTACACCGGCTGTCTGTATTGCTTGGTACTCTTCTAGGATTATACTAGCTATCTGCAGTTTCCTTTTCTATCAGCTCCACACCCCATTAGTGACTGCTGTGGGTGAATGTACATTAATTAAAAATCAGTCAGATGATAGAAGGGGGTGGAATCAAAGCTGTGTTCAGAGTATTCACTGAGGACTTAAAATAGTGTCTTCAGTAGGATCTCCACTCGGTGCCCCCAAGTTAGATTTCAGGGCCAACTGTACTGAACCTGACAAAGGTGCACCCTCTGTTCCAACAGTCAATGCCATTGTACAATGTTCAGGCTGGTGGAATCAATCAACCAAGTCAAAACAAACTATATCAGGTCTTAGGCTTAATTAATTTTATTAAATGGAAAACAGGATAAATCAATCACTACTTATAATTTACAATAAGAAGACATTAACCCTCATATTATGTTCCGGGTCAATTTGACCCATTCAAAGTTTTACATCTCTTAAAAACCAGTTAACTTTATTTTTTCATCTTCACACTATATGATTTTTCCTAATTTGTTGGGATTAAATAGTAAACATAATGCTATATTTTCAAAAGTCCTGTACCAACTTTGTATAGAAAGTGTTGCGTGGGGTCATTTGTGGGGTAGCTGTATAGAATGTAAGAAAATATACAACCGTTTTTTGTGGGTAATTCTGGCGGAACTTTCCTATATAGGTTTTAAATGTCACAAACTTTCGTTACCTCAGGCTTTAAAATTAGATGTATTTTTTTATATTTAGAAATAAAAGGCTAGTCAATTGGGAGACACACAAAAAGTGACACAGAAAGAAAAAAATTTCTATTACAATAGTCTTGTGTTAGTTTAAACTTTTTTTGGTCAAGTTGACATAAAAGGCGTCATAAAATGTGAACATAATATGAGGGTTCAACCAGAAGATAATTTGAAATTACCAGTAGAGAGAGACAGATAAAATAGAATTTGCCAGAGTATTAACCTCTTCCAGTTTCAGGGAAACAGGGACAAAAAGAAACAAACTAGAAAGATGGTTTGAATACGCAACCAAGGAACCACCACCCAAATAAAAAGAGGAAAACCTTTATTATCCAAGGCTCCAAAACCAAAAAAAATTTTTTTTCCTTGGGCCACCATAAATACCTTAGCCAGCAGGGACTGATGATGCATGCCCTGATTTGGTGATGCCGAGTTACGTTGTGGAAGGGGTGGTCAGGCTCATTTATGACAAGGACTGGCTCATCTAAAAGCTGACAAATTTACTTAATAAAAGTGATCTTATGTTGTTGAAAGTAGGGCTAGTATTATCAAAAGATTAATGGTTTTAACCTCTAACATACCCCCAACCCCCCCACACTTTTACACCTGTAATGGTTACCACCCCCCACACCCCCCCCCCCAACCCCAACCCAACAGTGTCTGCTCTGTCTTATCTCAAGGCTACTCTGGCCTAGCCCTTTGAAGTTTCCTAGAGCTCAGAACAGGCCAAATGGTGAATTAGAGGTAAAGCAAGTGGTGAATTAGAGGTCAGACAATCTAAATCAGGAGATGAACTCTCAGAACCTAACCATCAACTGGGTCTCAGATCTTCACATTGTGTATGGCCTTGGTCTGAGAGCTGGCCAATCAGCAACGATGAGGATCTGATACTGTAATTCTGCAGCATACATGTTCTGGATAAAGCACACATTGTTTATTCATGTCCCTGTAGATTATATTACCCACCATTCTCTAGCAGTTTAGGACTGTGTTCAGTGCTGAGTTCAGAACAGTAAAACGAATGCTACCTGAGGGAAAGGGGACAAGCCTTTCTGGTTCTGAACAAACTTGGTATACAAGAGACCACTTTATCTGGAATACAGTACATATAACTACACAGGGACTATTTCACAGAGCCTGATTAGCCCTGGTCTACCACTAAACAAGAATCCAATTGGCCACAAAGGTGTGATTCAGTCCTACATGAGGTCTAATCAGAGTGCGAAATACCCCCATGTTGCCTTTTCATTACAACTGCTACCTAAGCACACTGAAGGGTAAAATTTAGAATACCTCCTCTCTGATTCTCAAATACATTGTTTATTTATTTATTTTACATTAAACGCTATGATTATGAATCACAGAGAGGGGCTGTAAACCCTAGCCTTTGTGCATGGAAAGGTGCCAGGGCTCCTGGTCTTTCAAAGCAGTGAGCAGCAGTGTCATCAACCGTTTTAAGAGAGCTTTTTTTCCCCAAAGTTTTTTTTTTTTTTTTTTCCCCCAAAGCAAATTTTATTCCGGTTGTTTCTTTTCTCCTAATTTGAAATGCCTAGTTGTATTCATAGACCCGTCTCTTCACTGCGATATACTGCATTCATGCGGGCGAAGGCAGACAAGCTCTTGCGGTCATTGAAGCACGCGCCATCAGCTGCAGCTTCGCTTTAAAACGTAGCTATCTATATTTTCATATCCATCTTTATATTTACAAGCCATATTTATCATTATTATGCAGTTTTATTGTTCATAATGGTTTGTGCGCTTGATGTTAACAGCAAGTGCTTCAGACATACAGTAGCTGTAGGTTTCATTTCAACTGGCCCGCAACATTGCATCTCACAGTGCTTATCACAAAAATAAACCTGATGCATTTGTGTTCTAATAGGCTACACATCTCCATATGTGAAGGGATTGGAAAAATATTCTCACATCTAAAAAAAATTGTTTCGGTACAGCTGCATAGCCATGAGAAAAACGCATTCTCTGGGGTTCACGTACACATAAGAATGTTCTCAGTCGGTTTCAAGTTTCATAAACCTCAATTTGAGATCTCCATTTCATGCAAGATCAAATCTATTGAATTTAGGATCAAATCTGTGCGTACACTGTGCGGGTTATAAATGAGGCCCCAAGATACAGGATTAACCAACTAGTGACCCAATAAACGTTTGAATACTGCAAAGAATAGATGGAATATAACTAATGTTCGTAGAAAAGAGAACCAAATACAAACGCACCGTCTTGGTTCAAAGTGGGGAAAGCATACAGGCGTGGAAGAGTGATTCATGGACAAAATGCAAGCAACCATTTGAACATGCCAGGGTGTGCAAGCTCATCTTCTGTCAAGGGGCACCCGTGTATCTTACTTCATCAATGTGGGAACCAACTGACTCACAAAATCGGAAATTGTACAACACCACTTGGAAGTAAAATAATTTTTAATTGAATTAAAAAGATTTTTTTAACAACAAATAAACAGCTATACAGCAAAGAAATGGCAATTAAATGCATCACTTATAGAGTTACCCTTTAGCTAACCACCAAGGTTAAGATTGACAACAGTTATGAAAAACAAAGTGATCAATCGCTAAACTTTACACAATTAAAAATAATAATTTTAAAAAATACAGGCTCTTGAACACAGTTCAGATCCTGCCTTCCACCGTGAATACATAATGACCGTGAGTTTGGTATGAGGCCAAAGTAAATTCTGAAAACTCCAGGTGACAAAACCAGCCTATACAGTAAAACCAACATTTTACTCCGCTTCTGAAGAGAGTAGAGTGGAGCATCAGTCACATTATTCTGTGAAAAATTAAATGACTACCCGATAGAAAGCAAACGATTCGCAGCACGATTCTAACCCTGGTTTCCCTCGGTTACAAGCTTGCTACAGCACGCGCAGAAACCATTAACACCCCAGCTTTGTTTAGATGTACAATTATCAGAAGTACATTAAATTGGCGAAAGCTTTAGTCGCTGCTACGCCTTTCCTTTTAACGGCCGATGGGATATTTCGGGTCATCGCGTCGGTGCTGGCGTGGGAGCACATCCATTTCCTCTGGACTACTATAATGGCTTTGCCGCTCCCTCTCGCGACAGCCGGTCTGCCTCCTCATTCCCTTTATAACCAGCATGGCCAGGAATGTGAAGCTGGAGGCAGAACGGTAGGGTTAGAGGGTAGAGGGTGAGGAGAGAGGCCACTCTCTTTGATCATGGCACAGATTACCAGTATGTTTGGGCGCCGGGCTGAAACTCATTTAGAGAGGACAACTCAAACTTTAAAAAAATGGACCATTAAAGAGTCGATCTTCCTCAGCACTGAAAGTTCTGTCCATCAACCCTCTCAGAATACTGTTCCATTCCATTAGTGTACCATGCAAAAAAAAAAAAAATAATAATAATAAAAATATAACTTACCCATATTACCTCCAAGTCTCGATTTAACTCATCAAGTTTTTCAAAGTCATCTCTGTTGATGACCTGCCCACCGGACTTCAGCCTCCAGCCGTTAGCTTTCCAGTTCTTCACCCAAGTTGTGATGCCTTTGGAGGGACAATGATAGCAGACACTTTCTTCAACGACTAAGCAAAATCATATACCGTCAGTATTACATAGCGTATGCATAGTACTGTACATAGTGCACATTAATGCGTACATTCATGTGTGGATGGATGAATGCCGATTGCATTACACGGAATAAAATGTAATTCATTAACTATTTTTACATTCAGATGCACAACTACGAGGTATCCTGAGCAAAGGCCTCAGTTGAAAACTGAAAAGAAGAAAAGCACAAACCATTGATGGTAAACATGCTGTCTGTGTAGAGTACGAGCTTTTTAATGTCTCCATCTCTGGCTTGTTCCAGAGCTTTACATGCAGCCTGTATCATAAGGAAAAAAAACTTATTTCCATTCAAACACAAGTAAATATAATAAATCAATTAGTGAGTAGGAACCCAGAAAAAAAAAGAAAAGGTTTCACCTGTAATTCGGCCCTCTGGTTGGTTTGTCTTCCGTGTAGCCGGTCACAAACATTCCTGTGTTGAAAACAGAAAGGGTTTGCTCGTCAAGTTTTATAACAAAACTGTTATTCTGCAACATTTTATTGAACTTACCAATATCGGTCTGATGTTCAATTTAATTGTCAGTGGAGTGGCTTAAAAAAAAAAACCTAATGATAGACTTTTTATACAAATGTTCAGTGTAATAATTGAATGTGCCCATTTATTAAAAACGCAAAACAGTCCAATTTAGTGTGTGTAGTAATGGACAGGGTTTGGGATCAACAATCATGAGCTCAAACCTGTGTAGAAATGGGCGGAAGAGACACACCACTACAAGGTGATATTTAACAATACATATTACTTAGTATACAATATAAATGCGTCTTTTTTTTGCCCAAGATGCAGAATTGAAGCAGTTTCCACATTAATAACTATAGAAATATCAGCCGCCCCTGAGCAATGACTGGCAGATAGACCCACGTACATAGGATGATCCGGTCCCCAGTAAACTCCGATGCCAGCACGTGCGCCATGCTTCCCGTTACCTGAGCAACAACCGTCCGTGTACACCACCACCGCGTCACCTGCAGATAAACCACGGCACGCGGTAAACCACCGTGCACCGCAGATTACACAGACCAATAACAAACACGCTATTTAAATTAGTTGTTTTTGTGTGCCTTTTATAATTTTTTTATCCACTAAAACAATCCCATGTAAGTTGACTGCAATGCCATGCTCGGAGTGGTGCAGCAGAGGATAACTGGTAGCCTGGTGTGTCTGTCTTTAGCTGGCACTGATGTTGTGCAAACCCGTAGACCTTGAACAGACCTCTACCCCTAGTGAGAGCGGCCTGTTGCCGCTTTGGGGATGTTCATAAGCTGGTCACAGTCAGTAAATGGCGTGGAGGAGGCTGAGGCTAAAGCCTGCAATCACAACGGGGTCCGGAACATTCATAGGCTGCGAAGCCATAACATCAGACTTTATTTTAGGCTATTTTACCCATGTAGGTAAACCCATCACTGCTGGGTGGCGCCGAGCAGGCCTTCTGCGACGCTCCTTCGGCGCATTTCAATCGCTTGCCGTGGTCCACTTCATCCGGATCCACATGGGGCCGCTTGCCTCCCAGCGGAACCGCGAAAAGAGCTTCAGGTGCAATTCTAGGGACCTCTGGCACACAGCTGCCACCTTCAGGGGGGGGGGGGGGAAACCAGTATCATATTAACATACAAGCAGGTTTTACAGTACCTGGTCAACACAACACAATTTCTTGAATATTGCGTCACATTTTATTACAGTGCTCTTCACAGCAATATTCCACGTGTTGGACTGACGACATGCAATTACTTTTTTTTTGACACATTTGTAATGTGATTTGGAAAGGTTAGCCAAACATGTTCTGAGCTGGTTTAAGTGATTAAGGGGGTTAATTTCCCTCCTTTTCATAATCGTTAGAAAATCTTGATTAGTGACCCCAGTACCAGCAGCAGAGGCCGATGGTATCGCCCCTGGCTGGCTCCTTACAAAAGCCCAGGCGTCTTCCTCTGAGCCAAACTTCTTGTAACTGGCACAAGGGAACTTGTCAACTTGGCTTTTGCATTCATCCCTGGAGCACAATCATCAGAGGTCAGAGACTACAGAAAACTCAGTAAACGACTGGATTATTTTATCCACAGGACAAGAACAAGTTGGACAACTTAAAACATACCACGTATTGTAAACACCGGGCGTGACACCTTTTCTCACAGCGTAGAAGAATTTCCCTTTGGCCATCTCTCCGATACCAATGCAGACAGCCCTGCGTACAACGCTGTAAAGACTGGTCAATTTTAACATCACCCCAACAACAAAAGGTGTAGGCTACTATCTAACGTTACTTATCTTTGAATTGACAGCAGCGTCATACATTTTAATAGCAGAACTGTAGCTAGATATCTTAATACATTGTTGTTAACAAACACGAGCAGAATACTGGTTGCCAACTAGCTTAATTGTTAGCCAACGACATTAGAATTTTACTCAAGTAAATTATCCATCTATTCTCACATGTATGTGCGTGGTACAGGTGCACAAACAACACACAAATACAGCTACTGGAATCCCTTCTTCTTTCGACGCTAACTAGCTAGTCTGTCACCACGGCATTTTTAATGGACTGTCTTCAGAAAAGAAGCTACTTGTCTGCTTTTTGTAACCGAAAGTAAACATGCGCACTCTCTAGTGGCTGGAATGCTTCTTCTTCTTCTTGTTTTACGGCGGTTGGCATCCAGCTCATTGGTGCATTACCGCCACCTTCTGCTCCGGAGTGTGGATCAGAAAATAGACTTACACTCTAATTCCCATCACCCTAAACTATTTGTCCCTCCATTCTTTACTCCTAGTCCTACTTATAAAATCTCTATCTTTTTGACAGCCACCCTAACACCCTATTCCTGTTTATCCCTCATATCCTATAAAATAATCCTGTATCCCTTAAGAAGGCTAACAGTACACTAACCTGTGCTCTCTCACTCATGTTCAGTAGACCTCTTAGTGTGATTTCCTGCACCCCTAATTCCCTCAGCTTATTTATTATCATCTCTCTCTGTATCCCATACCTCCTACAACTCAGAGCTACATGCTCCACTGACTCTTCTTCCTGACACTCCTCACACAAGCCTGTCTGGTGTTTCCCTACCATTTTTAACGTTTTGTTTAACCCACAGTGCCCCAACCTTAACCTTGTCACCACAGTATCCTCTCTCCTGTTTCCACTACCTACCCTAGTAACTTTGACATTCTTTTGTATATGATAAAGATGCCTCCCTTTCCCCTCTCTGTCCCACCTTTCCTGCCATATTTGATTAGTTTTTTTCCCAGATTACACATTTAACCTCTGCTTTACTAATGCTGACTTGCATATCTATATTTCCTTTCTTTAAGGCCCTCTTTGCCAATTCATCCACCCTCTCATTACCCTTTACTCCTACATGCGCTGGAACCCACACAAATTTTACTTGACCCGCCTGATTTGTTATCCTTGTGACTGACATAAGGGTTTCATATAAAATATCTTTACGGCTGTTTGAGTGAAAAGACCTTAGACTTGCTAGGGCTGAGGATGAATCTGAACATATTAATACCTTGTTCTGTCTGGGTTTTTCTACCCATCGTAGTGCTACCAACACTGCCAACATCTCCACTGTGTAGACCCCTAATTTATTGGATGTTCTTCTGTTTATTCCAATTCCTTTTGCTGGTATTGCTACCCCAAATCCTGTCTCAGGTTTTTTTTTTGCACCATCGGTATAAATCTGTGTATAATCACTGTACAACAACTTTAGTTGAGCATTTACTGCCACCCACTGGTCTGGAGTGTAGACTGGGAATCAATAATGTCCTTGCTTAATAATAAAAATATAAATAAATACTAATAATAAAATTTAAATATATATTAATAAAAACTCAAATTCTATTTATTAAGCCTGTTGAATGTAAATACTCCAACAGAAATGTAATACATGTATCCCTTGTAGTAATTCTGTATAAGTTGTGCCCACACTTCATGTTAGATTGGTTTTCTCTGTCTGACATATTTTATGCAGCAGTATACTACATTAATTACTGTTTCTTGTTCACCACAAAATTCACATCTGCCATCTACATGTTTGTTTATCAAGAAAAGTGTACTATTTAGACCTGTGTGTCCTAACCATAGAAATATATAGTTCTATGGTCCTAACCTTAAGTGACTGGATGCTAACTAGAATGATCCATATTACTTTTTCCGGGTTTGACATTTCCCATGATCCTTCAGCAGAACGCACTTTTACCAACCTCTCGCGATATTCCGGCCTCTTCCCAGGCCGACGTTGACTGAGGTTGGTAGGAAGATTTGGTACAGTCATTGCATTCTTCTGTAAAATGCTGGAAATATACATTATAGTTAAGAATTTTACTCACATACTTGTGGCAAAGTTGTGGATACATTAGATGTTCTCTCTTAAAAGAATGGATGGCTGTCGTAATTCTGTCGAAGGCATTTGTATGGTTGCGGACATGAGTGATTCGTAGCAAAGATATATGGAAAGCCATTATCAGGCCCATGTGTTTAGGGGTGCGAGCAAGCCAATGTTTGGAAATGCAATATGATCGCGTTGTTCTCAACGCAGAAATTGGTTTTATTTGAATAGACGGTTGTTGCACGTAGTGTGCGGTATCTTGAGGATTTGGTGGTTGGGGAGTAAGCTAGCTCAAATGTCAGGACGCGACGAAAGATGGCTAAGTTAAATAACGTTAACATAACTTCGTTTGTCTGGCTACGGTAAGTTTACGTCGTTACTTGGCACATTTTCTGAACATGTAGTTGGATTAACTAGACTTTTGGGGCATAATTGTGGCACGATTTATATAAAATAGATTTCAGCGTCTGAATTAGGTGCATTGTTGGGCTGTGTAACGCGGTAACGTTATTGCTGCTTGTAAGATTTACCAGGCGATTTGTCCTTTCTGGACTTACGTTGTGTGCTTGCTCGGCTAACGCTGCACTCGAAACTTGTGTAACGGTTTTGGGAAATTGCTAGAGTTTTTAAAATTACGGCTAACTTACTTTCCTAGTTTGCATTGACCTGATTCGGTATGACTTCAACTCCCTAAATCCGATTGTTTCAACCTCTTGTGCCCATAATTCAGACATTGGCCATGTTCAGCACCAGCGCCAAAATAGTGAAGCCCAACGGCGAGAAGCCTGATGAATTCGAATCTGGCATTTCCCAGGTAAGTTAAGTGAACTTGCCCCTTGTATTGCAGCCTGTTAGTAAGCAAGAGTGAATTACACATCGATTATAATGTATGGTAACATTGGAGTCTCTAGATGGCTCATGTAGATCTTGTATTAAGTCATTCTGCAGGTGAAGGACTGCTTCTGTTCTATTCTAGGCCCTCCTTGAGTTGGAGATGAACTCTGACTTGAAGGCTCAGCTGAGGGAGCTGAATATCACTGCAGCTAAGGTCAGTAACATAAACTGGCCTGCAGAGAAGGGAACGCTACGTCTAAACGTATTGTCATTTTTCTGGTGAGAACACACGAGTACTGTAGTAAACTGGAATGTTTTCTTGGATTGAGGATGTATTCAAGATGGTTGATCATGCAAAATAAATGCTACGAAGGTTTGCATGGCCCCCCCCTTCTCCCCAACGTGGACATCCTGTGAGGTTGCCCTCGCGTGGCTCTGTCCATGTGGCGTTATGGGAGCGCAGCACTTCGGTGCCGTGACGTACAATCCCGTTCCACGACGTTGGAGAGCAAGCCTGTCCCCGGCCCTCGGGCTGGTGTGGACGGCGTCCTGTATATTCCTACGTCTTCCCAGAGCCTTCGGGCCGTTACTGGGGAGGTAAACCATGCAGTGCACATGTTTATCTGAAATGTCCCCAACTTCTGAGGCCTTGCTATCCCTTTAGATGACTGTCAGTGACCAGTTAAATTTATTGTTTGGTTAAACGTTGCCTTGTCTTTCTCAGGAAATTGAGGTTGCTGGTAGCAGGAAAGCCATCATCATCTTCGTGCCTGTGCCCCAGCTGAAGTCCTTCCAGAAGATCCAGGTCCGGCTTGTGCGAGAGTTGGAGAAGAAATTCAGTGGCAAGCATGTGGTGTTCATTGCACAGGTAAGATCATGGTACCTTGCAGGCTTCCCTGAGCCTATGGTCTGTCATCTGTGTGTGGTGTGTCCAGGCTTATCTTGGCGTTTGAGTGCTAGGATGCTATTTTTGTTGAATTCAGAGTTCTTAAAATCCTGTTTATCTTAAGTAATTGAATTACTTTCGATAACCCAGAACCAATTTAATTTAAAGAAAAAGAAAAGCCTGTGATGGCTTAAGAAACAAAATTGATTCTGTGTTACTTTCTGTTAATTTAATTGTCATTACTACTTATATGGGGTTGTTGGTTGGCTGAAAAAGCAGTTAAAATCCAACGTGGGCATCCTGTGAGGTTACTCTTGCATGGCTCTGTCCGTGTGGCGTATGGGAGCGCAGCACTTCGGTGCCGTGACGTACAGTCCCGTTCCACGACGTTGGAGAGCAAGCCTGTCCCCGGCCCTCGGGCTGGTGTGGACGGCGTCCTGTATATTCCTACGTCTTCCCAGAGCCTTCGGGCCGTTACTGGGGAGGTAAACCATGCAGTGCACATTCTGCTTTCAGCCTACCATGTCGAATGCACTTTCATAAGTTTTTTTTGGCTTAAAGCGTTTGCCAATAGACTATTGTAATGGTAAGAGCAGATTTGTTCTTGACCATACACTGGGATTCAGAGTTCTTGTGGGAAATTATCATTCATTAATATATTGCATTTATGCAGCACCTTTTGTCATTATCTCTGTGCTTTACAGTGAGAATCTCGTCTCATCCCACTCATCAATCTGTAGCTCCCACCTTGGTGATGCATGGGTGACAATGCCCACCACATGTCCGCTGAGGCGGAGAGTTGTATATTCAATTAATTTAGGGAGGATGGGTTTTCAGGTTGAGAGCACGGCTGGGAATATAGCATTGTGAATGCCTTTTAAAAAAACATTTTCCTCTGCCTTTTTCCAGAGGAGAATTCTGCCCAAACCTACAAGGAAAAGCCGCACAAAGAACAAGCAGAAACGTCCCAGGAGGTGAGATTCCGTCAATTCCGAATTGTGCATTTTTTCAGCAGATATCATCCACTCGTTGTGGAATTGGAAATAATTCTATAAAATAAAATGGTTGTCTTGGACCACCAACAGATCGAAGGGTTTAAAGTTGTTTGAAACTGGAACTATCTCCAAATACATTAATTTAATAGGACGCAAACACTGCTTTGTTGGTTTGCATATGCTCTGAAATATGTTCTTTAGTAATTTTGTTTCCAGTTGGCATGTTATACTTTGACCCAACGTGGGCATCCTGTGAGGTTACTCTTGCATGGCTCTGTCCGTGTGGCGTATGGGAGCGCAGCACTTCGGTGCCGTGACGTACAGTCCCGTTCCATGACGTTGGAGAGCAAGCCTGTCCCCGGCCCTCGGGCTGGTGTGGACGGCGTCCTGTATATTCCTACGTCTTCCCAGAGCCTTCGGGCCGTTACTGGGGAGGTAAACCATGCAGTGCACATAAATTTCATAAGAATCAAATATCTGGTGAATTCATTGAGTAATGCTACTTAGAATGTGCAGTTTTGAATGCTGTGAAAATGCCAAAAGCATGTGTTTGGTTGTAGTGGTTTTATGTTTGTCTACACACAAAAATTCCATTGTATTGAGGGACCAAATGAATGGATCCCACTGCAGTACTGCATTATGAATGGGTGTAGTGGCGCTCTAAAATATCAATGTGGGTTTTCAGAGTACATGTCGAAATAAACTAAAATTGTAATCGGGTCTCTTTCCCAGTCGCACACTGACCGCTGTGCACGACGCAATCCTTGAAGACCTGGTCTTCCCCAGCGAAATTGTTGGCAAGAGGATCCGTGTGAAACTGGACAGCAGTAGGCTCATCAAGGTCCACCTCGACAAGGCGCAACAAAACAATGTTGAACACAAAGTGAGTTTACAATTACAACTTTTGTGTGTCTTACTTAACCCCCCCCCCCACCCCCACCCCCAACGTGGACATCCTGCGAGTTCGCTCTCGTGTGGCTCTGTCCGTGTGGCGTATGGGAGCGCAGCACTTAGGTGCCGTGACGTACAGTCCCGTTCCATGACGTTGGAGAGCGAGCCTGTCCCCGGCCCTCGGGCTGGTGTGGACGGCGTCCTGTATATTCCTACGTCTTCCCAGAGCCTTCGGGCCGTTACTGGGGAGGTAAACCATGCAGTGCACATTTCTAATCTGTTCGTTAGCTTGTCAGCTTTTTATATTATCCTTTGTATGACTCCATTTTGCATGAATGTTTTGTGGTGGAAGGAATTTTGGACTTGTTACCAGCAATGGCTTTGATTGTCTTTCAGGTCGAGACCTTCTCTGGTGTCTACAAGAAGCTCACAGGCAAAGATGTGATATTTGAATTCCCGGAATTCCAGCTGTAAAGTGCAAATGACAAAATAAATTTGTTTACCGTCATTTACTGTTTAGCACAAGATAATTTTGTTGTGTAAAATGTCCATTTGACAGGGATTGCAACACGCCCAGTCTTGCTTCAGTACATGTGTGGAAGTTCTTGTCTTTGAGATCTACCTTCAGTGAGAAATACTGTTTCATTCCCATTAATCACAATTTATTGAAATTTCTTCTGGTGTTTGAGTTTCTGATTTTGTCTCGCCTTCATTGCAGATTATAGAAGGAACAAAGCAAGTTAATTAACTAAATTATTTTAAAATGGACATTTTAAGCAGGACAGTCTAGCATTAATTTTGGTTGTATGATAATTAAGTTCAAGCTAACCATCTCTGTTTTACATGTAGCTTGCTGTCAGCCAACATCAGTTATATTTTGTGTACTCTAAAAGCACATTCACAAATGTCCCACTGTGTGTGGAACTAGTGCCCTCTCAATGAAAAGTCAGGACGTTGGCATTTCGAAGGCGTTCAAGATATTTTCAGGATTTAGTGAGTATTATGGAGTCAAGTTGATTTTAAATGCATGTGAGATTGTGTGAACCTTAAACCGGCCAATTCAATGGAAGTGGTAATGCTGCTGATGGTACCAACATAATGTGCTGTAAATGAACTACTTTGATCTAGTATTCTAATAATGATTCCATTGTAATGGGAAGTCATTACGCTATAGAATTGTGTGCGTTATGGTGAAAGTTTGTTTTGCCACTAGATGGCAACATGTAGTTATACTTCAATTCATTTTCCAGTTGAGAGCACTGTAATCCTCACATACCCTACAAACCTTATCCTATAGTGGTTAGCCCCATGTCTAAAGAAAGGTAAGATAATTTTGGAATCATAAAAAGCCCAAACAAAACTTGAGGAAATGGGAAATGCATTCCATTATGACAAGTGATGGTTACACGTCATTTTTGAATAAACATCAGTAACGAGCCATGAAACATTTGGCACTGCACGCTAGCTTTTTATTTATAAGAGGAAAATGCTTCAATTGGTAAAGGAACTCTCCACAAGGGCTGGCTGGGCCCTACTGCTGCTGGGTTGAGTCATAACTATTGGCTATGGTATCTGTCAACTCATCTACAGCAGAGGTGAATGAATGGCCTTGTCCTGCCAGTGCGCTGGATTTACTTGCACTCACAATTCCTATGCAGAAGTACAAACTAATGAGTGGAATATAGTATTTACTTGGATGACATTACAAGTGAAAGCACGTCGCCCTGTGTGATCCTTGATTGCCGTGCTTATATCCTTTCACTTAAGAGTCCCTTTGACACTTCGAAAGACCCTCCAAAATACTAATATTACATTCATAAAATCGTACATTGATCTTTTCCACCAGCGTTTCTCAGAGCAGTTGCGAGTTATGTTTTTGTATAGGTAATAGCAATTTGTGTGCATGTGCTTATTCGTAAATCCGATTTAAAAACTCAGCTATGAAATGATTGAATACCTGCGCTGAACAGAAACAAGTAGCGGCCCTTGGTCACACTTCATTTATACCACTGGCTGCAAATGTTTGAAACATGGATCCATAAATCCTCTTCAAACTAACAAGACCTCGCCATCATCGTTTTCTCTAGGCCTCTGTACTTTCTCCCTTTGCATATGCCAAAGAGAAGTAGGTTATGGCCGGCATGAATGGAGTGAGCTGCAGGTGGGTTTTCCATAGCTATTGTTCTCTGCTTTGCCAGTGTGGGTAAACCCATGGGGACGTTACATTTTGGTCATGTACATGACAGTGTCATAAGGAGAAGATACTGTATGTTTTTACTGTATGTTACAGCTAATTGTTTCCCTGGGAGCAGGTTGAAATGAACACTTGCTCAGTCCCATTCAGTTTCCACGTCTACTAACCGAAGGGCGTTTTATCTTACAAAAAAAAACTCAAAGGTGTTTTTCTTCTGTATTTAGAACGGTACATTCAAGTTGCATATGATGAAAATAGTTTTGCTTTTCATTCTAGTTTTGGGCTCTCCCTCAGTGGGTAGTGACAACTATGGCAGCACCCTCCTCTTTTTGGAAAGGGGTGTTCAGCTTTGCCTGTCCCTGCAGCTTGTCTGGTCATTTCTGGGTCTGAGCCTAGATATCTGCTACAGTGTGCTGATCTATCGAAGGTTAAATACTCCTCTACCACTTATGTAATGAAAGAGGAGATATTATAAAATATTTTTTATGACCTGGCAAGGTACTTCTTTTTTTTCCAAAAAGTATTTCTTTATTTCTCTGGAGGAGTAACCCCTATGGAGAAAAAATATGCTGCAGTATATTGTAAATATATCAAAATTATCTTCACAATATATTTAAAATATACTGCAGTATATTACATTTCCATATGGGAATGTTGCTGTACAAGTCTCTTTGGAGTGTATTTTCTTAGTTTTTACCACAAACCCTTGAATGTCCTATATCTGCCGCTGTAAAGGCAGTAGGTTGTCAGAAACTTCTCTAAATATCTAAAATACCCTTCATCACACACAAACATTGTCTGGACCAATGAAAAACACGCTAGACCTGAAATAATAATTAAAAAATTAAATAAAACAGAAAATGAACTATCCATTTAACACCCCTACCCGTCCTAAAAGTGCTCTGGGATCTTCAATAACCACAGCGAATCAGAACCTTGGTTTAAAATCTCATCCGAAGTACGGTACAAATATGCACGGTGTGCCTACAAAAGGTGCCCTTAAATTATAACGCGTATTAGCATGACTACGATTTTGAATATGAAACTGACCACGTTTCTAAAGCAAGGGCCTGTGAGTGTCTTCAGTAGCAGTGCAGGATACAGATTCCTCCTCATTTGCCTGTGTTCGCTGGAGTTGGTGTATTTTTGGCAGAGCGACAGGGTGAGGGAGATCCCCCCCCGGGTTGAATCAGTCAGACTGAGAGAGCAGCTGCGCAGAGATCAGTGCAGAAAGAGGTACTGAAACCTGCTCTCTCTCTCTTGTACATAGACAGGCTTTCTCAAAGCCACCCTGCACCTGGCACCTGCTCGCTGGACCTCCCTTTGACCACCGACTAATCATTTCTCCCTACCGACTCCTTATTGTGAGATGACTATTAAGATTTGCTATTACCGCCCATACCTTCATAGCAGAGTTAAAAATGTGCACTTTGTTTTCTAATCGGCTGTTTAAGCTACAGCGCAAACTAAATATTTAATTTAATGTTTGACTAGATAAAAACTGAATGCATCCAGCCAGCCATTATCTAACCTGCTTATTCCTTGGTGAAGGTGGCGGAGGGGCTCGAGCATATCCCAGCATGCATTGGACGAAAGGCAGGCCTACCCCCTGGACAGGTCGCCAATCCATCGCAGGGCTCACACACCATTCAATCACACATACCTACGGGCAATTTAGAGTCTCCAGTTAGGCTAACCTGCATGTCACAGAAAGGCCCCATGACTATGGATTCCAACCCAGGACCTTCTTGCAGTGAGGCGACAGTTTTATCCACTGCACCACGTGGTGCCTGAAAACCAACACAGAGATTCTTAACATTATCACTCATACTACCATGTATGATCTAGCCAGCTCTTGAAATCTTTGTTCTCTTAAACAGGGAGTGCACTTATCACTGCATACATGTGCCAAAGGCTCACTTAATTTCTCGTGGTTCTCAACTAATTACATTAGTAAAAACAAATGCATAAAAATAACATTGTATTGATGGTTGTGTGACACTCTTCATTCCCGTCCCCGCTGTGCTCCTTGTTTTCCCTCACGTGTCGTGTTATGTTTTCATGTTTCCTGTTTGTTTCCCTCGTGCTGCAGGCTGGCCGTGGGTTTCCCTCTTTGTGTCACTCATTTACATTGCGTAGTCTCCGCCTATCTCATTCCTTTCCCCGCTTGCATTCCTCATGCTCTCTGCTCTGTTAATCACTCACGCATACATTCTCACGCTGCACGCAATTATTGCTCATTAACTCTCCTATATATTCTCCTGGTGTTCTTTGTCTTGTGCCAGTTCGTTAAGTCTCGTTGTTGAATTAACTCTTGTCTTGTCTCGCTTCGTGTCTTGAAATCTAGCCTTGTCTTGCCTTGCTTTTGCTGCCTCAAGTCTTGCCTAGCTCAGCTTATTACGCTGCCTGTTTTGTTCTGCCTTGCTGTCATTAATGCCTTGTTCTGCTTTGCATGTCCGCCAGCCTGCAGCTGTCCTAGCCCACTCCACGCAGCCCTGTCTCCCGCATCCCGCTCCTCCTCTGCTACACCAGCCCAGGATTCCGCCACCATCCAGCCCCTTGCCTACTCCCACTCCCGTTCAACCCCCTGCTAACGCCATTCCAGGATCCTGTCCCGGCATTAATATTCTCCCTATACTTCTGGAGTTGTGGACGAAGTAATAAATTATTGAATTATTGAAATTCCTGTCTGTGAGTCGTGCGTTTGAGTCCAGTCCCTTCACGGAATCATAACAGAACGAACTGGCCAACATGGACTCAGCCGACTCTGTGCAGTTACAACACGCCCTTGCCTGTCAGGGACGTCAAGGAGACTCTGAAGTCCATCTCGGACCGAGTGAGTCAGATGGGGCCCATGATTGGCCAGCTAGCGGCTCAGCTGCCCCTCCCTCCTTCGATGCTGGGCCCATCTGAGGAGAAACCGATGCAGTTGAACCGCGTCACTATCGATGTCGGCGGACGTCGACGAAGAGTGGTCTCCGGTTTCTTTATCTATTGTGGCCGTCCGGGCCATTGTTTGGCCTCCTGTCCCATTCGCCCAAGAAGGGATGGCTCGCCGGCAAGACAGGGCGTACTGGCGAGCCCTATCTCCACTGCTCATCCAGTCCAGTCTTGGGTCCAATTGAAGGCTACCCTGCTGTGGGAGTGGGGTTTTTCTTCGTAGTGAAGAAGGACGGATCGCTCCGACCATGCATCGATTACCGAGGTTTGAATGCTATAACCATTTGTAACAAATACCCATTACCCCTAATCAACTCTGCCTTTGAATCCCTACATGATTCTACCATTTTCACAAAACTGGATCTCCGCAACGCCTACCCCCTCATCTGTATCCGGGAGGGAGATGAATGGAAGACGGCGTTCAACACCCCCCTCCGACACTTCGAGTACCTGGTGGTCCTGTTCGGCCTTACTAACGCTCCAGCGGTCTTTCAGTCCCTAGTCAATGATGTTCTGCGCGACTTCCTCGGATGGTTTGTATGCGTGCGTGTACATTGACGATATCTTGATATTTTCCAAAACCCCTGAAGAGCATGTTATCCATGTCCCCAGGTTCTCCAGTGGCTGCTGGAGAACAAGTTATTTGTCAAAGCTGAAAAGTGTAGTTTCCACACCTCTTCCGTTCATTTCCTGGGATTCATCGTGGAGGAGGGTAAGATCCAAGCCGACCCCACGAAGCCGGCCCCACGAAGATCCAAGCCGTAGCTGACTGGCCCCAACCGGCCACACGTAAGCATCTTTAACAATTCCTGGGTCATTGCTGCTCCCCTCACTGACCTTACCTCCACTTCCGTCCCTTTTCTCTGGAACCCCGAGGCTAACCGTGCCTTTTCCGCACTCAAGGCTAAGTTCTCCACAGCTCCCATCCTCTGCCACCTGGACCCCAGCCGTAAGTTTGTCATGGAGGTGGATGCTTCCAACACTGGCATTGGGGCCATCCTTTCTCAACGCTCAGCCCAGGATCACAAGATGCACCCCTGCGCCTTTTTCTCCGGCAAACTCACCCCGGCGCAACACAACTACGACGTCGGAGACCGGGAGTTACTGGCAATCAAACTTGCCTTGGAGGAGTGGCGGTACTGGCTGCAGGGGGCAGGTAAACCTTTTCTTGTCCTGACTGACTACTGCAACCTCGAATATATGAGATCTGCCAAGCGACTAAATGCCCGTCAAGCCCGCTGGTCCCTGTTTTTTGCATGATTCAATTTCTCTATAACCTACAGACCCGGTTCCCGTAAAACTAAGCCTGATGCACTGTCACACATGTTCTCCCCTCACACCAGACCTGCTGTTCCGGACCCCATCATTTCCCCGTCCTGCATGGTGGCTGCAGTCTCCTGGGAGATCGAAGGTATCGTGAAGGCTGCCCAGGCTTCCCACCCGGACCCCCGCAATAACCCTAACTCCTGTTTATTTGTTCCCGACTCTGTCCACTCTCAGGTTCTACAGTGGGCCCACGCCTCTCATCTGGCCTGCCATCCTGGTATCCTGAGGACCACCACCCTGGTCAGGAGGAGTTTCTGGTGGCCCAGCCTGAAGGGGGATACCCGTGCATTTGTCCTCGCCTGCCCGGTGTGCACCAGGAGTAAGGCCTCCCACTATCCCCCTGCTGGCCTCCTTTGCCCTCTCCCCGTCCCGGGCCGTCCTTGGAGCCATGTGGGGGTGGACTTTGTGACCGGTCTGCCCCTGTCGGATGGCAACACCGCCATCCCAACCATTGTGGACCGGTTCTCCAAGGTGGCCCACTTCGTCCCCCTGCCCAAGCTTCCCTCTGTCCTGGAGACAGCGGAACTCCTGGTGCTGCATGTGGTGAGGCTGCACGGGATCCCCAGTGACATCGTGTCGGACCATGGGCCCCAGTTCTCCTCCCAGCTGTGGAGGGCCTTCTGCGCTGCCCTGGGCGCCTCCGCCAGCCTGTCCTCGGGATACTACCCCCAAACCAACGGCCAGACGGAGCGGACCAACCAGGACCTGGGAGCTGCCCTGCGGTGCATGTCAGCTCGCAACCCCTCCTCCTGGAGTAAGTTCCTGCCGTGGGTGGAATACGCCCACAACTCCCTCAGGAGCACCGCCACCGGGATGTCCCCCTTTGAGTGCTCCTTGGGGTACCAGCCGCCCCTGTTCCCAGCCCAGGAGGAGGAAGTTGCCGTTCCGTCCGTCCGGTCCCACCTCCTCAGATGCAAGAGAGTCTGGAAGCTGCCCGCACCGCACTCTATAGGATAATTTCTGTTAGAATAGTGTGGGACTCTGTAATGAGTATATATAATAAATATATATAGGGAATTGGTGTATAAGCAGGTTTATATGAATGTGTGTCTGAAGGAGAGAGCGTGCAGCCAGGCACCGGATGAGCTGACCTGTGGGATTAAAGGTCAAGGGAGTACCTTGGTGGGCAGTTGGTAATAAATATGAGAAAACAAATCATGTAATGACAGAATGTGTGACAGAAGGGAATTCCTTAAGTAAGCAGTTAAGGGTAGGACTGAGAAGATACCCAGTTAAGGATAACCAGATGTGCACATCAATATGCTATAGACATTTTTACGATTGGTAAATAAGTTAGAAAACCTGAAATAATGCATATATTAAGGAGGTCTCAATGTATGCAGCAGGCGATTGGCCATCGGACCAATAGGAGGGCCTATACATGTTTTAACTGTATAAAACCTGTGGAATAAGGCTGAAAGGGTGTGACTTCATGAACTCACCCGGCTTTGTTAATCACTAATAAAGTCGTTCAAAAATGGCAAGCTCCTGTCTCTGAGAGAATGATTCTGAGAGAAAAAAGACACGACATAGCTTTGGCGTAGTCGGCAGGATTGGAATAACAGAGGCTGGAAATTCGGAACCGTCTGCTGCTGTGGGCCGGGGGCCGGATGGGTCACACAAGCCAAGGTGATCACCAAAAAAAAGGTAAAAGCGAATGTTCTTCGTACTAGTTTAACGGGTTGTGTGACTTGTTCCGAATGCCGCCCTGGCAGTGGACTGTCGAGTAAGTCTCTCCAAATTAAGAACCAAAAAAGTAAATAACTGAGACTGAGCTTGTGATTTTTGAAAAGAATGCATGTGTAATGTGTGTGATTGGGCCTCGAGGGAACATGTACATATGACAAAAATCTCCTTAGTGGAGTCACGTGATTTGTCCTGCAGTAAAAGCCTCAGCGGAGCGGAAAGGTGCCCGCAGAGAGCCGGGAAGTCAGGCAAATAAAATCCTGTATAATAACGGATTTCTCTGTATGTTGTAAAGACAGTAGAAAAAAGAGCCTAATTAACAGACAGTAGTCGTGTATAATTATAGGTTTTCTATATGTTGAAAGGCTAGCAGAGAAAGGACCGAATTAACAGGTCACTCAGAAGTGAGTGTTGGAACGAATGAAGTAAGACTGGGTGACAGAGTGAAAGTCTGTCACAGGTGGAGAGGGGGTGTGAAGCGCTCCTGTTAAGTCTCCATTTAAAAAAGTGTGAACGAGAGTGAGTTTGGGAGAGTCCTGCACGGTGTAATTTGATTGGGCGTTGTTTGAGAGACATTCAACCATCGAGCCGCTGATTGGGCTCTCTAGTACGAGAAGTTGTGTGTGTGTGGCTGTTTGATTCTGGTTTGCCTGCGTTAAGTGTGTTCTTGTGTGTATGGGAGCTTGAAGTATATAGAGTAAGTGAGTGTGTGAGAGAAATCTGCCAGAAGGACAGATTGGTGTAATAGGGTTATAAACCGTATACCTAGACGGAATAATAGTGGAATAGTAGTCAATAATAAAGTGTAATTAAGCATACTCACAAAATAGAAAAATATTTAACAAGCTTTTTAAAGGTACCTTTTAATGCTGTGTGATAATAAATGTATAAATATATGTGAAAGATTTAGCTTTTTTCTATGAAGCAATAGGGAAGATACGCTAAGAGATAGAATCCCCTTGGGAGATTGGAGGTTAGTTTTGAAGTTGGCTTGGCTGTGTTGTGCATTATCTCACTGATTATTGTTGTACCAATCCTTTTATTAGTCCCATAACGCGATCATTGTTGTGTTTCGAGACGTATGTTGGAAAATATAGGGTTGTGGTAATTGATCAGTTGTGATAAAACATATGCAAAGTATATGATTTGGTATATTGTGGTTGGAATTTAGTTGACATTGCAGAAAATACTTGTAATATTGTGCGAATAAGTGCGACGGTTCGACCAAATACCCACTAGGCAGAGGATTAGGCACCTCGAACCTAGTGGGTAACAGGCGGCGGCGGAATTGCAAAGTTCCGAGGGCACGTTAAAAACGGTATATAGTGCAGGGGAGAAGACTGAAGGCCCCCGTGTCTGATGAAGTATGAATTAACATACTGCCGTGGTACCGTCTAGTCGGCGTAGTTGTCGCATGTAAGTATGCAGGCACTGCGTGGTACGTGGATGACAGTCCACACCTAGCAGAGGGGCGTAAGAGATGACCTCTGTGAACAGGCAAGGCTGGTGAAAACGGTCAAAGTTTCTATACCCATAGCAAGGTGGGATAGGGATCAGACCGTCGGTTCCCAACCGGGTGGCTGGTTACCACTACGGGGCTCGGTGTTTAGACGCTGGGCTGGGGATCGCTATCGACTGGGTCACCGGCCGGTCGGGTCGCAGAGAGCAGTAAGACCATGAGTGCCGTCCCTGTAGTGGAGCACATGGCCGCCGCGCTCGGCTCAATGTACAGTCAGGCCACTGTAAGCTGAAAGCGAATGCGTTAGTAAGCGAGCAGTGCTTTCTGTGATCAGGGTTTCTGAAAAGGAGACGCCTGGGAAGCAGAGAGGCTGAGGGTCCTTCACTCAGAGGAGTCGGGGGGAAGGAACTCAGCGGAAAGGGATTCAGCCTGGGGCTGCGCCCGAGAGGGAGGCTCGAAGGATCAAAGCGTAAATAAAGAGGAAATAAAGAAGATCTTTCAGAAATGGGAGAAGCGAACTAAAAACATGAATACAAATTGGCCGAAGGAAGGGACTTTCGATTTAAATCTGTGCAAAGAAATGGAAATATTAATAAAAAATCATAAAGTTAAGCAAAAGGGAAAAAAGAGACAGGAAAAAAGAGAGAGAGAGAAAGAAATAATAAAACTGTTTAAAAAAGAAGGAGAGGAATACGTAAAAAATCTGAGGAAAGCGAGAAAAATCTCGGCAAAGCAAAGTACAAATGTCATTGAAACGCCTCCGCCATATGGGCAATATCCAGTAGTCTCAGGCATCCTGCAGTTAGAGGGAGAGTTTGATATAGGAGAGGGGGGGGGGAAACTCTGGAGAACTCCTGGGGCCAGCTTAGGAGAAAAAGGCAGGAGAGCAGACCCCAGGGAGTCTCTGGGGGATTCCTCTCAGAACAGACAGAAAGGATTAAGTAAGTTAAATTGTTACAGGGATTTGCAGGAAGCAATGGAAGAGTTACAAGGAAATGATGCATGCAGTACCCCCAGAGAGAGTGCACGCTCTCTGGAGGGACAGAAGTGTGATCTTCCCCTGTCCTATGTTGAACAGGAAAAAATACCTGATTTAGATAATTGGAGTGAGGAAGAGATTGAGGAAGGTAAGGCAAACAGGACAATAAGTGAAAAAGAGTTGAGAGATAGACAGAAAATAAAGAAACCAGCTAAATATAGCCAGTGCCCCATCCTGATAAAAGGAACGACAGGGCATTACGTGCCGTGGGGATCACAAGATATGCTGGGCTTAGTAGAGCGCCTCCCAGACATAAATGAGGGGGCAGGAAAGTGGATAAGGGCTATAGAGGAGGAGACAATGGGGAAATTACTGGCGGTGGGGGATCTCAAGGCTCTGCTGGCAAGGTTGCTAGGGATGGCTCGGATGGAGGAAGTGCTGATGAAAAGTGGGCTACAGGCAGCGGTAAACACCCCGTACCTTGACGGTGCCAGCTTTGATCAATTCCGTCCCGCGATGTGGCGAACTTTGAGAGAGGATTACCCTACCAAGATTGACCCTAAATCACTTAAAGGGGAAGAGGTGGGAGACACCGTAAATCCAGCCAACTATCTGCATAGACAGTTAAAACGCTGGAAGTTGGAAACAGGGCGGAATCCTGAGGGAGATGAACTGATGACAACCCTCTTCCGGACTTCCATAGTGGAAGCGATGCCCCCGCCGGTGAGAAGCAGGCTGGAGGATGTAGTTGGGCTAAACTCTAAAACGCACAGAGAGTTTTGTGATCATGTGATACATGCAGTAGAAAAATATCGTAAAGAGGAACAGAAACTTAAAGACCAAGAGAAAGAGACACAGCGGAAGCTGACACAGCGGAAGCTGGAAGAATTGACAAAAAAGCAGTGGTAAAAGCCGAAATGCCAGAGCCCAGCCCGGAAGCCGTAGTCTCTTCCGGAGGGCCATCGCGGCTGCCTAACCCTCAGGGCCAAGAGCAACCCACTGTACCAATAATAAATGTGTAGGCACAGCCCCAACAGTGGAAAAATAAAACCCCAAATAATAGAATATGCTGGGGATGTAATCAGCTAGGCCATAATAAGCGTGACTGTCCAACATTTTAAACAAATTTTAAAACTTATCACGGCTATGATGCAGCCAACAAAATTAGCCATAATAAAGTGTTAAGCGCAAAAAAGACATTGTAGTGCCCACAGTGTTGCTAAACATACTAATAACAGATGCGCATGGGTTTGACCATTGCGCAAGGGGGGAAGTTATTAGAAAAAAAAAAAAAAATAACAAGGTGCAGCAACAGTGATTAAGTTTCTGACAGGAGAAATAATCCCTAGATTTGGCATACCTACTGAAATTAGTTCAGACAATGGATCAGCATTCATTCAAAAAACTGTGAAACAAATAATACAGCAATTAAGAATGAAACAAAGACTGGGATGTGTTTATCACCCACAGTCATAAGGTATGGTAGAGAGGATAAACGGTACCCTCAAGGCCAAAATTAACAACATTTGTGTCAGCATGAAACTTAACTGGATTGATGGATTACAGCTTGCTTTGATGAGTTATCGCATGCAAACTAACAGAATCATGCATGAAATGCTTACGGGTCGACCCATGCCTGTCCCTGCGTGGAGGGGGCCCTACAAAGGCCCCCCTCTGGAACAGCTTCAGATGGAAATCAAAGTGATATGAGACAACTAACTGCGATACATCAAGTTATCTATTACAGGAAAAGAGCCGAGAGCCTGAGTCGGAGCCAGAGGTCACAGGAGGGATCAGGACCGAGAGCAGTGTAACACCCACTACTACAGAACCAAACAGTCCTCCAACTTAACGCACCCAGGCTAAAGTTGGGAAATTGGGGGGCCATGTTCACTAGAGCAGGAATTATAATAACAGTAGTAGTTGTTATAGTGGGATTAATGTTCTGTTGTGTGATACCTCTGCTGAGATCTTTCCTGATACAGGCAACTGTTAAGCAGATGAATCCAGTTATGAGGTACCACGTGAATGCTGAAGGAGTGGTCCTCCAGGCTGTAAACATGAGGCATGGACTGAGTGATGATGAAGGCTGGCCTGATCTGAATCCAGTACCAGACTGGATCCCACAAGAGCCACACCCAGATACCTCATCTGAGAACTGCACAGACAGTGAGAAAGAGGTGGTATAAGAAATACAATGGACTGTATAAGGAGCAGAAGAGGACAGCAGGTTAGCCCGGCTAGCATCCGAGACGGCTAGTTGGTCCACCTACTACGAGGGAGCTCCTCAAGATAGCCAGAAGACTGATTTCTTATTATATAATTACACTACACATGCTTACATACATATTGAATAAAAATGTGGCTGGAGTGGTGAGTCTTTTACTCCTCCCTCGTCAAGAGTGGGGGGAGAGTTTTGGCTCTAAAACTCCCTGGAATGAATGACGACGAGAAGCACAAGTTGATAAGAAAAAGGGGTTTATTAACCCGATAAGATTTGGGAAGGTTGCTTTTCCTCATTGTTCATTTTCAGATCTAAATTATTCTGTTGGGACTAAGTAAGTCCCAATGGGGGGATTATATAGGATAATTTCTGTTAGAATAGTGTGGGACTCTGTAATGAGTATATATAATAAATATATATAGGGAATTGGTGTATAAGCAGGTTTATATGAATGTGTGTTTGAAGGAGAGAGCGTGCAGCCAGGCATCGGATGAGCTGACCTGTGGGATTAAAGGTCAAGGGAGTACCTTGGTGGGCAGTTGGTAATAAATATGAGAAAACAAATCATGTAATGACAGAATGTGTGACAGAAGGGAATTCCTTAAGTAAGCAGTTAAGGGTAGGACTGAGAAGATACCCAGTTAAGGATAACCAGATGTGCACATCAATATGCTATAGACATTTTTACGATTGGTAAATAAGTTAGAAAACCTGAAATAATGCATATATTAAGGAGGTCTCAATGTATGCAGCAGGCGATTGGCCATCGGACCAATAGGAGGGCCTATACATGTTTTAACTGTATAAAACCTGTGGAATAAGGCTGAAAGGGTGTGACTTCATGAACTCACCCGGCTTTGTTAATCACTAATAAAGTCGTTCAAAAATGGCAAGCTCCTGTCTCTGAGAGAATGATTCTGAGAGAAAAAAGACACGACAACTCCTCCGCAGCACCTCCCGTACCCAACGCCTGGCGGACCTTCACAGGACTGCAGCCCCACAGTACACCCCTGGTCAGCAGGTCTGGCTCTCCACCTCCTCCTTTCCACTCCAGTCCACCTCCAAGAAATTGCAACCCCAGTTCATCGGCCCCTACCCCATCCTCACGGTCCTCAACCCTGTCACCGTCAAGCTCCAGCTCCCCGCCTCACTGAAAATCCATCCCACCTGTTTATGGAGGCCTTTGCTCTTATTCTAACCCCCACTTCAACTGCTGTAAATGATCTACTGGATCATTTTAATAAAAGAATTTGTAAAATTATTGATTCTATTGCACCTGTTAGGACTAAATTAATTTCTAGTAAGCAAAAAGCTCCTTGGAGAAATGCTATGTCGGTAAAAGCCATGAAGAGTGAGTGCCCCTGCTAACGCCATTCCAGGATCCTGTCCCGGCATTAATATTCTCCCTATACTTCTGGAGTTGTGGATGAAGTAATACATTATTGAATTAATGAAATTTCTGTCTGTGAGTCGTGCGTTTGAGTCCAGTCCCTTCACGGAATCATAACAGGTTGGGACATTTCTTTCCCTTTCTGAAATGCTTTGAGGTCTTTAAATGGCTATAGAATTTGCACTGTAAAAAATGTCTGTCTTAACAAGTGTTTTAGTCTTGTAATGAGACTTAAATTCTTTTTTTTTAATCAATAGTGGAAAATATAAGCTTGTTTAAAGTTACTTTTTGCTTGACAAGTGAAATTATCTTACCCCACTGGCAAATCTTGAAATGAATAAAACTATCTCACCCCACTGGCAGATAGTTTGTCTTATTTAGCAAAAAAGAAAATATCAGAAATAAGATTCTACGGTCTAAATATAAGATTAAAATGCTTGTTAATATTTGGTTTTTGCAGTGTTAACTACTATATCCAGTCTGTGGTTGTTCTTATTATAAGGATGAAGAATAAAAAATATTGGCCAGATGCAAATCAGCATCACTACTAAGCAAATCAACTCAAGAACCTGTATGAATTATTATAAATATTACAGAAATATAATATTGATAATAATGAACCTGTATGAATTATTATCAGTATTATATTTCTGTTTGTATTCTCGTGGATTTCCTGTATATGACACACTGATCTTCTGATGGAGCTACAGAAAGTCCGAAAGTAAAAATCAACCTACTTCCTCTTGAGTTGAAATGGGGAAGTTCACTGATGTGATTTGCATGTGGTGGTGTGGACATCAGGCTTGGCTGGTTTAAATGAGCAGTAGTGCGAGTCTCACACACACGGAAAGTGACACTGTCTCAGTGCTATTCCTGTTCACCGGTCACCATGATCTCCACGGTTCCACTCACCGTCCTGATGCTGGCTCTCTCTGGTAAGCCAACGCTAATGCTGCGTTAGCCGGCCCTGCAGTAGACTAAACTCCAGGTTATGTGCCTGGCAATTAAAGCTATTGCAAAGAACAATTTATAATTTACAGAAATTGTCTTGTGTTGTAAGAGTACCACCCCACTCTGGCAGTGGGTATCAATAGTTGAGGATTAGGGAGGTAAGATTTTGTACCTGCCCTTTGACTTTTAGCAATTTTCTCTGGTTCTTTATGATCGACTCTCTCTGGGTTATAGAAAAACTTTGATAGCAACATACTGTAATTAACCCAGAGCGCTCTCTGGTTCTATGAATGATGGTAAACTCAACTGTTAATAATTGTTTGGATTATCAGTGATACACTAATAGTGGAAATTGTGTGTTCATTTTGAATTCCCAGGTTTGGAAGCTGTTGTGATCCTGACCCAGGAGAAGTATCTCTCTGTGTCTCCCGGATCAAATGTAAAAATATCCTGCATTTCCAGCAAACCCAATTGGCATATGTCTTGGTATCAAAAGAAGGCTGAAAGCAGTCCTAGGTTCCTGATTATTGGTACAAATCGAGGAACTGGATTGCCGAGCAGGTTTACATATTCTAGGACTGACAACATCTATCTGCACATCAATGGGGTGACCGCTGAGGATGAGGCTGTGTACTACTGTGCCTGTTCTGACTGCGACGCAGACCACTGTGATACACTTTACTGAGCCACCCGTACAAAAATTCACTGAAGACCTTTAATGGGAATGAAACAAAGTCCTGGAGTTGACTGCAGCACCATCTGAACGAAAGTATGGATTCTTGCAACACGTCCATTGGGTTCACTCTATTGCAGAGATGTCTGGGCAGATTTTCACACTTTTCCCTTCTACACTTGAGCGCTGGATGATGAGAAGAGCTCGTCACAACAGGGGCTTTTTGTACGGAGCTGCACCACTGTGAGACTCAACCTTTGGAGGAGGAACTAAGCTGAACATTCTGAGTAAGTGAATATTACTCCCACAAATATCCTTTCTGTTATTAATAATAATAATGGCACCATAATTAATAATATTAGAAGGAATCAGTGACACATTCCCAGGAAATTTCAGCGAAATGGTACTTTTGATGGCAGTATGACAAATAGATAAAAAATGGGATACATATTCACTTGTTACTGCCTTTCTCATACTGCCACACAAAGTGCTGAAAATGGCACATTTAGTAAGTGATTTCAAACTGTAATTTTATTCATTAATGAGGAGATTTTAAGTGGCGTACTGTAGTAATATAATCATTAAAAGTTAGCGACCGGAGTTCTGTGCTATAGCGACCGGAGTTCTGTGCTAGTTCTCTGAGGTTTTTGTCAGGGTGTGTATCACTGTGAGACAATACATTTGGAGGGGGAACAATGTTGGATATTGGTGAGTACGATATTTTAAAGTGGAAACAACCCAAATCAGTAGACGTATACTGTATAGTACATGATACAAATCATAATACATTTATGTTATATAAAAAAACAATTATTCACGGTCAGCCTTCCCTGTCTGTAGTAACGGTAATAACAAATAACACGTTACAAGGGAAAATGTACATTAGTTATTAGTTTTATGCAAGTCAAGTAAAAGGGATTATTATCCTCAGTGTATGGAAATTGGAAATGTAAGTATTAAAGTTACAATAATACACATTTTACAACTGTAGAATTCTAAAATGTGCAATTCTGTAATTTCCCCATTGCCTGCCTTATATGTAACACTGAATTGAATATAGTGAGTACTCTGATGTTAGTGGGACTAGATTTGAGTTTAAAATGTATCCTTCTATCTTCAAATTTGCCCATATTATCTTATTTTAAGCAGAATGCACATACTCTGTATGTCACCTATAAATACCGACTGCACAGTAATATATTGAAAGACAAATATGTGAGTGAAAGCAAATACTGAATGATTAACAGCTAAAATCATCTTGTGATCATTCTCTTAATTGTGTGGGAAAACATAATTGTTAAGCAATGCACTGAAAACACTACAGTAACTCTGGCTTTCTGAAATTAAAAGCAGGAATAACATGTTAATAAATTACTAATAAATCTGTGTCTTTCACTGCTATGGACACTGATATAGGTTCTCCTTTCAAATATTAGTATTCAGGTTATTATTGTCTAATGGATAATTTTGCTATATGGAAATTACACCAGGGACTGTTTCACACATTTTTGATACGTTACAGTTTTGAAATGTTTTTGTTATGTTTTTCCTCAACGTTCCCTCACGCTTTTGTTGCTGACAGCCGCATGCAGTGTACCGAATAGTTTGAATATCACTGATGTATGAAGGCCACTGTTTCTCTATAGCACTATCCTGTGATTATTTCACTTCTGCCAGGTCGAGCTTCATCTCCCCCCACACTGAACCTGTTGCCCCCGTCCCCCTTGGAGCTGTCTGAGGGCAGGGCCACCCTGGTGTGCCTGGCCCGGGGCTTCTACCCCGACTCTGTGACCGTGTCCTGGACGGAGGATGGCCGCACCGTAGCAGGGAGCGAGGCCCAGACGAGCGAGGCTCGGCGACAGCCCGATGGGACCTACTCCGCCAGCAGTCTGCTGATGCTGACGGCCGCCCGGTGGAGCTCCGGCCGCTCGTTCTCCTGTCAGCTGAGCCACTCCGCCCTGCGGGCCCCGCTGAGCCAGGAGCTGACCCCGGAAAAGTGTGGCAGTCATGGCTAGCAGCCAGAGCAGAAGACAACACTCAGACACCAGCGTTATTACCAGCTTCTTCTCCTCATATTAAATAGCCTGTTACATTTTAACATGAGCTTTCATGTAGTTTCAGTGTTCATTTTGCACGTGTCTGATACATCTGGCTTGCTCATCACATTGAATAATTTTACAATTTTAGAATATAAGAATGTTTAATCTTAATGACTTCTGTTTGTTGAATGTTGAATAAACCTTGTTTCTACTACTGCTACTGGCCTTCTGTAAGCTCTAACGGACGTGTGTGAAGGAGTGGCGACCCCTTGTGGCAAGCAATTGCAAATGATAAATCGTTATAAAACATTATACATGATACATAATACTGATACATTTTTGTCAATATTTGCATTATTGAGTCAGGCTAGTTTGAAAGCATTTTGATAATATTTCATTATGTTATAACTATTTGTTTAACCATTTAAATGATTCAAAGAACATATGAACATGTAAAAAAAACTTTAATTGGGAGAATAATTCACCTGTAATTCCATCTCCAAATAACTCAGAAAAGCAATGGCATAAAACAGATAAATTCTTCAGCCACATGGAACCCTGCTAACCCAACAGCATGGAATGCTCCTTGTAATGCGTTCACCTGCATTTACTGTTTGCAGCACAGTCCTTTTTGAGGATGTTTCCTGCCCTCTTGTGGTCATTTGGTGTACTTTTTGAAGTTTATTTTTTGGCAGGATCAACAGACAACAAAAGCAAAAAATAAATAAATAAAAAATAATTATATATAAATATATATAGTACAAGCAAAAAAGGTTATATTAATATCAGAGTAGATTCAAAAATATCCAAAGGTGTACTTTATTGATGTGAACATTTTCTTGTAAAAATACCCCATACATGTCCATAATCATACGGCATAATTAAACTGCACAAGCAAGTTTTAAAAAATTCATATTCACATGTCTGTCCCTTAAATTGTGCCCTGTTAGCAAAAAGTGACGTTTTCCTTTGAACAGTGAGTGTATGTAAAACACATGTTAGCAGCTTGCACTCTGCCCTCTGTTCTGTGTTCGAATAAGTCAAGGCTTCAGGACCCACTGAAAGCAAACAGCACTGGGTCCACAGTGTGTACTCCTGCACTGTTGCTCCAACCAACAGTCTTATCATCCACGGGTTAGCCTTGACTCTTCACAACAAGTTGCATAGAATGATACTAAGGTTGTTTCATATCACAATCCGATCCTGTATGTGTATGAAAATCACATGATCTGTGAAATGGACAGTCCATTTCAAAACGGCCGTGAAGCAGGCATGTTTTCAGCTTCACCGAGTGAAGCGCGGTATAAAGTTACATAATGTCAGGCCCGCCCAGGGTATGACGCAAGATAGCAGACGTCACTATAACTGGGAAATGTGACCTCTCAGTCAATGACTCACAGTACAATAAAAGTGAACATTCCTGCTCCGGAGTACAAACTCAGTCTGTTCTGTTGATCAGAACGGGGGAATCGGCGCACCCGGGCGGACGAGAGGCCTGCACGGATTACAGGTACCAGACCAGCACTTGGTCTTAATTTCACATCATTGGCAAGTCATTTAATGCAGTTTCTGAGCTCTGTTATTTTGGGGTAATGGAAACTTTCTGAAAGTCCCCACAAGACTGTTTTGCAGGGTGCGTCAGCTTGGGAAATGGGTTTTTGGGTTGGAAAGTAGAGCACGTTCTCCCTCTGATTCCAGGGAATCTTCTGTCGCCGTTTAATCGAGTGCCATTTCGCCGGAGGGAAAATGGCGACGCGGCAAACAGCAAAGACAGTCACCAGTGAGCCGGACTTTCTGCAGTTCAATAACCTGGCCTGTGAGATGGCCGGAGGAAAGGTGAATAGTGACACTGCAGAGGCGGTAAACAGGACCTTAATGAGGACTGAAAGTGCCCTCAGTGAAGTTCACTAAGAGGTGTCAATCAAGCTGGGGTTTTTTTGTGTACTTATTAAAAAAAAACAACATATTAATTCTTGGACCACCAGCATATCTGACCAAAGTTTGTCACAGGTATCAGAAGATGTCCTCCACATCGTAATCTTGCAAATATCCCAAAGTTGAACAACTCTAGGCCTTTGGTCAAATATCTCCATCTGAGCATGCACAATTTTCAATAAAATATAGACCATGAATTGTTATGTAAAATATATATATGATCACTTTTTTTCAACGAGCTCCAACTTCAGAATAGTGTATCTAATGTGTTTGCTACTGTCATTCGAGGTGATTTTCGCCACAGACGAATGGTTTGCACCGGCACAAAATCTCTTAAAGGTACGGTATGCTTTTTCTTTCCCTGTGAACATTTGATGAGTGGACAATACGGATGGTGGTGGTTTTAGTTCCACTTTAAGTCTGAGCACAGCTGTCACTTGCTTCACAGAGAGAGCCTGCAGAGTTCATTGCCACTGCCTTCACAGAGTATGGCAAATGGATGGATGGATGGGAGACCAGAAGAAAAAGAATTGCAGGTACACCATACAGCTTCGGGTGCGCCATAGCCTTCTACTGACCAGGGTAGTCTATCCACATGCCAACTCGATAAGGGTCAGCCATGATTTACATATACTGTATTCTGGCTTAAGATAGAAAACCTGGAATTGGAACTGAAGACTCAAATGTCAAGGTTCCCAGATAAAATAATATTGTAGAATATTCTGGTGAGATTTTCATTTGAGTGTAAGGTAACATTACGACAGGAAGAGTCCCCCTATAACATTCTTACTGGTCCAAACAAGTTTTGACAAAGTCACTGAAAAGAATCCCTGGCATGCTGCATACATTGTAAGATAACATCCCCTGGTTTTTAATCATTTAATCATGAAAAAACATAATTGAGATAAAGTCAATGTAAGGTTTTAAGAATAAACATTTATTTATTTATGATATAGAATGCCACCACAGAAATGGAAGATTTGTTACACTGCTAATTTTCCTAAAATTACCATAAAATACTATCCACAGTTTAAATGTAAATAACATCCACGGGACATACAGGAAACTGGACAAGTAATGTTCTAGTAACAACAATATATGATATATATATATATATATATATATATATATATATATATATATATAGCTATGTTTCTAAACATATTGAGACAGAATGCTTGGACTGATTCACTCTTTCCTTCAGGCCATGACTGGTGCATTATTCAGCTAGGAGTACCGGGGGTTGTACATGGGATCGACGTCGACACCTCCTTCTTCACTGGGAACTACGCCCCCTCTGTCTCCATTCAGGCGGCATGCCTCAGAGCAGGTGGCAGGAGTCATTCAAACTTAGCTTAGTGGGGACATCCACCGCAACCGAAGTGTAACTTCATTTCATTTGTATGCTCTCCATCCTCATCCTGCTAATGACGGCTGTAATTAACGGTCATAGTGCCTGATTTACTAAGACCTTTAGCGTGAAAAAAACCTTTTAGCACGCGCAAACCTAGTAACACAACCGGTGATTGGTGCGAAACAAATACCATGGCCAATCATTGGTCATGTTATTGGTTTTGCGCTTGCTAAAAGGTTTTACACGTGCTAAAGGTCTTAGTAAATCAAGCCCATAGTTTCTAAGATAATCATGCTTCATACATGCAGGGATTCATACATGTTTCATACAGTACATGCACTAATGTATGAATATTTCCTAAGGTATGAATATTTCTCTAAGTGCTTGAAAAGTGCTGTCTTGCCCTTTGCCTCATAACTATCTGAGCTGACCAGGCAGATTTAACTGTTACCATCCTACATGTAATGATTTAACAAAGGGGCCCGACATGGTGACATAAAGTTCATGAATGATTCCCCTCTGGCAATGATATTACTCTGAGCCGGCCTGTGAGTTATTTCTCACCCACAATGCACTGCATTTTTTATTGAGACGTGAACTAGATATTTACTGAAGCAGCTCTGCTCTCCTTTGTCTGAGCAGATGAGGTCCCTTCCCTGGAACATGAGGGAGACCGCATTGGCAAGGCAGCTTCAGAAGGGGAGTTTGAGGCTGTTGCAAAGGTATCCGTGTCTATGTGACTATGTCCTCCCTATACATGCCATTGCTTTATTAAATATTAACATATGTGCCTTCCTCTTTCTCCCCTCCGTAAAACTCATTGATTTCCCTTTGCCATTTCAAACAATCAGTTTTCAAACAAAATCATACTCAAATCAAAGTTGTGAGTTGAACATTAATCATAATCAATAATTCAAGTAATGAAATAAAGTAATTATATGGTCATAGAATCAAGAACTACATCTACTATATCTAGCAGCTACAAAACTACGCTAACCACACTGCCTAGCTTGTGACACCAATGTAGAGTGGATTAGAACTAGTTTGCACACAACATAGTTATCCACGACTAACATTAACTTGTCTTGCAAGCTTTCTTTTGCTGTATTAGTAATTTGTTATAGCTACCTAACTATCGATAACAGTTTGCAAATACAGAAAATACAATTAAAGCCTGGTGGTTTGCAATGTTTTCATTTCAAACAGAAGGAAATGTATGCCTTGGAAACAGAGCTGACACTCTGACCCTCCAGGACTAAAGTCTAATGCAGCGCGTGTGTGCGTTCTTCCGTTTGACTTTCCAGAGTGAAACATTTATTCCAAAATACTTTGTGTTTTCTTGTGCTGGCAGTTGCACTCGGAGACCTGGGAGAACTTGGTTCCAGTGACAGAGATGAAGCCCGGCTACTCCGACTCCTGTCACAACTATTGCCCTGTGACTTTCCCACACAGGGTCACTCACATTCGCCTCAATATGTACCCAGGTAGCAACGTCATATCTCTCAGTTCTAATTAGCAAACAACTGCACATGAAGCACTAAGAATGTGCAGTACTCCGCATGCTATTCCTGAACTCGCGCTCCAAGATATGCATCCCACTGATGCCGCATTTACTCTCGGCTGTAACATTTACCCAGTCGTCACCATGGTAACTGTCAGCACTGAGACGTGTACGCGTCTAACATGACCTGAATGCCCGGCGCAGACCAGCCGAGACCTTAATGTACCTAATTAATACCACCAATATGTCACTACTGAGATATGTATCCGTCTACCTGTACCCCTATGTATTTCGCTGGCCAGTCAGGTTCATATAAATGAATGCTTATTTCATTATTCTGATCATTTATTTCCACGTCTGAAACCTGATGGGATAGGACTATAAAAAAAACAACATTATTTTTGAAAGTTTTTTTGTGTGTGTGTGTGTGTGTGTGTGTGTGTGTGTGTATATATATTAGCCTTCATCGTATAAGCCCATGGGTTGCACAATGTGATATTAAATGTCAACGTGATCTGAGAGTTGATTGGCCGGGACATTTTTCTGCAGACGGAGGGATCGCTCGCCTACGGGTCTACGGCATAGGACAGAAAGATTGGTCCGCGGTTCCCAGCTTGGAGCTGGTGGATCTGGTCGCTCTGGCCAATGGTGGCGTGTGCCAGGGATACAGCGACGCTCACTACGGGCACCCACGCAACATGATAGGTGGCCACCAGGCAGATAATATCATAAATGCTTGGTGCATCCTGCCTACTGCCTCCTCTGGGCCTTCACTTCCACATTAGAGAAAACGGTTTTAGCCTTTGAGGCGTTTCGGTAATTCCCGAACGTCCTCCGCCGCGTTTGTGCGTTATCGAGTCTTTTTCTCTTCAGGTTTGGGGAGGGCGCCTAACATGGGGGACGGGTGGGAGACAGCCAGGCGGCTGGACAGGCCGAAAGTGCTGGAGGTAAAATGACCCCGTATCCTGTTCCGGCGTTCTAATTCTGCTCTCCAGCCATGGCAGCGTGTACTGAGTCACAGTATCGATCCCTTCGCAGACAGATGAGAAGGGCATACTTCAGGTGCCAGGCAATGAGTGGGCAGTGTTCAGACTGGGCCACCCGGGAGCGATCGGCAGCATTGAGATCGACACCAACCATTTCAAAGGTAAGACGAGCGGCGAAGAACCAAGGAAACGTTCTGGTATTTTTCAGCATCGCTCCGGCTTGTTTTAAAAAAACCCGCTCGCGACAAAGGCTCCCATTTAAGACCACGGCCAGTTTATCAATCCCCCATTTATGTGCCTGAGACTGAGGCCGAGGCCTCTTATCGAGGCGTGAAAATGGCTTATCGCTGCGATCCATGCAGGGAATTTTCCGGATTCCTGTAAAATTGAAGCGTGCTGTTTGACTGCGGAGGAGGAGGAACAGTACCGCAGCACAAGGTGGGCAAGCGATGAGAGAGGGAAGTGGAAGATTCTTCTGTCTCCGCAGAAGGTAAAAAGCCCCCCCTGTCCTTGGATGAGTGTCATTGAGAATAATTGAATTATTCATCAAAAGAGGAGTTAATTCAAATTTATTTTTTTCAGTTGGTTTGCTCTGATTGGTTTGCTCTGATCGATCTGTCTTTAAAACATAATGTCTGCCTTCACCGGCCCTCTAACTCAGACCTCATACAATGATACAACGGCCTTCCCTTCAGCTCACAAAATATAAATAAATCAATTCAAACTAGGCAATATATTTGTATTGAGTTTTGTATGACAGAACTGATATCTGGCACTGACTCTGCAATGTTGAGATATTCATGAGAAACATCCGTACATGTCAGAAGATCTATTTCATTTGAATGCATATGAAAATGCGATACTAAAAAGCATAAATTGAATGTATGAATTAAATCAGCACTTGGCAGCTGAGCTGATGTTTCATCTGAAATTTTATAGTGGCTGCCCGTTGTGGAGGTCTTCCCAGCATGCACTTCTCTTCCTCGCGTAATATAATTATAGGCAAGCTAGTGTAAAATGAAACTTGTGTTATGCTGGTCATCCGCCAAAGCAGTGAGACAAGTCAACCACCCAAGTGACTCAACACAATGCAATGCAAACCATTGCATTCACTGGAATGGCTGAAATGAGGAGGTACAAACTGTACACTACATGGCTTTAATGGAAAAGATTTTGACTTGATTCGTGGAAACACTCACTGCGAAAGCTGAGTAAATTATAGTTAGATAACAACGTAATATCAAGATTTTTTATACTGGTTAAGGAACTGGGCTTGTAACCGAAAGGTTGCAGGTTCGATTCCCAGGTAGGACGCTGCCGTTGTACCCTTGAGCAAGGTACTTCACCTGCATTGCTTCAGTATATATCCAGCTGTAGAAATGGATACTATGTAAATGCTGTGTAAGTCGCTCTGGATAAGAGTGTCTGCTAAATGCCTGTAATGTAAAGATTTTACAATAATTTATATGAACATGAACCATGAAAGTTAGTGTGGTCAGATGTCATCATTGTTGTTGTTCAGATTGTTACCGCAATCTCTGAAGTAGCTTACTATTGCCACTACTAATAATAATCTATTTTTCATTTTTGTATAGTTTTGTACCTTGTAGCAGTTTATGTTATGCAAAGGTAATCTCTTTTTCAGCTCAAAGCCCACCACATACACCTGTTCTCTGGGGAGGCTGTGGAGCTGACCGGAGCGGTCACTCACGTTCGCCTGGTAATCGTCCCTGATGGAGGGGTCAGCAGGCTCCGTCTCTTGGGTCACCCCAAAGCCGTCCCCTCTTCAGACAGTCAGAAATTAACGTCAAAACTGTGACACCCCGTTACTGCACCTATCACCGTAACAGCCAATAACCACTGAAAATCGACATCAACAAATTCTTATTATTTTCTGTGGAACCTGCTGTTTGAGATCTATCTATTGACATGGTTGATAACTATCGAACTGAAAAAATAAACCATACATTATACAAACTTGACTGCACGCTAGTACAAGTCATGTATACGTGTCTGCTTTTTTGACATCAATAAAAGCTTACATATTCTTGAGTTTTTGAAATTGGAACCATTTGCTATTCGTTGACATGTAAAAAAAAAAAAAAAAAATAATAATAATAATAATAACATATTTAAACTTAAAGAATGCCGCTGAGAGCTTTGTCTCGTGGTTCTACTGATACAGTGAGGATATGATTTGGTTGAGCACTGGGTTCAAAACATTCAAAACATAATATGACACTTAAAATACAAGATAAACTCCAAGGCACTCTCTTTTAAACAATTAAAAAGGCCTTTATTGTCATGGCATGGTCATGTTAGACTTAAAAACCAACTCCCGACGCGTTTCCACATCAAGCCTTCGCCAGGGAGTCAAAACAGATCTCATGGAACAAAATGGCCCTTATATAGTGGTATTCCACCAATAGGATGACACTTATCAGATCTAATCACAGGTAACTGGGCATAAGCATGAGTGCTTATCTTTATGTTTAGCTTATTTAAGTGTGTGAGGTGCATCAGGAGCCAGTGGAGTTGCCCCAGTACACAAGGAGCCAAATGATCGTAAGTCCCAGGGCAATCAGGTGTTTCTTCATGTTGAAACTGCATTGTATAATTCATTGAATGCATTAGAGGTAGGCACCGCTCAATTTCACCGGAGCCTGAGACAGATATGTACAAGTTTCTTAGTAATACACAAGTATGTCCTTTCTTCCTCAGTCACCAATGGTTTCTATTGTCACTTCTCTCCCTTCAAAGATAGTAAGACCACAGTCCTTCTCAATGCTTTGGAACAGCTGCCAAATCCTGTTCTCCAGATTTTGTTTTCAAGTCTTTGTCAATCGTTTCCAGACGACTCGCCGCAAATTTCAACCACCAATTAGACGTACACGCGAGCGAAAAGTGTTGATCGCTTTCTGAGAGCAGCCATGGGTGTCCTTGACCAGAAACACACGGGGGACATCATCTCGCAAAACATCCTTCATTCCCCCCACAATGGGACCATCTGTACTGTGATTAATTACAGTGGCTGATTCTCACTCAAGCTTGTCCAGCGTCACACTGCTGGAAAAAAAAACTCTCCGGTCGGCGACAGACCCACGTGGACGAATGCGCGCTTTTTCATGCGCATGTGGTTCGAACCACAAAAAAAAATAAAAAATGCAGAGTCTGCTCTTTGGTTTGAGGGAAAGGTTAACGTGAGATGTCTGACGTCTGTTTATAACCATGACAAATTATAGCTTTATGTTTACAAGTGATTTATCGAGTAGGAAAAGCTTGTTCCCTCCCTCCCCACCCACCTCACCCCCCCCCTCAGGTGTCACTTTCCAAGTTAATTGATCATGCCTCATCAACCCGGTTGAAATGTGAAATAATTTAATGGGCAAATGGGGATAATTTTGGTAGAATGTAGGTGGCAATTGACATTCAAAGCAATCATGAATCTGTATATTATGTTTATTAGGTTTTGTGCTATTTTATAGCCAAACCGGCAATTCACAAAATGGCACTTTGCAGAAATCCTTTTGTTTAGCAGGCCTCCTAAAAGTGAATTTTATCCTTGTGATAAATATTTAGAGCGACATAGTATTTCTATTCAAGTTAGACATGATTATATTCATTATTATTCATGGGTGTCAATTTAATTGAGCTGCGAACTGAAACGTGACATAAAAATGCTCCGGACGGTTTGCTTGGGTGATATTTCTCTTCTGGAGCCTTTTCATAATTGCTATATTAAAAATAAAATGATTTTCCACCCATCTCAGTTTACTCGCATGCTACCTGTAATCCATAACCTGTGTTATGGATTACATCACTGCATAGCAATTGAGTTTTTTTGCCATGATACTGCAGCACTGAGCTCAGTTTGCCATTTCCAGTCCTGACCAGAAGGAGGAGACAGTGACAGCCATTTTACCCTCTCAATTTCACACAACGTGGCTTGCCTCACAATCATCCTTGTTTGCCCGACTATGCCTTTGTGTAGGCATTACTGCCAGCCCGTTTCCTGCCTTGCGCAAGTTCGTTATTTACATTCACGTATGTTGGCCTTGATGATTCAATCAGCTTGAGGCCTTCGCTTTGACACACGTTTGTGAATTTCAGTCTTTTCTTTTTTGAGTTCGCCAATCGCCCCTCGTTAATTCACCAAACCTTGCCTGTGAAGACAAAAAGCAACATTTGTATTAAGTTGTAAGTCAAAGTTAAGAACAAATATCAACTTCATCCAGGCCTGTGTTCATCACAGACTTGCTGCTTGTGGAACATCTCAGTCTTGGCTGTTGACTTCCAACTTCCATTATTTATAATATAGACTGAGTCCAAGTCTACATGGTAGTTTCTTTGGGGTGAAGTGCCTTGACATTTAAATACATCCCCTCTGGACTGGACAGTGTTTCACAGAGTCATTACCCCTGTACACCTCTAATTCTAAGTACAAAGCATAGAGATATTAGTATTGTATACATTTACCTTCTGACCACTATTAGTAATGATACTTATTTGCTATGCATGGAAAATAACAATACTCACATTTGGCAGATGACCCATCCATATAGCAGGATATTTACTGAAGTAATAATAAAGAAATGATACAAAATCATTGCCTCATCTAGGACTTTAGCCTTTTTGTTGTTAGCTTAGTTCCATAATTGCTCTGTATCCATCAAAGAGATGTGCTGCTTATGGAAAGTCCAATGGCCTAGTCATATCTCTAATAAATGTTTGCTCTGAAGCCCAGCATGGTGAATTAGTTGAATTACTGTGAAGTGTGTGGTCCACACCACTGATTGTTAGTAGAGGGAGATGCAGATGGGCAGTGTATATGTATTTGTGGGCAAGACTATAAGGTTGAGCAGGAGACAAAGCTGTTGTTGTGAGGTCAATTCCGGCAAACACGGGTCGTCGAGGACAGGGCTCTGAGCACTGTTCCTCTGAGCTGCAACTCCAGAAGCTGAAGATCCAAGCCCTCCTCATCCTCTCACTTTTCTCGGACAACCCCCATTCTCTTCCAGCCTCTTTGACCAAAACAACACTCTCAGTTCCAGCCCGTAGGAACTCTACCAGTTGTCTTTGTTTTTGTTGTTTATCTTTTGCAATAGTTCTCTCTCCCAAATTGGGTTTGCATTTGTGGTGATTGTGATGATTTCTGCTTGGCTTTTGACAGTTCGACCTTTTTTTCTTGCTTTCTGTTTTTTTTAAATTTTTATATATATATTTTTTTATTCTGCAGAGCAGTTATATATTGACCTCACGTCTGTGTTTGCAGGGAGAATTTCAAACAGTGGCGGGGAAACACAGAAAATATTTCTAAACTGCTGCACAATGTCCATGGGATTTGCTGAGGTCTAAATAAATGAGAGGCTAAAATAAGTTTTGTAGTATAGGTTACAAAGACATGAATTTAAATTATCTGGCAGCTCAGGCAATAGAATGAGAAATTCTAGTATATGGAGACAAATTCAATACCAACAAATATCTAATTATCCCTCGCCAGTTTTGGCTCAGGGTCCGAATGTCTTCTGTCTAAAATTCACCACTGAAGGCTCTTGGAATTCAAAATAAATATTAAAAACCTTTCTTTTCGCATGAAAGAGTCTAGCTTACAAACAGTCTGTTTATCCCAAAGGCCTGCATTAGTGGACTAACAAAAGCACTGCCTGAAGTGTATATTTGTGGAGGACACAAAGAGATTAGTTAACCTTCCCCTAGCTAGCCTCTTGTTCTTGTCATCAAAAACCGCTCTGATGGAGAAAGAGAAAATAAATGTATTTTCCTCCAAAGGAAGAGAAATATCTCACCTCACTGCCTACAGCAGACATGCTGCTCCTGCGAAAACATAGTGGCCTTTAGTGGAACAATTCATTCATATGAGCCCTGCACCTACGACTTTCTTTCCCAATGTTTTCTTCCAGTCCCCGTTTCTCTGTCTTCATATTCCCCCCTCTCTCTCTCTCTCTTCTCGTATACTTTCTCGCTTCCTCTGTCTCTCGCTCCCAAACGGTTTTTCATCAATAACCACCTATTTTCTTCCGAAAACCTGAGATGCTCCCCAGACTTCCGCTTTTTTCCCCTCTTTCAAGCGAGTTCGGATTCTCCCCGTTTGATGTCGTTTGATAAATAAGACAAATGCTGTTTGGAGTTCAGGGCTGGCCCATTTCATCAATAAATGATTAGTTTCTGTACTCTCTGGTGATTGATAGGCTGTGTAAGGGGTGCATCGGGGGCCAGATTAATTCAATGCTGTGAGAGTCGCTGGGGAACTGCAAAGCTTACCAGCTCATGAACAATTGAGGGCAATCTTAAAAAATAGAGGAAGGAATACAAGTTTGCATTTTTACTTTAGAGCAACAGCACTACTACAGGTAGGTCTTTAGCTTAAAGCAGTGTTTTTATCTCATATTAGTCCTTTTATATTTTATGGCTGTTTCACCATTCACCCTGAGAATGCAGTAAAGTGAGATGCCACTGATCTTTTTTTTAAAGTAACATCATTGATATTTTGTGAGTTTTACTGGTCTTTACTAAAACAAATTACAGTGAATAAGAGTCTGGTCAGTCCCATAGATGTGTGCCTGGTAAAACAAAGCCCTTGCTTATAGAATATATCAGCAAGGAAAATGTTTTATGGATTTTGTATAATGTTTACATTTGTTATGTATATGTTGAATTTTGATTTATTTGATTAATAACAAAATGCTTTCATTGTATTTTATTTGCATTCTTTCTCTGACACATATGTTCGGTTTGGTTCACTGAAATGTGGTATAAATCATCTCCGAACTTGGTTTCAATTATAACAATTAAAATAATAAATCTGTGCGCAAACCTTTGCCCTGTTTCACATGGGCTGGAATTCTGGGCTGGAAGATCGAGTGTTAAACACATTAATTGTCCTGAATGAGTATGTGTACTGAAAGAGTTAGGTGTTTGTCTTCAGTAGTCTGCGCAGTTTCCAGACTTCAGCCCCTCTTTCCCGGGCCAAGCAACGGCTATTCTCTGCTATTTGCCAATTTTGTTCTCCAGAAAGCACACCCACAGAAAGCACTGCACCTCTCTCTTTTTGACATAGAGTTATAGTATACGAAAATAGCAGGGGTAGACTTGATGACTTTTGGCGTGTGTGTGTGTGCATGTGTGTGCGTGTGAGAGAGAAAGAGAGAGCGAGAGCTTGCGTAATGATGTGTGTGTGTGTGTGTGTGTGTGTGTGTGTGTGTGTGCAGTTCTGTGTGTATGAGGTGAGTGAACTGATTTGAAGATTATTGATGTTAGAGAAAGGTATTTGCTGTACAAGAAGGAATGCAGGCCCTATGACTAGAGTGCTATGCTGAACACCGCTCCAAATACAACCACAGATGCATAAATGAATCCAGCACAGGAGGGATCGCTCATAAACTACAGCAGAGTAGGGAACATAAAACCCTACATCTCGTAGGGAATCAATGCTAATAACTAGACCGGGGACATCTATATGCATATATTTGTTTTATTTTTGATGCTGGTAGTTTTGCATACAAGGGTATATTGTTCTGCTATGAAGTATGAGGTACATACAGTATGTGTTTGTTTCTGTCTATAGTCTGTGGATGCTTTTATTTTTTTTGCGCTTATAAATAATAAAAAAAGGGATTCATTGTTGAGTGAATAAAACCAGAATTAGCTACGTTTCTGTCTTTGAGAGAAACAATCTTTTCGTACAGAAAAATCTGAGTTCACCTTCACACAGTTGCCCCCCACCTGTTTGTAATCCCTTTTGCCGAACTTCGCAAAATCCCGTGGACACACGACGGATACCAGGAGCAGAGTGTCACAGAGCTCTGCTTAAATCAGGCTTTGACCTCAGCGAATGTCAGTCTACATTGCTCCAATCCTTTCCTCCCCCTTGTGGCGAGTCACCCTTTTTTGCCCCTTCTTGCGTCTCCCCGTCATTTGGAAAAGGTAGCTGTGCCATCCATCCAATACTATATCCTTCCCAATCGTCCTCTCCTGTCCATCCCAACTGCAAGTCCTTCTCTCCAGGTTTAGCTGAACTGTGCTAAAGCAACTCATCTTTTTTTTTCCTCCTGATATCTTGAACAATACCAAAAGGTATACGGGCAGACGCAAACTTCTCATAATTTGCCAATAAAATGTCCTGCGTTTAGTCTGGAACATATATGCATGCCGCATGCTGGGATTCAAGTTCAAATCCTGGACTGAACGCAAGCGGTTAACACATTGGGACTTACCTGGAGTGTACCTTAACTGTTTTCCTTTTGAAATCATGTGGCGTTTAAATTTCACGAGCACTGTCTGAGGGCGGAGGGAGGTAAGGAATGCTAGCTGCACACAAACAAATACAGTTAAAGCAGTCTAAAAAGACAGCGGACAGCACTTTTTTTTTTTTTTTACCCAACTGGGAGAGTCCAGAGTTAAACTTACTGGAAAAGTCTCGGCAGATAATAGCATTTGGTCTCTGTGGGCATTTTTCAAAAACATGATAGGCAGACTCATCGATTACCTTCAAAGTTGAAGAAATAAACAGAGGAAAAGATACCACAATACGTTCAAGTAACTGACAGCCTGTCAGCAGGAGAAGTAATTGTGATTAATCGCTTTTCTTAGAGGGCATTGTGTTCAAAGCCAGAGAGCGTAGGGAGGAAACTAGGGGAGTTGCTGGGGTGCGAGTAAGCCTGTTGAACCCCTGCAGCCTTGGGCACAGAGCAGCAACAAAATTATATTGGTATATCTGTTATTACGTTACAGTTCTCAAATTAAAAATGTACCTAATCATACTGTTTGTTTACCAGAGAATATCCAGCTTTCTTACACAACTTAATTGCATGTGTAGATTTAAATTTGCACAGTAACTGAGAAAATAGGGACATTGCATATGGTGCAACAGCAGTGCCAACCAAGTTCCTTAACCATTACACCACATTGGTGCCAAACCATAAAATTGTCACTTTTAAAGATATATGATAACTTGGATCCATTTGTTGAGAATACTGTATATCAAGTTTATTAGTCCAGGGATAAGAGTCATCCTTAAAGGGCCACTGAATTCTGAATTGTTTATTTTCCCTATACTTTTACATTAAGGACAAGCCAAGGTTAACTGTATGAGGCTGTATAATTTTCTCTTCATCACAGCCGTTTATTTCAATTTAATGATATTGGCTGATCTATCAGCCCGTCAGCTAGGCGTTTCTTCTCAATTAATATTGTTAGATATGCCAATACAACTAGGGGATGCTTGATCAATTGTCTTCTTCTCCTACAGCATTGTGCGATGGAAATCGAAGTTCATGGATCCGCCATATTGATTTCCTTTTTCTTCTCCGCTGCAGTTTCTCTTCATTCATCTCCCGCTGTTTTTTCAGGTGACTCTTCCCCCGGCGTAGATTAGCTGTTCTCTCGGAAGCTCTCTGCCCAGTCAAGGTCATCTTTAATCAACCTCAGTCGCTGTCACTGGCCTCTCTGAATGCTCCGCCGCAGGCCCCCGGCCAGCGTTCCCCTATGCTTTCAGCGCGACTGCATTACGGCGTCAGCTCGGCGCTCGCCAGACAGCAGGCTGCCGTAACTTAAGGCTGGGACATTGCACACAGGGCCACGCCTTGGCCCCCGTACCATCGAAACAGCTTAAATCCAAGACTGCATGTACTCGTCGTTTAAAGTGGCTGGTCTTGGACATTGTTTATGTGTTACTATATATTGCATGGTGAATTACTTTGGACCCATTGACATGAACCCCAGCGCTGCTCCGAGGATACGTGCGTTTGCCAAAGTATGCAGGTGATTGTGACATCGTATAAACACTACATTGAATCAAGCATGGCATGTGCTGGCAGACATGCTGGAACAGAACGTTCGGTTTTTCTTCATATTGCATATCTGTGATCTCCAGCAGTCTGAAAAAGCTCTATGACAGTGAGTGGAAAAAGTTTCATATCTGCCAGACTCAAGCGAGCGAGTGTTCTCTGAACAAAGTAATTCGAGACAAAGTAATCCCAATTCAGTGTTCTTTTTTCCCCTTCATATGTGTCTTCTCACAACTTTGACAAACTCCAGTGGAAAGTTTTGTAAGATGAAGATATTGTCATATAAAAATATGGTAACACTTCATTTTAAGGTTCTGTAATAAAGAATTTGTAAACCAAACTAATGCTTTACAAATATGATTTATTATCTGTTCCTAACTTATCTGTACCTAAATCATATGAATACATATTAAACTGTAGGTGGTGCAGTTGAGTTATGAATCATATACATGATTTCACACATATGAACTATTAACTAATGCTTTACAAATATGTGTTCTTGTAATAAGTCATTATTAGAAGACACTTTATAAATGGTTAATAGATTATTTACTAATGGTTTACAAATTCTTTATAACGGAACCTTAAAATAAAGTGTCAAGTAAAATATATTCTTGCATGCATGTGTAAAATAACAAGGGACATGTCATAGTGTTTTATAAGCACAATGTATTTTAAATAAATCGAATAAAATTTGAATGTCTGTTAAGCATTTTCCATTTGTGTGGTGTGTGGAGGATGGAGCTGAAAACATGGAGATTAAGATGGGGTACAGACAGGGTTCAAATTGTAAAATGTTAACAAGGGGGGTGCTGTTGGTCGACGGGGGGTGGGGTCTTAAACTAAAATGTGTAAGCGTTTGCTATAGGCTACATTTGCCGCAGGCAGGCACACACAATCCAATCTTACCGTTCCTTTTCATTTATTATAAAGCGCTTTAATCCATATAGTGCTCATTCTTTAGGACGAGCAAAAGCCACGTTTATTCATGAAAAAAAGAGGCTAAAACACATTACAGTTATAGCATAGTAAGAATATAGCACAGTAAGCATATTACTGATGTTTTTGTTTCCCATACCCTTATAGAAAAAGAATATACTGCAGTATATTGTAAATACGTATATCAAAATTATCGTCACAATATATTACATTTCCATAAGGGTATCATTCTGTGTGTTTGTTACTAGGAAAACGCAACCTTCAATGCTTAACGTTAACCCATGTCCTTTCAAAAATATAGCCCATTAATTTTGCCATATGTAGCCTATACAATATGTCACGTTTAGACTATAATTATAATTATATTCATACAGTTGAATGCATCCAGCAAATAACTCCGGTTCATACAGTTGAATGCATCCGGCAAAAAAAAAAATTATAAAAATGGTTGGCTCTACTATGAGGTGGTAAACCAGTAAAGCAAAGCAGTAGCCATCTTTTAAGTTAACTGTGTGAAATATCTGCCTTCATTATGAAACATTGATGGTGATCTGCCCATTCAACGAGCCCCCGATTTGGCCAGATTTCAGATTAAGCTTTCTCAGAATCTATCTACATATAAATAAGTAAATTTTATTTTATTTCCAAATGTTATTATACATCCAAAAATATAGTAAGATGACTGTATATTCCCTCAAAATTATTCTCCAAACAGGATATTGTTATTAACTCCTATCATTATTCTTCTGTGTTTTTTAGGTGCAGGTCGCCTTTTTCTGAAACAGTAGCGGAACAAATTACAGTTTCGAGTTTATTTACCTGTAGGCCTATGTAATATATCCCCCGCCAACCCAAAAATAAAACTTTAACAATTACATTACAGCCATAATTTTACAAACAGACTGTATATGTGATTTGTCCTGCGCTAATAATGAGCAGAAGTGAAAACTGTATGATTGAGAAAGAATAATGTCATTTAGCTTACATATATTTATGTGAATTGGCTGTCTTTTACCGATGCAATTCATGTCATACAAACACATTCACACACGCGCGCATGGCACGGCAGCCAAAACACACACACACGGCCAACTTTACATGCTTTTACATGACCAATCAATATATGACCAAGCCAAAAATTAATAGAATGGAATATGAAAATAATAACTGTCCTACCTCTCTCCATCTCTCTCTCGCAACAAGGCAGTCGGACCAGTGTAGCGTAGCTACAAATCTTCCCACCGTATAATTTTTCCCACTTCCAGGTTTGTTGCTTGACTGTAGGCTACGTCTCACTAGCTACTAGCACCTAGCACTGAACCGATAATTTTCAATGTATTTGTTCAACTGGCCTGTAAATATACATTATTAGCGAGTACACTCGCATTACGTAGCACGAATGCTAGCTACTGACCAGCTCGTCTTTTCATAAACGTGCACAACGAAAGTGTTATCTGATTGGACATTGCTCAAATTCCCGCTCGTAGTTGAGCAGTGATTGGCTATTTGTCCTGTTCGAGAGACAGACTCGGAAGTATCCGGGAAAAATGATATGCTGGGAAGCATTGTAGCCTACGCTACACCGGCCAAAAACATTAGAAAATCAGACCGGCCTGCCAGATGGCCAATCCGGGTCTGGAAGGAGCTAAGGACTAAGGAAAGGACACAAGTAAATGATGCAAGGAGTGAAAATAAGTGATTGGACTGACCCCAATGCGTTTCGTTTTACAGAATTGCATATCTTATCTTTCCCAATTTCCCTTAACAAGGGGAGAGGCGCTCCCCAGCATTCAACGACAATTCGAACACTGGGTACAGATGAACAATTCCAGAATTTAAATTCCATCCATTCTTTTCAGGGTGGCATGGTGGTGCGGTGGATAACATGGTCGCCTGACAGCAAGAAGGTCCGAATCCCAGCCAGGGGCCTTTCCGTGCGGAGTTTGCATGTTTTCGATGTGTCTGCATGCAGGTTTGGCAAATAAATTTCCCGTAGTGTGTGAGTGAATGGTGTGTGTACCCTGCAATGTATTGGCAAGCAGTACAGGAGGTATGCCTGCCTCTCGCTCAATGCATGCTGGGATAGGTTCCAGCAACCCTGACCAGGGATAAGCGGGTTAGATGGATGGACTTCCTTTCAGGGGAAAATGGTAGTACAGAGTGGAGGCTCGGCTACTACACCTGGTCCTGAAGGTCACAAGGTCAAATCTGGACTCCTGTTGCTATACCCTTGAGTCAGGCCATAATTTCAACAACATTTTTCTAAACCTGACAGTTTGTAAAAGTTGTCGGTTTGTAATGAATTTCCAGAATGTCAATTCAGCCACATTATGAAATTGAGAAAAAGACCGTTGTCCCTCTTTGTTTCAGAATGTTCTCACCTGTTTCAAAGCAGATCCCGTCATTCTGTAAGTCCACGCAATTTTCCCATATTTTGAAATGTTCTTTAATTGATCTGATATTTTAAGACACACTTCAGAGATCCTTTCTGTGTTGTACAGGCTTTACCAAAGTGACCAAAATCTTTTCTTTTTTGGTTGCCGAAATGATACTGAGTATGCAGCCACTATCCTGCAGTGGTTGTGGACTTATTTTAAAGGTACGTCTGAGACATGATTCTCCCTTCATTTTCATAGCTTATAATACATAATGTGGTGCATTTAACCTTATTACTCACACATGCAAGCACACTCGCAAACCTATATATGATGGTGTGGAACGAACGGCCAACCCGTTAATTCCACATCCCTGTTTGCCTCAAAACATCAATCAAACAGCTGTTCCTTTTTATGAGTGAACTTAGCGGTTCACAAGTAACCTTTATTCATTTCAAATTTAGTTATTAATGGAGTCGTGGAGTGAGTCTACACTTGGTGAGGTCACCGCGACTAATCCACTTTATGGCCCTATATGTGAGTCATAGAGTGAAGCCTGCATTTAATGTTAATGGCATTTCCTCATTTGGTTCGGAAACCCACAGCTCTTTGGGCCATTCTGAGTCTGGTTCCCTTAACCCTTAAACACATACTTACTCATGCGTCATCTGCTTTTAAATATTTAACCCAGAAAGAATGTTTGTAAGTTACTGTAGGATACTGGTAATTTTTGCAATATGAGTAAACTTGTCGATATGCATCCATTTTCCTTCTTATGAAATAACACAAGAAATAAATCAATAAAAAATTGGTAAAAGTAAAAACTTTCAGATTTACCTCCATTTTTCTCTGTATGGTGTATCCATGGCCACACACGGAGTAAACTAAACTGTTTAGCTTATTAGCTGTTTAGCTTATCGATGTACTGTATCTACATTTTAAGAATGCAGCATAGATACAGGGAGTAGTGTCAGTGAATGGGGGGGGGCGGGGGCATATGCACCTTTACTCTCTCTGCCTCTCCCCTCACAATCAGGCATACTATCTCCTCTTTACCCATCCACCTACACTGCCTGGCCAAAAAAAAAAGTCGCCGTTGCACCCGTCATGCATAGTGCCCACTGTACAAGCCTCTGGAGGCAGTGTTATGATCTGGGGTTGCTTCAATTTGTCAGGTTTAGGCTCAGCAACATTATGCAGCAATAAAATGAAGTCAGCTGAGTACCTGAATGTACTGAATGACCAGGTTATCCCATCAATGGGCTCAAATTGTGAAAAAGTGGTTCAGGGAGCATGAGGAATCGTTTTCACACATGAATTAGCCACCAGAGTCCTGACCTTAACCCCATTGAAACTCTTTGGGATGTGCTGGAGAAGACTTTACAGAGTGGTTTGACTCGTCAATACAAGATCTCAACCAAAAATGAATGCAACTCTGAACGAAAATAAATGTTGTGACGTCGCATAAGGTTGTTGAAACAATTCCACGACGAATGTGCGCCGTAATCAAAACTAAAGGCGGTCCAACAAATTTTTTTTTGACCAGGCAGTGTATTTTGTATTGCACAAAATTGGGTTAGCTATTTAGCTAATTAATTCAAATTTTACCTACTTCCCATTTAAAAATACACATAAATTTGTTCAAGGTGCTGAAGAGCCAGCATCTTCACTTTCACTGAAATGTTGTAGTACATTCTACGTGTGAACATGAGTTAGATCCTCAATGCTTGAGACCTATATCTTACACTTGAGGTCTATGAGTTAGGGCTTGTATATACTGTTCTCAAGTGTAATGACGCCTGTATTTAGATGATAAATTTAGAAATGTTTAGAACAGCCTTTGAGATAATTTAGCCAGCTGCCTAGTTACTTTGTTGTGTATGGATACTGTCAAGTACAATAAAGTTACACGTGTATACCAGAGAGTGGTCTCATAGTAGAATTGCAAGCTGGCAATGCAGGAACCCAGGGATGTGTTTGTGCCAGCCCTGAACTTGAACTTCTTATTTTGTATGCCATATTCCTCTCAAGGGTAAGAAAGTAGATACAGTCAAGCCGGAAAGTCTGCACACTCCTTTCACCTTCTCCATGTTTTATTACGTTACAGACTTATACTACAATAGATTTCATTTTTTGCCTCAAACATCTACACACAATAGCCAATAATGACGAAGTGAAAAAAAAAAGGTTTTTAGAAAATATGCAATTTTATTTTACTGACAAAAATAGGTTATTTAGGGGTTACATATCTGTACACACCCTTAGCCTAATACTTGGTTGCTGCACCTTTGGCAGCGATTACAGCTTCAAGGCGTCTTGGGAAAGAAGCTACGAGCTTGGCACACTTGTTTCTGGACATTTTTGCCCATTCCTCTTGGCATATCCTTGCAAGCTCCGTCAGGTTGGATGGGGAGCGTCGGTACACAGCCATTTTCAGCTCTTTCCACAGATGTTCAATTGGATTCAGGTCTGGGCTCTGGCTGGGCCACTCAAGGACATGCACACACTTTGATTCCCCAGTAGAACATACATAAACTGAAATTCAGTGATGTCCAAACCCACAGTCCTAGACAGCAATGTCTGGCTTCTATTACAACGTGAACACCAACCACCAGTTACTGATAGCACACAGTGGAACAGCTCCCCCTTGGTGGAAACAAGAGACCCACAATGGCACCTGGCATGATACAACTTACCATTAAAGCTCGTTCCTTCCTGACGTTGATTGGCAGGGTTTTTTTGAATTATTATTCAATCCTTCCTTTGCCACTTAAAAATGATCATTCCATTTCCTGTTGGGAGTGGTGTTTGGTGACTCTCCTTCAAAAGTTCTTGGCAACAGGAAGAACGGCCAGGTGATTTACGGTGGCTGTTGGGTTCTGCTGACATTGGCGGTAAAGCATTATGATTGATTGGAGACAAAAGGTGTGTTCTGTCATCGTGGTATATTGCCCCTCGTGCACAGGTGCTTCGCATTCAGTGGGGTGGCCTGTCGTGTCATGGTTAGATTATTCCACGTGCGGACTTTAATGCACTGTATATCAAACGTGCTGCCAGGAGCGTCGCTTTCCGAATGACGACCTTTACGCCGATTTGAATTTTACTTCCTGTGTAAATCACAGACATGAATGTGACATTGATGAAAAGGACCGCGCTTTATCTGTTCTTGCACGCTTTATTTTTCAAAGGCGGCACACTCTGGGATTGCCTTTGTCGTACGCACTAATGTGCAACTAAGACATATTGGGCCTATGATTTTGTTGGACTCTTGCCTCTCCATTCCTCTTTCATTTGACAATAAAAAAAACCTTTTCTAGTGTTTCATTTCTCCACTGAGTGAAAAAAACATATTCTCCCTTTACATTAGTACATTGAACATAAACTTTTAAGCTGCAAATACAGAAGTAACAAAATACTAATGTCCAAAAATGAGGTTGATTTTCAGGTGTGCTGCATCTGAGGGCTCACTTTCAATCAGAAGATATTTAAGGTCATTAAAGTTGTGTCAACAAGGCATATTTTCCATTACGCGTACTTACCAATAGCAAGAGCACATAGCAAGTATGGTCACCATATTGTCTGTCATTCCTGAGCATTCCAAACTACAGTTATTCAAACAACAAGTACATACTGTAATCCCCAGATGCATTCTCACATTCTTGAAAATTTCAATGCACTTTCGTGTTCCTCATTCCCCGAGATGATTGCACTGAACAGAGCAACCACATTTACCTCAGCAAATGTAACTATTATAACAGTAACATCACTCGCAAATTAGTCATTTTAATTATGTTATTCATCATGCTATTTCTGATATGCTATATCATGAAAATAGTCAGTATTTAAAAGACAGTGTCAATATTTGTAACAACATAGCCACAGGTCAGCTATAACTTGTTAGCTATCATAGCAAACTGTCAAAATCAAAGTACAAAAATGCAGTTAACTGCTTAACTTGATCAGCTACTGTAATTAGGACATTCATTGTAAGGAATTAGCTATTAGCTAGACAGGTAGGGGGACCTGGTTAATAAGCACTATATTGATACCTGGGACCTACCTAGTGGTACAAGTACTTCTGTTGTTTTCCTGTTGGGTCAAATGTTTTTTTTTTTTTTTCGTATTCCTAGGGCTTGAAAAAACTAATAACACAACCAATGATTGGTGCAAAACAAATACCATGACCAATCATTGGTCATGTTATTGGTTTTGCATGTGCTAAACGGGTTTTACACGTGCTAAAGGTCTTAGTAAATCAGACCCCAAATGTAATAAACTGAAGTGTACATTCTCATTCATGCGCTTGGGAGAATGCTTTACTGAGGATGGAAGTTTGCAGAACACAAGTATGCGCAGTGGACCTTAATAACATTATGCAGGGAAAAGAAAGAGGGCAAAGCCCCTGCGTGCTGAACATACTGTGCCATTGTGATGCAATGAAAGAGAGAGCCAATCAGGAGATTAACCTGTTAGGTTAGGACATGCTCCCTCCGACCAGTCACACAGCAGCCCATGTTGTTTAACTTCATCTGTTAGCAGATGAGCTTTCAACTGCAAGATGAAAAGTGAAAACATGCTCAAAAAGAGCGTTTTCAAAATTGCTGCGGTTTGCCCGTTGGCCTCAGGCAAACGTCAGATTCTACACAATGTGTGACGCGGCTTATCGAACCGTGCATTTCAGACAGCAGATATCAGATCTGTTTTAAATTGAAGCTTTCTACTTTTAAAAAAATCTCCAGCTATTATTTTACAAAAGTTAGTTTTTGCACTTTCATATCAGCACAAAGACATTCTTAATTGTATCTGTCTCTTTAGATTTTAGGTTCACGTCACTGTGTGTCATGTCAGTGTGTAATTTTCCCCCAAAATCACAACTGCCCTGCGCACAACACATGGAAGATAGGACTCACACACCCAACATGGGTCAATGCAATAAATCAAATTGTCCGCATCATAGCAGCCCCATATTTCATGTCAATCTTTTTAGAATGATTATTTCTGCAATATTCCGCATAATCATCTTGTGAATATAGCACGGGTTTGTATTGTATGCTGGTTAATTGCAGCGGGTTTAATTTCAGAGCGTCAGAGGTCCTGATTGGGTTCTTTTTGTCATTTTCTGATTTATTAGTTGGTGGCTTCTGCCAAATCCAGAACGGCATATTAACATCACATACTTGAGAAAAAGTACCATTTAAGGAGATTAATTAGACATAGTTGCGGATTAACACATGCGTTTGAGATTCACTCCTTGGACGAAACCAAATTTGAGATGATCTAAATTGGACACACCTTTCTCACAAACAGCGATATAGCCTAGCGACCGGATGTGTTCTCGCACAGACCTTCGGGCCTTGTACCCTAACTGAAATGTCAGTGAATTATTAAATCTGGCAGTGAAACAAATCAACAAAATTGCATAAACAAGCAATGAGATGGACAAATTGACGGGGACTCTCCAAAACGGGGGAAGGAAGAGGCTGGTATGTGGACCTCAGTGGCATTCCGTGTGGAGCTTATTTTTGATTCCTTTTCCTCCACGATTAATCTTAACTAAGTTATAGACTTTATTTATTTATTTATTTATTTATTTTATTTTTTAATGAGGGGTCCCACCACCGCCCCCCCTTTATGTGTTAATATATATTTGAGGCACTCAGTGTGATTATATACCTATATCGGGACGCTGTATAAAATGTATTTATTTATTTCTGGAAAACATATAATAATAAAACGTATTGTGCGAAATGTGTCCTAAGGATATTTTCCTTTCAGTCAGGCCGATAATTGGCAAGGTCTTCTAATGGTCGGCAATCCATTCCTCTTTTGTTTAAGCTGTCAAGAGCTCATTAGCAAATGCAGACTTGCAGTTATTTCAGCTCAATGAAATCGACTTAAAATTGTATTTGTCTGAATGGGAGGCCAGAGGAGCTGACCTACATCAGTCGGGGCAAGCCAGATGGGGATTTCCAGAGATCTGTGTCTGCTGGGGTGGAGGGGGTGCGGGGGTTAAACAGCCCCACACGCTTGAGTCACATGAGAAAAGAGTTATTCTACGCTATTATGCTATTCTAAGGTGCATATTAAACAATGCCTATTATGTTTAATAAACACATATTTTACTGCATTCCCAAATCATATGTAGCAGACCATGCATGGGAAACCAATTAATGTAGTATGAACTTAGTAATAATTTGCATTGTAAATCACATTTGTATAAAGAGGTTCCCACACCTATAATGAATAAGGAGGGTTCTCTTTAGGGACACTGGTTCATCGGGAGGAACCGTCCTACTGTGTGTCAACAGGTCATCCAATCAGAATCTCTCATTCGTGGTACCTTTCCCTCATCTTCCAGGGGTGGGTCAATGATTTTGTTTTCCATAAAGTCAATGCTAAAGTATCCCCAGTGCTGGCTGGCATATATTTTACATTGTTCACGTGGAGTTGGCACTTGACTGGGTCATGTCCCATATGGCACATAACAGTTCTATCCTTGCGCAAGGTCTTTTATATAAATTGCTCCGCTTCAAAATCGCTACTTTAAATGGGTAACAGAACATGTCGGATGCTTTTTAAATAAGCACTATAAGTTGCCCCAGACAAGGACGTTGCGACATCAATAAGTAATATAGAGTATTCTGGGGGCAATTGTAACAGGGGTCAATTGTAACACAATTTTTTTTTACAATTGCCCCCAACCCTGAACACATGAAACTGGCTAGCTTGCTGGATAGAATCTCAGCTCTAGCTTGTTTCAGATTGGTGCAATTTTATGGTGTTGCAATTGCCCCCTGTTACAATTGCCCCCAGAATACTCTACTGTTATGCAAAAATAAAAGGGCTTTCCTCTTGTTCTTCATGCAGCCATAGTTCTGATCGCTACCTAGATCTCCTCTGAATAATAATAATAATAATAATAATAATAATAATAATAATAATAATAAAAAAACAAATTCTACAATAATAAAGCACCTAAATTGACTGTACAAAGATGGTCGATTGTACAAAGACGATCTGCTCCGCCTCAGACCTGCTCAGTGCCTGAACAGGCCAACCTTCGCAGAACCCACTCCTTCCCGTGGCCCAATGAGCTGGTGTCAGTAGAAAATGACGCTCCCGGGCGATAGCACTGATGACAGTTTTATGCAGAAGCGAGCCGCCGGCCCAGCGCGGCGCTTGCACGTCACGTTCGCTAATTTTCAGCCTCATCTTCCCACCGACAGCCCGCTCAGTGGATTTAGAGCGGAGGGGGGGGGGACGGCATGCAGATCGTAAATCGCCGGGCGATGTAAGGGCAGTGTCGGTTCACCTCTGCAAGGGAGGCGCGTTCGGAAGGGATTCCAGGATCACTGAGTTATGGTGCAGATCTGCATGGAGGCTAGGCTCGGAGGCTAGGCTCGGAGGCTAGGCCTCACAATTGAGGTGTATTACAGAAGGGGGGGGGGTGGGCGGGAGGGGGTCAAGTGATAAATGAGGAAGGGCAAAGAGGACTATATGAACCTTGAAAAACATGAAAATGACAGTTAGTCACAAATTTAAAAAAATATATATATGAGGCCTGATATAGAATGCATTACCCTTACTTTCACTTTACCTTACTAGACTGCCATTTATCAGACGCACTTATCCAGAGTGACTTACCTGCTGAGAAGCAGGGTCTCGCAGTTCAGAAGCTGACCAAATCACTGACTGCAGCTCTGACTCATTATCAATAAGCTTAGATTAGCATTATTCATTCTCTGCTGACTCAATTATTGCGTATTATATGCAGGACTATGGAGCGGGGGTTTTAAGGAGAACGGAACCTCACCGGCAAATGCTTTTAAAGGGAAATATTAAAATGATAAACCTGGGTTCAGCATTATGCAAATATTTAATTTGACATATTCAGGAGTTAAGTACTTCCATGTTTTCTTAATTCCTGAAACATTATTTCAGTCAGCCTTCAGCTCTACCGCAGAGCTCTAAATAAGAACTGAAAACTCAATAAAACATTACCTCATAGAGTCAGAAGTTATGTTACACCCACGCATAATGTAGCGCTCTGCTTTATTTCCTTTGGAAAGTAAGACGAGATTTGATGCCGATGAGTGAATGTGTAATGGACACAGACACCTGGTTTACTGCCAATTATTACCCTTCCACTTTGACCTTTGACCTATAGACTGAATATGTATGGTTTTGATTATGGGTTCAGGAACAGCAGTCGTGCGTGCAGCACGTTGCCCGCATTATGGTGACATCGGAGCTGCATTGCAAGGCAGCTTTGCAGTGGCTGTGACATCATCCAGGAGAGGTTCTTTTTTCAATAACTGCCCGGAAGCCTCTCCTAAGCAGCTCCAACAGTCGATAAGACATGAGTCAGAGAATGTCTGTGTCGCCGGGGCTTAAGTGCTGGTGATGCTGCGCCGAGGCGCGTGGGAAAGGTCCTGGATGATGTCAGCGCCGGTGAGGTCAGGCCGGTGAGCAAAGGCTGGGTACTAGTCTCCAGAGACTGCGCCATGACCAACAACCTTCCCCCAAAAGCAACTAACAAACATTCACTGCAGAATGACACACATTCACTGCAGTTTTTCTTTTTATTGCTCTGACCTGTTCAGCAGAACATTGCTCATCAAGAGGGGCCCTCCGATGCAGATTCGTAGCGCATTAAATTATCTGGAACTTAAGTAGCAAGATGTTGGTAAAACCCTAGACAGAATTCCATTACGATAATCCGATCACTTTAAAGAATATCTCTCTCTCTCAATCCAGGATCATGGCTGTCAGACATGAAACAGTCCAGGCAACATTAATATTCCCATAACACCGTCCACTGAGTTTATTTTCTCTCTGTCAGCCCTATATGACAAGGTTGTGGGTGTGACCAGCCTCAACCGACATCATAAATTTAAAAGGTTTTGGATGGACATCAGGGGATATTTAGCTGGCATTCAGTTTCCAGAAAGTTTAAAAAAATTGTGGACGGTTATTAAATGCTCTTTATTTCCCCACAGAACTGAATTCATTGCTTTATAAAACAACTTTGTGGCCCTTATTATATTTTTATTCCAATTCATGGCACTGATCGTGTTGCAACGCTGGAATGCCCTCCATCAGTATGGGGAAAGCTAGTGCACTGTAAGTCACAGAATGCATCTGCTAAATTAACGCGACGCGGTTTAAAAGCACAAACTGACATGCGTGCGCAGCCCGCCGTCTTCCATTCACTCCGCAGTCCACCTCGTAAGCCGGAGGACTGTGACCACTGTCGCTAATGCACAGCGAGGTAGGGAATATCCCTCTAACTGAAACCTGCCTGGGCGATGCTCTTGTGAGTAAGGCATTACCTCATTGCATCACTTCCTGCCGTGGTCAGCACAGACTCGGGGAGAGTCGTGTTCCAGACTTAGATCCATTTGTTCAAATACATATTATTTCGACTTGGAAGTTAATCATTAAAATTGAGGACATTAAAAAAACTTAAGGGGAAGAAGAACAACAATTACAGCAATAAACATAATAATAACAAGGTAACTTTATTTACACACAGTTGAGCAATGATAGGAAAATGTTTGGGAATTCCGGTAGGGTTGGAAAAATTTAACTTTTCTTACTTCTTAATATATCTGTCTTTCTCTCTTTTTTAAAATATTTATGTCTCTCTGGAGTGGACTGCTTCCCTTGTGCCATGACAGCGGGTGACGAAACCCCTGCGATTGGGCGAGGCCGCGCTTAGTAAGATCCCATGATTATCCATGTGGGTGGTCAGCCACCACGGGCTCTGGTACTTTGGGGGATTCCAAATGCAAACAGGTGTCTAAACATACCGAGCCTCTCAGCTCTCCTCTCCAGCGGACTGCAGGGCCCTAAGTGCATTAGCCCTGACAGGGAAACAGAGGACCTCCCGCTCTGCATTGTCACTGTCTCAATGGAGCTTTCTCCTAAAGAGAACAGAGCTTTATCTTCCTCTTTGACAGTTTTTTTTTTACAGGCAAAATGGGACGGACTTAGCCTGCCGACTCCTTTTTTCTCCATGTTCTTTTACAGAACTAGAAATATCAGTTACATAGCTTTTCAACATGCTCACAGTTATATGCTCGTCAATTATTATTATTATTATTTTTGCCAAATACAGAATTTCCCCCATGATGTGCCTTGTGTAATGCAGTTATCATCTACAGCGTTAAGTCTCATTGTGATGCCATATCATTTAAGTAGGAAACAGCAATGACTAATCCATACATTTTCTAAAGGTATAATTATGATTTAAAAAAAGCCACGTTTAATGTTCTGTGATCCTGGGCTCCAACCTTTCTTCTTGTCCTTCCATGTCTTCACAAATTTGAGTTTTACCACAAAGGCAATTACTGTGGTTTATTCCTTCCAAATATCACATTGGATTGATTTCCATTTAGCTTAATGGCAAACCGTATATTCATGAGGGATGCATTTCATTTCATGGGTGTGATGAAGTTTTATTACCCCCTTCTTTTACTGCAACATATGTTCCCCTCTTTTTACACACCTCTGTTCGATATTTGAGGTGGTTTGACGGAAATATATCAGAGCTACAGCTTTTTCACCAGGTTTCTGGGGACCATTCTGCAGCCCCGTCGTCTCATTTGTGAAGTCTCCTCTAATGCGGCCATGTACCGAAAACATTTCTCCCCGTGTTTTGAAAAAGTTCAGTTCAAAGGCATTCTAGGGATACCTAAATGATTAGTTGTGTCCTTATTGGACAAAAATGCCATTACTTAGGAAAATTAAATTCTGTGTGGATATGGCAGTCCATTAGCTCAGCCTCTTCAGCCTCTCGTGTGTATATATATCTTCAACTCGTTGAACTCCAATCAAATTTTAAAAATGGGTTCTCAGGATAAAAACATTTAAACTGTCGTCCTAAGTGTGTCCTCTTATGAAAAAGTAAAGTAATTTAAATTATGATGGTCATCACTAAAAGTAATACTCTTAATTGTATTGGCTATTATTTGTATTGAATGGAAGTATGAGTTAAATGTACTTTAATATAAAGGCTATGATAGTAAGATATAATTCTATATAGTATATATAGACCAGTGCAATTTATGTGTGTGTGTGTGTGTGTGTGTGTGTGTGTGTGTGTGTGTGTCTATGCGCGTTTATGCACGTGTGTGTGTGTGTGTGCAAATAGTCCTTACAGGTATACCATGCCAAAACAGTAGTCTGAGCAGTCAGACTGCAGAGTCAGGATAAGAGCTGTGCTGACATCCAGGACAGGGATGTCACTTAGATTGGCGCCGTGCACCGTGGTGGTTCTCATTTTCACCCGAGTGCTTGCATATTTAATTGGCTTCATTATGCAATTAGCAGAGCCAATTAAACTCTCACATGGAGAGCTAAAAAAAAACCTTGAGGTGCACTGTGAATGAAGTGTATTTCTTGAAATAGAACCCCCCCCCCCCCTCCGAAAAAAGTTTTTCTCTTATTTAAAAAGTATTTTACATTCCCTCCTTGATATTCAGTTACCTTTGGGGAACAGAACAAATGCAGTGTAGACATTGTCTAAAGTTTACAGGTATGCAGTGACATTCTGACAGCCAGATGAAAAGAACAGGTTATCTGACCAACTAGTTGCTGAGCTAAGCCAAAAGGATATGTCTTTCTCTTTGGCTCTCTGTATGTCTCTAGAATACAAAACAAGGTCAAATAAAATCTCCACAGTATGTTCCCTGGTTGCATCAGTTCCATCATTTTTCATGGGCATGCTACAAATCCTTCGACCCAAATCATACAATCTGATTAGTCTTCATCGCCTAGCGTGATAAAATTTAGAGGAATGCTAAAATCCATCTCACCCAATGAAACATACCTCACGTTTTGTGCTCACTTATACAACACAGCGAAAAAAATATCTGAAGAAGATGATGCACAATATGCAAAAAAAAAAAAGTATGGTTTGAATAGAAACAATAGATTTATTTAGTAAACAAAAATGTTCCGAAGAAATCGATAGTTTGAAAGGAGAGCAGTTGCCTGCACCCATATCGGTTGTTTTCGATTGGCGGAAAATGAAAAAGCAGACTGAACAAAAATGGTTTGGAAGAGTGAGAGGCCCCAAGAATGAGCCAGAAATGGACTGTTTACACAGGAGCAGCGAATCCCATATCTGGACTCCGCACACTCAACACTGACCAGGGGCAAGGTCAAGACTCGGTGCGGTTTTCAGTGAAATGCTACGTCTCATGAAGACCAGACCTGGGCGGACCCCCCCCCCCCCTGGCCTCTGACGGCCTGACTGACGACCTCTCCGTCTCCGAGCGCCGCGGGTAGAGGCCTTCGGCTCCTCGCCTCACCGTTCCCCGCGTATCCGCGGGTGGGCTGAAACACGAACGCTCCGAGGGGCGCTGTTCTGGGAAGGGAACGGAGGGGACCAAAATAGACCGCAATTTACATTCTAAACAGCGCTGATTTCGCCTAAACTAGACCTCTTAGCAGCCCAGGAGGTATCCTTAAATTTGTGATATTGTGTCCGCATGTAATAACTGCACACCTGGGGTCGGAGTCAATAAACGAATAATTAACGCGTGCCTTTATTTCAGCGTACCTTATTGAGCAGCTGTACAAGCTGGAACCTTGACCCTGGTCAGTCAGTCAAAGCCCCCGTCTTATCCCTGACCTTTGACCTTAACTTTGAGGCAGCTGCTCAACATCAGGACCCAAGAGGCCGTGTGTCAGAGAACCAGGTGCTACTCCAGTGGTTACCACACTTTAATCAGTGCAAAATTGCTGCAATCACCTTGTTCTGGGTGGCTTTGTTTTCTCACCTTGACCAAGAAAGTATTTATTTCATTTTGCACTTGAAGCATTCCAATATTCCAAGTCACAAAAGCAAATGCATACACATCACATAAAGCGTCTAGTATTGCATTAGAAATGTGTATCATGCTGTGTGAACATTTTATTGATGTTGACTGTATTTAATGGTATGTTTTGTTCACCTCTATAGAAAGCGCATTGCCTAATGGATGTTTAGTACATTTTCGATTTACTCTCAGTCGTAATTTAAACTTAACAGTACAGTCATTTTGACCTTTTTCTGTGAGAAATATCACATGCTCCATACTATCTATGTAAAGCATCTCGACTTATATCACCTCCCCGATTAAACATCAGATTTAACCAAAACATCTTTGAGGAACTGGACAACAAATGTGAGTGTTCTCTGCAGGAAGGTTTTCACATGACGTGTGTGTGTGTGTGTGTGTGTGTGTGTGTGTGTGTGTGTGTGTGTGTGTGTGTGTGTGTGTGTGTGTGTGTGTGTGTGTGTGTGTGTGTGTGTGTGTGTGCGCGCGTGTGTGTCAATCAGTATTTTGTATACTGGCTGAGTGACTCACCCACATGCATTATGATTTACATTTAACCCATTATGTTTCTCTATTACTGGACTACCGCATCAAAACATGTTTCCTGGAGAGCTGTGGAAAATTTAGTTTTCTTTTTGCGGAAAAAAAACTCCCACTGGAGGTAGAGATAATGAAGGGTTTTTTTTTGTGAAAGCTATTAGCCTACCTATTACATATTTATGATGGCTTTACGGAGCATTTAAGTGCCACCTTTCATCAAAGGGGCGTGTTCAGAGAGATGACAGTCACCCTCTGGGAACAGCAGCTCCCCACTCACATTCCTTTTTTCCTTCTTTCAATTATTTCCCCCCGTTTTTTCCTGTTATTTGTTAATCGGAGAAAACAATGAAATTATTATATGGTCCCTTCGTTATCGGGTTGAACTGAAAGCACTCTCCCCCCTGCCCCCCGGTCTTGCAAAGTTCTAATGAGATGAGCTATTGCCTTAAATGTGTTATTGATTAAAACATGACCTTTTTCCTGTTTTTGTCTGTTGTGAAGGGGGCTAATACCATTGGCAATGAAATGAGGTAAATGAAAGGTCATAGGTCATTTGGACTGTTTGGAGTATTATTATTTATCATCTGTTTTTGCCAATTTTTACAAGTTCCCTAAAAGGCAGAGATGCTTGTGACTGCATATGTTCCCCGAGCCCAGCTGTTTAACAAGAGTCAAAGGACAATTAGTCAATCGCCACCGTGGAATCTAATGTTTACTGGACACCTAACCTACCTTCCAAAGGGATAATAATTCTAGTAATTACACTTTTTTGAAAGGTTTGTTTATTTACTCCAGGGTGTAGTGAGATGTGTTATGGAAAGGGCAGGGGGCACAGAGCAGGGGTCACAGGGCAGGTTGAGAACAAGTGAAAACATTGAAGAAACCTTGTGCTGATGGTTCCAGAGAAAATTACAAATCCATGACATGGACATAAATGCTCCTGTATAATGACCCATGAATTAATCAAATAGTTTTGAACCAACAAAGATAGAACTTGTTGTGTATATATATAATGTATCTGATATAATGTGTGTTGTTCTCATGGCACAGACTGCAGCACATGACCAATTGTCAGTGAGCATCTGATCATGGGACACGTTTTATCAGAGGCCAAGACGCAAGCCTCAGGTGCCTCCGTCGTCTTCCCCTGGGCCTGCCGCTGATTTGGGTGATGTATGCTGGTGCACACGCATGTGTGTGGTGACCGTAGCCTTCCCACAGGGACAAAGACCTGTCGGGTTTTCGAAAAATTATCTTACTTCCTTCCTTAAACGTACCCGGACTTTCACATTTTTTCACACCTTGCCATCGTAGAGCAATGGAATGATATCAAATCTTCACTGCTGGGGCAAGGCAAATTGAAAAAGTGCAGCTGCCATTCCTATTGCGAATTTATCGCAGATGTAGTTCAGTTACTAGACCACCACAGGCAATCTATTATGACGATCCCCACGGAAGAACTTGAGTTTCTCTCCCATGATACCTCAATTAATGCAGATGAGGTGTGACAATTAACATATTAACATGGGTGGAACTCTCTCACCGCCCTTAGGTACACGTTGAAAGCAGATATGCTCAATGTGTGGATACTGTGATGAGAACCAGAGGCCGCTAGGAAGTTAATGTGGAGTCTGGCCTTGCACAGCAGTGCATGGTAATCACATGCTGCTGGCAGAACTCTCGCTGCTAGCTTTATCTAGCAATCAGCTACAGCGTATGCATGACATCCACACATGCATTACAAGATAGCAGCAGGAGGTAGCCGCTATGGGCCAAGCCCAGGTGGTGCATATAACACAGCGCTTCACCTATGCTTCCCACATCTGATACGTGCAATCATGTGACAGGATCACAGTTCAATCAGTCAGATCAAGATGAACCGAAAGTCAAATTCTATTCAGGGTGCCAACAAAAAGATGGAAAACATGGCTTTTACTTACTTTATATATGAATCGGCAACAATTGTCGCAATTTACAGCTTTTGATAGACCGATTTAATTTAATGTCTCTGCATTACTTCTGTAAAGGACTGTGGAACGGTAGCATACTTTTTTTAGGGGAAGGCATTTTCAGTCATCAGTGTGGACAGTGCAGGCCTTGCGCTCCTCATTTGGCCCACATGACTAGTGATTGAAGCCCTAATGTAATTGACTACCTGCTGTTCCTGACATTAATAAAGATGGAGCATGTGCAGGAAATGAAACACTCACTTCCCTATTGTAATGAGATCATATCCATCACTTCCTACTGGCCCATGATCAGATCAAACACTCAAATTGCATGTCTGTTGGCCCTCGTGGTGTGCCATTTTGTCCTGCTCTTGGAATCGCTCTTTTGAATGAAGAGGGAACTGGTTTTAAATTTAAGCGCCCGCTTTCTAAAAAGCGGGCAGCTGGTGCCATGAAGCGATCTTCCGAAACTTCACTCCCGTGAGTTCTGAGGCGCCTCTGGTCTGAAGAACTGACTGTTCTAACTGACTGCATCCAGGACCGCATTTCCTTGAAGGTACAATTGAGGGAAAAATTGTAGAGACTGCAGTGGTTCTAAAAGACATTGACAGACCCTTATACCAAAACTTATACCAAAATAATGAATACCATACCTGTATGGTATTTAAATAGCTTACTCATACAAGCAGCAACTGCACAAAACTCTGACTGAGACATCCGTACAGACAATCAATCTAGATTTCAGGCATTACCAGCAAAAGTGTCAGCAAAAGGCACTTAGAAAAAAACCAGTGGACTAGGGGAGGGGGGTATCTGCAGTGGAGGTCCTATTCACAAAATGTGGCATTAGGGGTTATGTACTGACATTCCTAGGTACATTAGGTCACATGTGTTTGAGCAGCACTTGTCAAAGGCCTGTACGTGTTTTGAAAATAATATTCTTTGAAGCATTTTGGCTGCACGTCCCAGTGTGCCTCAAAGGCATTTGAAGCTCCAAGGAAACCAGAAGAGGACTGTAGGGAGGCAGAGCAAGGCAGCACAATTATAGTATATAATATGCAAACACAATCAAAATAAACACAATATTACACTTATAGGAAAGTTAAGATTGTTATCAAACACAGTGAAATGTTTAGTGTAGCTAAGAAGCATTTATAAATCTGCCTTGTGAGGGCCATCTGTTACACGTGAAATGGTACGCCAGGCGAACCATTTTCCAAGAATTGATTTTTAAAATTATTTTAGTCCCATCTATCGCTCATTAGACACTGATACGTAAATGTAAGGTAAAGCACAGTTTTTTTGTGTATGTTTATAGTCAACACTCAATTTCATTTTTATCTGCAGGTCTGGCAGCTATTCATCTCTGCTTTTACCATAACTATTTCACCATATCTACCATAGCAGATAGATTTATTTAGTTTTTACTCACATTGGCATTGGACTCCAGTTTTCATCGTGTAACATCTCACCTTCTCTCCCTGCGGCAGGTGTAGTTGCTGACAAAAATAATTTATTTCGCTGTCCTTGACAAGACCATTTAGTCCAACTGCCATTTAGTTTGACTTTACCACAAAGCATTTACTGTTCAAGTGCATCACAAGTGCATCCATCCAGATGCTCTGCTGGCTGTTTTAACTTGGGATATTCTGGTAGCAATTTCAGAGGCACGCTGTTAGCAACAATCAGTCTTTGACAGAGCCCAATGAACAAATAAGGTTTTCGACCTTTGACTGGCCTGGATCGCCAGTGGCAGTAATGATGCAATTCTTCTTAATTGGGCGTGTTGATGAATCTGCATGATTTGATAAAGTCAGAAACGGATTACCCTCGGGGGAGGAAGGTGCAAGGGCGGGGGGGGGCTGGGTCATTGTCTTCTACTGGCATCTACTGGCTCAGGTGATGACTGATATTTCCCTGGGGAGTTTCAAAACTGATTTGCAATTACCCTCACAGGAGAAATTTGGCAAAATGGGTGTCCAGGCCCCGCGGAAACCGAATCGGCGTAGTGGAATAAAAGCTGAGATTGTTACGGCCCTGCGAGTGAAGTATTCAAATTGTATGTGCTGTCTGCTTTCCTAGTCAAATTATAGATCAAAAAAAATCAATGAACCAATTCCATGGCCCGCAGGTGTGATTAGTCTTCCCTGACGACAAAAACAATGAAGATAAGTGCAAGTACAAAGATGATCAGGCCTCCCTGTTGTCTGGATGAGTTTGTGAATGTATTTCACATGTTGTACCCCCCCCCTTCATCTTCTATGCCTTACCATGCCAAACTTATGCGCAGGCAGTGCAAGTAGTTGGTTTCCATGCCCATAAGCATGGACAAGGCTAGAATTGGAAACTCCTTAGGGAGGATGTACTGTATTTTTTTTTAGGTTTAGATCTAGCAGCAAAGAATTATTGCGTTTGTAATAAGTCTGGCTTCAGAATTTCATTTAAAAAAAGAAAAAACTACAAAAGAATCAGCAAATTGAAAAAAGAAATTCTGAAACAATCAAAAAGGAAAAGGAGTAACGCTACCTTGGCTTACTTGAATAAACCGGAGAGGTGCTGAATGTGACATGGGGTGCTGATCCATGAGAAAAAATCAATGTAGGCTAGCAAAGCTCTACAAAAAATCTACACGGCACTCAAATCTCCGTTGCAAAAATTAAACCAACGCGGATAAACCAACAAAACCTTCCTCAGTGTTTATCCTGCAGCCATGAAATAAAGGCTTTTTCATTTTTGTAACGGAAATTTGAGTGCTGTGTAGATATTTCGTAGAGCTTTGCTAGCCTACATGTTTTCTCTTAAGGAATTCTGAAAGTTTGCATGTTTGTATATGCCTTTTTAAATATGGGCTCATTTGCTTTAATGGCATAAGGAGAAGGCTGAATATGTGAACGCGCAATCTTCACAGTGACCGAAGCGAGTAGTCTGGACAGCAGCTTGTACGCCCCACAAGTGTGCATTTGTGACATTAGGTTTTGTATTTTTGTGAAGAGAATCCCTCCCCCAGAAAACGCTTTATCGTCGTCATTACCAGCATTTGTTATTCCATGTTCCCCTCAGCCAAGGCGCACCCTGCATGGGTATGGGTGCCATAGTGGTGACACCAAGCACAGAACAACTCAAGATCCAAAAGATTATGACCAATAGCACTCAAATAGACCTGCTCACTTCTGCATGCAGTACTGAAGGCTGTTATGTAGGCTATGTCAAAGTCTTATATGTTACATCATTTGTCATAGAATGCATTATGCCGCTGTGTGTGGTTATAACAGGTAAAGTGTTCAAATTTGTCCAGTAGAAAGAGACCATTTTTGTTTTGAGTTGCTCTGCCCTATTAAAAATGGTTTCCTGAATGGATTTGTACGCAGGGAATTGCATCTTGACATTACTGTAGTAGCTTCTATTGTGTATACTCTACACAAATGACATTTGAATCTGATCCAAATAATGACTCTGACAAGCGACAACTCATTTGACTCTTGCTTTTAATTGAATAGGATCTATGGATCCAGTATCTGTGGAATCAAACGTCTTTGGAACATACGTACATGTCTGCTCACTTGTTGTACATAAGAGAGTGTGCATTCCCTCAGAGCCACTCATTTCAGAAGGAGGGGAGCCATATGTTTGGAGAGGCTGTTTGTTATCTTAGCTACAAGAGGAAAGTTAGGGGTGGACATTATTGAGCATGGCAATGCCAGTTTAATTTGTCATAAGCACAGGATGCCTAAAGCAGACATTATTCCCCAAAGGCAGATGGTCAGAGGTTATGGGTGTGCTATAGTGACAACAGGAGGTTTTTGGAGTCAGCATCTCTCACATTCTCCTATGGATCCGGCTAGGTATGGGGGAGGGGGAGGCAGCGAACAGGGGTCAGAGAACAGAAAGCTCATTTTTACTCTCTGTCATTGGCAACATACAGTGTGTTCACAAAAAATGACTCTGTCTGTCTGTTTGTGTGTGTGTGCGTGTGTGCGTGCGTGCGTGCGTGCGTGCGTGTGTGTGTGTATGTTGGTGGGCGCTCACCACACTTGGTTTTATATATCTACATGCATGCATGTAAGTATGTGCACTTTAGGTTTGTGGGTTTGCTGGACAAAATATGCATACCGTGAACATAGCCATTGATTTTGAGGGATTTTCTCTCTGGCCAGGTACAATACATGCATTGTGAAGCATTTATGACATTCCTTGGCAAAACTGGAGAAAGGCCCTGCCTTCACGGTGCATCCCCTGCCTTCACAGAACCCCTGTGGTCCCAGGACCAGTTTGGGAACTCCATTCTCCAATTCCACAGTTCACAGGTATCCATCTATTTTGAAGATAAGGGGCTACTTCCAAATCTGATGGGGCGAAAGTAGGAATATTTTTGAACGTGTTCCTTTGTTTATTACTGTCATCTTATTTAACATATCAGAGGTTTTACTGCTAATACTACAGCACCAGAGGATATTGTCTTTGGTAAACCTTGGTTGTCCACAGACCACAAACAAAAAATTCTGTAATTATCAGAGCTGTGATATTTATTCTGTTATCTAATTTCAGTATGGGGGATGTGTGAGTTCCTGCCCTAAAGGAGAGTGTGTGACAGAAGCTGATGGCTAATTAGCTTTCTCAGACAGGTACTGTACTTGGAAGGTCACCCCTGTCAAGTGGAGACACTGAGACGGTATTTTTTTTTTCCGTCTTGCAAAAAAAGAACATTCAAATAGCCACGTGTCATCCGCTCACATGAGCACATGACATTTAAAAAGGACTGTTGACGACACACCAAATGCAGCTCTCCCATAAACACGAAATAATTTGTGCTGATGACACATAATACACCAGGAGGGTGTGACCGTATAGCCATAGTAGCAATAAATAAATTAAATATAATTTATAATTTGCAACGCTGTCTGAATTGTAACAATTGTAATCAACACTTTGGTATATCACACATTATCACACTTTACTGATATATCAAACATTATTGTACAAATATACAGTACATGTGATCGTTGTTTGTTCGTCTTAGAATAATAGAAATATTAGACACCAAAATCCTTTTTGGGCAAAGAGCCTGCAAATCTCAGTACCACTTCTTACCAACTTATTATACTCTTATTATACAACTTTGGTTTTTTGGACCAATTATATTTTAGTCCTTGTTATCACTTCAACGTTCTCCATCAATGTGAGACAGCACATACTAGCATGTGTGTCCTCTAAGGATGCCACTTTTTTCCCAACTGAGCTGCATGGTCTTTGCACTGTATAAACAGCGTATCTTACAGAACCATCAAGGAGGCCATCGTATACCCTGTTATGGTTTTGGTCATTAACACATGGTTTCGGTCACTGAACTTCATTCAAACAATGCAATGTGTTTCTGCAATACAGTAATGAACTTTAAGGAAAATTTGTTCTGTCATTGGGCTGAACTACTTTGCATATAAATTGCATTGCCCTGTTAGCTGACGGGACAGGAGTGGAAGCCAAGTTTGAACATGGATGGGTCAGTAGGTTGACACTCCCCCCAGTTTTCAATACATTTTTATCTATCTATTCCTACAGCATAGCTTAAAGGCAAACACTGACACTTAAAAGGCAGATGTCTCAAGAGGAAACTGTTCATGTGTGCTGAACTCCCAGACGTACACACCTAAGACAAAATTATATATGCAGGTAGTCAAAATATCTAATTCACACAAAGGGACTACAATTAAAAGCACTCACATTAAATTTCACTTAATATTCCCTGGCAGAACCTATTTGGCCTGTATATTATATGAATAGCAGAGAGTAATAGAAGGTTAAAAGGTAGTACTTTAAAGTACTGCAGTACTTTAGCAGTCAATTAAGTAATACAAATACGTCAAGTAAATAAAAAATAAAATAAAAGTAAATAAAAGATAAATGTTGTCTAATACAAGACAACTATTTGTTCTGCAGATTTCACATACTGATAGAAATTGTAACATATTATGGGGTGCCGGATGCAACATAAAACACTTGAACCTGCATTTTTCCCCACATTTAACGGAAACATCACTTTTTTTCTCACATTTAAACAAAAAACTATCCCTTTTTCCTACATCTTTGAAAAAATGGTGTAAATATGAAATGTACAATGCCAAAATAATATATACAGTATAAGCTGTTTTATTATTTAGTGGTTTTTAGTATTTAGCTAAATGTATAATAGTTCAGCTAAATGTATGAACATTTAATTAAATATTTAATTAAATGTATAAATAATTTAGCTAAATATTTAACTAAATGTATGAAACATTTACTAAATGTATGAAATGTTTAACTAAATATTTAACTATATGTATAAAACATTTAGCCAAATGTTGAAAACATTTAGTAAATATTTTGAACATTTAGTAAAATGTTTCATAAATTTTTTTAATATTAAGCTAAATGTTTCATACATTTAGTAAATGTTTTTAATATTTAGCTAAATGTTTTATACATTTAGTTAAATATTTAGCTAAATGTTTCATACATTTAGCTAAACTATTATACATTTAGCTAAATGTTAAAAACCACTAAATAATAAAACATTTAGCTTATATATATAATTTTGGGATTGTACATTTAATATTTACACCTGTTTTTTCAAAGATCATAAATGTAGGAAAAGGGGACATCTTTTGTTTAAATCTGAGAAAAAAGTGATACTTCCATTAAATGTGGGACAAAATGCAGAGTAAATCATAGCGTTTAATGTCACATTCGGCTCCCATTAACAAATAAGCTGTAGTGTGTTGGCGTCATGGGGGTCAAGGAAAAGTTGGAAGGAGAGATGTACAAGGAATCTCGCATAACTGTGGAATTCGAACCTCCTTCTCTACCTTGCGTCATGGTGCAACGTCCAGTCGTATTGATGTGACTGTTCAACATAGCGAACTACAACTTCACAAAAAAGTACGACAAAAGGCACATCATTGCTATCTGTAATTCACTTCGACCGTTCGCTTTATTTTGCTAAAAATTTTGCCTCTTAATAAATTGGGTGTATTGTCTGATTGTGTTATAGTTTGTTTACTTTCTATTATAAACCAATATTAACCATTAATACTAGCTATTCACATTTAGATTTCTGGCATTTCTCAGTTCGCCTTGTTGTTTGAATTCGGTAGGTTCCGGAAAACTCTGATGCTTATGAAAACATTGGCGGCATTGCATTGTGGGGCGCGAATACTACCTTCCTTCTGAAAAGGATAGTCCAGAGCATCCTTTGTGAAAGGACGGATAAAAGGAATTGTGAAGCTCCTTTCCTTCTCTATATAAGAAATTTTAACGGTCCTTAGCATGGCTGCCTGGAGACTATTTCCGGTTCATGCGATCTAAAGGATCCTTCCTTGCTCGAATTTGACTATTCGAATGCAGCCCAGGCCTCTGTCTACCTTTAATTCTTCTTCTGTTGTTGTGTGTCTGGGAAGAATATGTGGTGTCCACTTGTGGGTTTTCCCCTCAACGCACAGTACTATTGTGGTACGGGAGGCTCGAAGCATTGTGTTTGTGTGTTCCAATTAGGTTCTGGTGTGACGCTATTCACCTCTTTGTGTAGTCAGTGTGACCAAGTGAGTGTGCTGTGATTGGATGGTAGTGTGCTGTGGAGGCCAGTAGCATTTGTGCGGTGTGCCAGCATGCTTGCTTGTAGGTCCAGGGATCCAGGAGGTAGTCCAGTAGCAATGGGGAGGGGGAGAAACAACAGTGTCTCTCCCCCTCCCCATCACAGAGTGTTAAAAACACAATAAAAAGGAAACTTGTACAAGAACATGTTTTACAACTGTTACTTATTTATATTATTGTCTTTGCCTACTTATTTTCCAATTATCTCACCAATTTGAAAAGCATCTTTCAGTGCGATCTCATTTTGTTATCGGGTTAAAAACTTGGGAAAGCAAAATTAATCTTTCTGAGCACCCGATATGCAATATGGCTGACCTAGGGTGCACACTGGACAAGGGCCTAGTGTTTATCACTATGGGTCTTGTACCAACTGTGGGACATTGCCTGTCACCGTAGGCTCATTAACAAACACGCTGGGACCTGTTTGCACCTGCACCCGAGGGAACATGTGCTTTAAAGGTTAAAGATGGCTCTTTCCCTTCCCTTATATAATGGCCAACAGGACGACTGGAAATCCTGCAACACTTTGACCTTATCTAAGGCCTCACTGTTAATGGAAAAGCTTTCATGTTTTTACTTCTCATTTTAATGAACCGAATAAATTAAATGTCTTGTTCACCAAGTGTGAAAACTGGACCCATGGCTGAATCTGTCTCCGGCATGCATATAAAGATCATGAAAATGTTTTCCAGTAAAATGACCTCATTAACTCTTTTGACACTATTGACCTTTTTTTGCAGGGAATCTAAAGGGTTCCTGTGACCCCAGCTGGAAATCCACGTGAGAAGATCAATACTACAGAGTCCGGCTTCGCCCTGCTCTCCACCGAGGTTAATTCCACAATGAACTCGATTTTCCAGGGCAGAAAAATCAAATGTTATTTAGTTTGAATGGAGGAGAAGAGAAGCTGAAGAAAGCCAAAGGTACATAGACAGTAATGGTGTTTTTCCACATCACCTAGGGTGAGGGGAGACCTAATCTAATGAGGCAGACAAATCCATACGGTTCCTTTTTTTGTCCAAGATAAGTGATGTTATTCAGGACGAGAGGGAACAGCGGAGTGAGCTTCTCAGCTCGATCAATCAGTCAATCAATAAATTAATCAATCAAATTTCATTTGGTATAGTACCCCTGATAGGAAGATTGTCGCAGCTCATTGCTTCTGAGTGCATCACAGAAAACTGCTCACAAAATAATAGGAAAACCTTTGTTATTTCATATGCCCCCCTGCCAGAACAGCAAACAGGCATTTGTGATGAGTGACAAGCATGCAGCGAGCTGTCGGTATCATATGATATCCAGCGTCCATACTGTCAAGCCACATCTACTGACATAATCTTAGGTTCTATCATGAGTCAGAACATTGGTAAGGTAGGCTACTGTATAACACAAATACAGTATATCTGCTATAGACTACCGTATAATATAGTTGTAACCATTTTACATTTACGTAAATTGATTCATGTTCTGATATCAGTGCCTGGAGTTCCAACCCTCTCAAATGAAAAATTAATGCTTACTTGATTTATGTATAATACTGTATGCCAATTTATTCAATTTAGACTTTGTATGCTTTCAAAACTTCAGAAAAACCACATAATTATTTCCCATTAGCTCACGTTCTTTAGTTAGTGAAGAGGTTTTTAATATGACAGTACAACAGTGAAGGAAAAGGACAGCATATTTGCAGTGGCGGTTATCCTTTAATGAAGACCGCATTCCAGTGTAAACATTTCGCCTCAGATTCCCTTTCTCTCAGAAAGGCCCCTGGCCTACCCTCATTCTGCACACACACCCCCAGACTGACTTCAGCTGTTAATCCAAGTAAAGGTGCATAATGGAGCTCTTCTGCACCATTGATGAGCACTCAGCCATGCCGAAACTGAGCGAGCTTCAGTTAGGCAACATACAGTGTTTTAATGCGCGTCCTCTTTGACCTTTAGCCTGAATGGTTTTAAGTGGTTTAGCTGCCAGTGATTGGAGGCCGGGAAGGTGGGGGGTGTAATGGGGGTGACAGTTTTTTGTTTACAGACTGACAAATGGGTGTAATGTCAGTAGATAAGTGGGGTGGGAGCGACGCTATGATTGTATTTTCTTTTTTTTCCAGCTGTCCCCCGGCCCTCCGACATGTCCCCCGAATCCGAGCGGACCTGCCGCGTTCTCTCGGATTTTGGGGGCCTGACTGTCTCTCTCCGGACGGCCCGGTGCGGAGCGCCACGCCGGCTCTCCCTGTCCGCGGACATCTGCGCGCAGTTGAGGGATAAGGCGAGGTTGCGGCAAATCAGCTTTCCCATGAGCTTACTTTGGGAATCCAGACAGAGCAATTTGGTTTCCCAATATCCAATACGTCTACACTGACGAGAGCAGGATGAGGCACAAAAAAAAATCCACATTGATCCTGCAGTAATAGGCCTACTATTATGGAGGGGCTTGCATTGGTGATAAAGATGACACATTTGCTGTGGTTGAAATGGATTTAGCTGAATTCTGAGCATGTCTAGTCTTGGTCACGTATCAGGGTTCAAAGGCCACTGCTCTTTCACTATGAGGTGAGACTGGTTGAGGAGTATATTTAATTTAAGGAGCTAATGCAACGGACCATTAATTCAGTTGGATTTTCTTAAAACACGACCTTAAGCTAAGGGACTGCTTTAGCATAAATAGCCGCCGGGGGAATTAAAAAAATGTGTCTCATTGATTTCCAGTCAAATGTGTAGACCAGTGAGTAGCACCCTGCCTCACGTGTGACCCTAAACATGCTCAGTGATGTAAGTGGTAAAGTAGTTGCCAAATCTTTGTGAATCAGGACCCTCTCTACCTTACACCATAAGGACCTCAGTGGGAGAGCTATTCCACCCTTTTATTGAGTTTTACCATATGTTCCCTAGAAGCCTTTTCCTAGGGTATTATTAGATGACATATAACTAATCCAATGGAAGGAAAGTCATTATGCAATGGTCTAATTGTTTGCTAAAGGGTTGATTAAAGTTTAATTTGCTAAGCTTCTCTCAAGAATGCCTTATCTCTTCATTCATTTATAGCTCTCGAAACACTTATTCTCTTGAAATCATATTTTACATTTCTCAGTTGTATTTGATGCTTTAAAAAACAGTGTTTGTCAAAAGCTGTAACCGCAAGATCTCTGTCCATCTGTGGTGATCCAAACAAACTCAACCACTCATACTTAGATATGCTGTATAAACCAGAGCTGACCACAGAGCAGGTTTGAACCTGCTCTACGCTTAATTGACAGCCCTTGAGAAACGAAAGCAATTAAGTTTTTCACCACAAGGCATGTCACATTGTCTGACATGCAACATTTCGAGGCTTCTAAATTAACAAAACGAGTGTGTATTGTATTGTCTACTCAAAGCCACAAAGAAAGCATATGGTTTTTACACATTGATTTTAAAATGTATTTATTATGTGTGTGTGAGTGTGTGTGTTAAAATGGTTACAATTTGTACAGTACACGTATGCATTTATTTAAGTTTAGAGTTTATTGAGCTGAACTGTATGGTAATATAACATGGACTTACATGTACTTAGCACTTTATTCTGTGATTATCCCACAGCAGGAGCGTTACCCTGCTTGATGGATATCTCTCTCTCTCTCTCTCTCTCTCTATCTCTCTCTCTCTCTCTATCTCTCTCTCTCTCTCAGGACTCAGGGATTTGAACTGCAGATAGGTTATAAACTCCTCAAAAAAAGTTTGGAAACGTTATTTCGGTCGATTATTCCTCCCCTTTAATAATACCAATTGGTATTGTACTTTATATATCGCTGGAAAGCCTGATTAGTCACCTTTACAACAAGGTACAACTTGTAAGGATCATGCATTCGTGGAATGAGCAACACAGCTAACCGTGTGGGTAGCGGCCCAAAAAAATGTGCCAAAATCCCCTGAAATATTCTTCTGTTGGTATTCACTCTCGTTTTGAGTTGCTTGGTGGATTGGATGATTGCACTCTCCCACAGTAATAAGGAAAAAACAACACATATTGGCCATTTTTACACTTTATTCATTTTACACTGTCAGGGACCTCAGTAGCGTGTGGAAGATCCATACGCAGTCACAACAGCTTGGCACCTCCTCCTCATGCTGGTCACCAGCCTGGTCACACACTGCTGTGGGATGGCAACCCATTCCTCAACCAGGATTTGCCGCAAGTCAGCCAACATGGTTGCGTTGGTCACTCTGGCACGTACAGCATGCCCAAGCTGATCCCACAGGTGTTCAATTGGGTTGAGGTCTGGACTCACGGCAGGCCATTCCATCCTCTCCATTCCCAAATTCCGGAGGTACTCTGTGATGATCCTGGCTCTGTGGGGGCGAGCGTTGTCATCCTGGAGGATGGAGTTAGGTCCCAGATTCTGGAGATATGGGATCGCCACTGGCTCCAGAATCTCATTCCGATATCTCACTGCATTGAGATTGCCTTCAATGATGACAAGTTCTGTTTTGCCTGTGAGAGAGATACCGCCCCACACCATGACACTGCCCCCATTGAAAGGTGTCACGCGATCTGTGCAGCAATCTGCATAGCGTTCTCCACCTGCCAGCACTTGAAGCTCAAAACGAGAGTGAATACCAACAGAAGACTATTGCAGGCGATTTTGGCACATTTTTTTGGGCCGCTACCCACACGGTTAGCTGTGTTGCTCATTCCACGAATGCATGATCCTTACAAGTTGTACCTCGTTGTAAAGGTGACTAATCAGGCTTTCTAACGATATAAAATACAATACCAATTGGTATTAATAAAGGGGAGGAATAATCGACCGAAATAACGTTTCCGAACTTTTTTTGAGGAGTTTAGTATCGCTTGTAGGTGTACCAGAAAAAAGGATATCATGAGTCTTCTGATATTGTTGGGTCACAGACATCAGGAAGTCATGGCATGCAAAGGATATGCGACCAAATATTAAAAATTATCACTTTATTCCACATTATTTTAAACTGTCCAATATTTTTTGATGCCCGGAAATGGTGGGGACTAGTATGTACCAAAGGTTCTATAATTGCTAAAGGCGGGTTTGATAGATATAGATGAAAGTACCCTCAAATTAAAACTGACAGTCTGCACTTCAACCTCATTGTCATTGTATATTTTCAAACTCAAAGTACTAGAGTACAGAACCAAAATAATAAAAAATGTGTCACTGTCCAATGAATTATGGTGCTCACTGTATATAAATCTAACTGGCATATCATTCCTTATAAATACTTCAAGAATGCAAGTATGTATGGAGCTAACATATGCTATATACTATCAGACGTAATATTTTAATTTCAAAGATTGGTCGATTAGAAAGAGTCTGATCCTGGTCAGCATGAAATTTTAACAGCTGAGTACCTCCAGCACAGTCACCTCTGTTCATTAAATCTAATCCAATTATGGAATAGAATAGAATAGAATAACTTTTATTTTCCCATTTGGGAACTTCAGTTGTAGCCCCAGCAACAACAAAAAGACAGAGACAGTGGGGCAGACCCACAGCACACAAACAAACATATCAAATATCATTAATATGATATATATACTGTGTATATATATATATATATATATATATAAAATATATTAATATTAATATGTAGTTTTTTGAACTCCTCTGGAACTCCAGGACCAGGGTTACCCTTATTCTACAGTACAGGCCATATAATACTACACCGACACTGGTGCAGACCAAAGGAGAATCACATCCCCCACTGAAATTAACCGGTAGACTGTGGGCACCCGGCAATCTGTAGAAAAAACAATGCAGTGGCAACCTAAAAAATATATATTTTTCAGCCTATCATATCCCTGTGGGGCAAAGAAAACTCCCAGTGATTGTTGGCTAATGACATAACCCAGGCTTGGACCTCCAATGACTAGGCCAGGAGTTGCCATCATTGGTTCTGGAGGGCCGCACTCTAGCCTTGAAATCAGTGACATGTTTAGACCCAGTAAACCGGGTGAGATGTGTTAACAATAAAAGTCCCGTTGCACACCCGGACTATGGTTGGGGCCCAGTCTGCAGCCATGCTGAGGGTCTTCGCTGCCTTTAACCACCTGCCTTTAACCAGACTTATTTGAATTGGGATTTTAAATATTTATTGAGAAAGAAAGAAAAATAGAGGGAAGAGAAAATAGAGGAGGCATGTAGAGAGGCATTGTGGGGGGGGGGGGGGGGGGGGGGGGGTGTAGCTTTCATTTTCTCAAAAAAATTCAAAATCAATTAGCCATGATGTTTTTTTTAACTGAACAATCTCACTATCTATTTCACCTTTAAGGGAAGTCAAAAACTCAAATGGGTACTAGTACTAGTATGAAGGACAAAGAACATCATTCACCATTCACCAACAATGTCACACAACTCTATCTACAATGGATAAATACTAAGGAGCCTTTTTGTGCCTGCTTCTTGATCACGAGCTATACATGACTGTATTTCAAAAACACCTCTTCCCACAACTGAGCCATTTCATACAGCTCGACAGCTTGGCAGCCTTAAACTCTTACATAATATTTCATGTATATATTGACCAATCAGTCTTTATTGATGTTTCATCAAAACAGCGTTGAACTCCAATGCTGTCCTGCCTGAACATGACCTGATCTGCGTCAGATATCACAAACGTGATAGTGTCCGCATGATATTTTGTAGCACACACTTGAGACAGGCCCCAGTCATTATCGATCCCTTCTCATGCCTTATTCTCCGACTAAACTGATTTATCTGTGGTTTTCCTCCCTAGGTATTGAAAGTACTTCTGTTTCATAGGAACATGTGCATAATTTATATATTATATGGTATTTGGTCAGACTTTGGGGTAGCATTGTGCCTACACTGTCCTTTGCCTATATTTGGCGATTCTTAAACTGACCATGTTAAATTTTCTCACTTTCAGTCATGCACTACTTCTGTTAAGTATACCTTTATCTTTTATGCTTTCTGACTTTCCTAAAGCAAGTATGATGTTATATTCTAGGTCCAGTTTAGCACTGATGGTAGCCCTTTGCTCAAACCCTGTGCTTCAACGGCTGAGGTTAATTCCATTAAATTAAGTCAGGAAATTAAGTGAAATATAATTCATGAATTGAAGACGTCCCAGTAAGTTATTTGAGCCTGCACAATCCATTAAATTAATACAATTCATTTCCTGAATTCACAGAATTGAAATTGAATTGACCTCCAATGACTTTGGCTGAACAGTTTTGGTCTTGTTCTTTTGGCATGTTCCGCCAAACTTCAAAAATTTCTCTCTCAAACACAACTGTAAATATTTCTGGAAACTTTAATGACCCTGTAGACACGGGTTGGCCAGAGTGGGTTACGGCCAACTAAATAATATCCTGGCACACCCATTTACTTTGGCTGACCTACCACTAGGTAGTTTTGGCCCACCTAGTTCTGTGCAGGCCCCAATATATCAATATTTCTGGCTATACTGCTGAACTGTAACAGCTGTACAGTAACTGCATCTGGAATTCTAAACTGAAACAGACTCATGGTCAGTGTCAAGTTTCACATTTCTCCCATTTAACATGATGAGCTTAGTTTTCACAGAGTCACACTTATGTTCTTGCGGACCGTTACCCTTGACGTTTCACGCGTTCTTGTTTACATGTGTACGCAGGAAAGCTCCTGCTCCTTTATCTACCTTTTCCTATCCCTGCTGCTCCTACACACACACACACACACACACACACACACACACACCTTTTCGCAATACACACAATCACAAACAATATCTTTGACACAGTATATTTCTTGGTGTAATATTGCATAGTGTGCAATATGTTTTTTCTGTCGATGTTCATGACCCCAAAGCCCCACATTTTGCTCGATCTACAACATAATGTGATGGATGCTGACTAGGAATCTCACCAGTTTCCGGAATTCTACCATTCCTCCTCTTTTCTGGGATGCATTTATGAGAAAAGGGTATCCCGGTCATTCATCAATTAGTGCTGGTAACCCTCAGTGACAACCATAGATTGCGATGTGACTGCATATTTGACTTTTGTTGAAATGGTGGCAAAAATTCCCTTCCAAGAAACAAACTAAATGAATGAAATCTCCTATGGATCACATGATTAATATCCAAAAGTCAGAGAGCAATACTTTGATAGATAAGCCATCATTAAAATGGTCTCTGCGTGGTTTCCATCATGGCATTGCTGTTCGATTTAGTGTCAGGCAAGAGTGCGACATTTTTGGGCCATTGATTAAAGCATAGTCTTCAGATCAGCATGCAATGTTAATGATCAATATCGACCCACAGCATTGAACACCTGTCAGCTGTGTGGCAGCCCCAGGTCATAGAGAGAATGAAGGAATTAACTGAAAGACAAAATAGAAGGAAAAATCCTCAAATATGAGTGTTAATTTAATCAATTAAAAATGTTTTCATTTGGCCTTGTATTGAGACCTAATTGAACCACTGACCTACAATTAAATTAGTATTATTGTAATTTATGTAGCAGTTTGCATAGTGTATGTCTTTATTCATATAAGACAGAAATTCCCATGATGTGTTTTTTTTTTGTGAAGAAGAGGTGCAAGCATCTTTTTGAATTTTCTGATGTAATCTGGATTAAACTCCTATCTTGGAAGAAAGGTATTTTAATTAATTAGCTGACGGAAATGCAATTCAGAATCAAAAATCAAGGTACTCATTGCTATAATGCAACAACAATGCTTTAATACACCATTAAAATAACATTAGATTGAGACTGAGCCTTAGTAAACTTGCTTAGGTAACTCCCTGGTACATAGTATTTATGCAATATCTAAACCTAGGGGCTGAAAATCACTGCAAGTATGGTTACATCTGCCAATCAGAAATGAAGTAGCTATTGCCGGTTGGGGTTCTTTGAGCCAGAACCAAACCTTCTGCATGCAATGTAAGTGTAATGTATAATGATAAAGGAGGCCAAAGTGGCCTTTTGAAACCAGGAACTGATTGAAATGCCATCTGTTCAAATACCTCATGTGTATTTTTTTGGAAACACCCATTTTCGTTAAAACAAACATGCCCATATCATTTATTTTTGCAAATCACATTTGAAAGAAAAGACAACTGAAGTCCGTATATTCAAAAGGATTATCTCATCTCCCTTGTAATAAATATCCATGTGCTTCATCCCTTTGATTTCCTCAATGTTTCCCTTTTTATTAAAACAGTTGGATAGATTTCTGTAATGTCATGACTGGTAAGTCAACATAGTCCTACTTAAGGAAGTAGGAATATATGCAATGCATACATACTGTGTGGTCATGGCAGTAACGTTGATAATTTTAATTTCTAAAAAGATGGGCTTCCAAAAAACTGGACTAGATATATTTGTATGTCTATGGCTAGAGTTTCAACCCAAATTTATATCCAGATGATTTTGTTAAAGATTTCTTTCATTTTTCTGGATGGCTCATTCGGTTAATTAAGGCACCAGGCTGTGATGCGTGAATGAGCTTCACGGCCACGGATCAAATCCGGACTGAGCCAGTGCCAACTGCCAGTAGGTCCATAGGGCGAAGCATAAGTCCAGGGCGGTGTCTGAATCAGAGCCCTATCTACTGCGCCCTGTCTCCTGCATACAGTGCACTGGCAGAAGTGTGCTGTTTAATTTGCACTGTTTAGCAGTCTGCAAAAAATATCTCCAATACTATTTTCCAACCATACTGTGGAAGTGTCATAAGCAGGTCATAAGACATCCCACAAGTGTTGCCATGTCCGCGGTTTTACAGCTAAATTGGGATACTTGTAAAGTGCAGTCACGGGTAAAAATTAAAAGTCGCAAAGCACACACTTATTTTAAAAGGTAAAAATATGATGATTTCTATTTAAAATACGTTGGTTTGGTTAAAAATATATTCTGGGCTAGTTTAGAGTCGCCATTTGGCTGAAAAGTCTTGCAATATCTGGCAACCCTGCGCCCCACCCTCGCAATGTTGTTTTTGTTGTATTTGAAGGAAAATGTCAGAGAAGCTGCACCTCATTTTTTTTAAATGAAGCTTCATGTCATATTTATGCGATCAAAATGTTTGTGTACTTCTTGAAAAGTGTGCTCCTGAATGTACTCAATGAAACCCCGGAAGTACGTGTGTCATCCGGGTGTTTCAAGTATACTGCAATTTGAAAAACTTTTGCCTACTCAATGACTTTTTCATCCTATCTACTCACCAAGGCTACTCAATTGTGTGGAAGAGCGCTGATTCGGACACAGCCCAGGATATGGGAGAGTTCAGACACCTCTTGAGCACCCCCCACTGGCCAAAAAGGGTGCCCGTAGGACAGCATAGTCGCATATGAAAGGTCTTCCTCTGATGCCGGTCTGTGCAAGCTTACCTGTGGTCACCACTCGTTTCGTAGGAGAACCGCGGATGTCTCCATTCTTCCGAATCGGCAGGGTGGTTCGCACATGGTTCGAAAACATGGCTGCAGTTGCAAATAGTTGGACATTCCAGATTCCAGGTGGGAATAGGATATAGAGGCCATGCAGTCACGTGACGCAAAAGATTCAAACAACACACTGGACAGTGGCAGTGTATCCACACACAGTAATGGTTAGCATTAGTTAATGTTAGCTATTAGAAAATGTTTAACCTCTTAATCCCGCAGAGAAGTCTCTACGTGGAAAGAGCTAGTTTAATTGATGTGACTGTCGACCCATACAATTTGCACATTTTTCAAGCCAGTGGAACATTGTAAGGCTGCTGAATTGCCTGGATAAATCAACTCACTGATTTATCAAGGGAAAGAGATGTTGCATGGGCCATAGCACGCACAAAGGATTGGCAAGCTTTTCGTCAATTTAGGAATAAGTGCATTCGGAAAATCAGAGAGGCCAAGTCAACATATTTTGTTAACAAATTGTCAGATTGTTATGGCAATCCTGGTAAATTTTGGAAAACTGTTAAGGCGCTAAATAATGTACAGGTCTCTCCTCTACCAAATGCTCTTATTTATGATTCTAAAATTGTATCAGATAAAGAGCAAATATGTAATGTGTTTAATGAACATTTAATTTCTTCTGGTAATCTATTTGAAAGAAAATCTCTGCAACACTGCAACACTCACACACCCAGTATGGAAAGGTTTATCAGGTTGAATTTTTCACTGAGGTATTTCTCTGTACATGAGGTATTTCATGAGTTAATGACCACTGATCCAAAAAACGCTACTGGTGCTGATTCTCTTGATCCAAGATTGCTTTTGCTGGCAGCTCCCATTTTGGTTTTACCGTTGACTCACATTTTTAACCTGACAATTGCTGGGGGAAGTATTCCTAAAGTTTTGAAAGTAGCTCACGTCTCTCCTTTATTTAAAAGTGGAGAGGTTAGTGACCCAAATAACTACCGCCCAATCTCCAAACTTCCTTGCTTAGCCAAAATTGGTGAATAAACAAGTTTGTTCTTATTTATCTACAAATAGTATTTTAAACTCGTATCAGTCTGGTTTTAGGCCTGGGCACAGTACTGTGACCGCAGCTTGCAAGGTGGTAAATGATATAATCTGTTCACTGGATAAGAGAGAGCATTGCTTTGCCCTATTTATCGATTTATTGTAATGGGGGTGTGACGTGTGAGGTTCGAGGGACCAAACGCAGCAAGGGGATTCTTTAAGCTCAAAAGCCACTGAGACGGAGAGACCCCATATATAGGAAAATATAAAGGCAAACGCAAATAACCTAGTTCCGACTCTCAACTGGAGGGAAATGAAGGAACTAGGAAAAAGGGCGTAACTAAAAACGACCCGTATAACCGGGCAACGTCACACGAAAGCAAAGGATCTCGAGCTCGGAAAACACAACAAGCTAAAAGAAAGACTGGATACTAACAGTATACAAAACAGTGTAAAAACGAGATGCTAACGTGAAAATGAGATAAGGAGCTGCTTCGGAGGTAACAAACAAAGGAACATGAACTAGAGCCAATCAAAGGGAGAACGCGAGAAGCGAAAAATAACTCCCTAGCTCTACACGGAGCGAACTGCTTGCTGCAGAAATATTAGGGAAGCAGTCTCCGTGTCCTAACCTACCGGCAGTGTGCCAAACGCAAGACATGCGAACACTAAAGGCCCTACATCTCAAGAACCGGGTGAATGGCACACGAGAGCAAGAATCTCGAGCTCCGTAAACACACTGAGCTAACAAACACTGAATACCTTACAGTATAAAAAACAGTGAACGAGAGATGCTAACGTGAAATGAGAGGAGCTGCCTCGTAGGTAACAAACAAAGGAATATAAAATAGAGCTAATCAAAGGGAGAACGCGATAAGCAAAAAATTACTCCCTAGCTCTAAACGGAGAGTACTGCTTGCTGCAGGAATTAAAGGGAAGCAGTCTCCATATCCTAACTTCTACCGGCAGTGTGCCAAATGCAAAAAATGCGAAAAATAATAGCCCTACATCTCAATAAAGGGGAATGTAACGAGAAGGCGAAAGGAACAGAGATCTGACGTTCAAAGGCTACTTTCATAGGCTCACAAAACGCAAAACATGTCAACAAAATTGCCCAGTCTCCCTGTGAGGAGAGACGTACCTGAAGGACGAACAGAACTACAGTTCCGAACAAAATCGGCCAGTCTCCATAAACGGAGACAGGTACCGAAGGACGAAACGGAACTACTGTCTGAACAAAATCGCCCAGTCTCCCTATAGGAAGACGTACCGAAGGACGAACAGAACAGCTGTTCCGGACATTTACCAGCTCAATGACTAACGCGAGCCTAGTAGAAAATACACGCCCTGCCTCTCAATATAGATAAAGCCCTGCTTCTCAGTATGATAAAATACCTCTACGTCTCTTAGTAAGAAATGACTATATAAATATCCCCACAAACAAACAAAGACTCCTCTCGCTTTCAAGGAAGAAAGCAGACAGAGAGAGGAGGAAGAGACAGAAAAGGCAACAGGTCTAGGCAAAGAAAAAAAGGGAAGACCAGGAAGCGGAGACAGAAAAGAGCCACGGACAAAGAGTCCCACATTACTCCAATAAAACACATTGGAGCAAAAGGTCTCCTACAGAGCCTAGACCTAATCATACTGGCTAACCAATCAAAAGGCAAAATAACACGAAACACCAAACAGTGCAAATAACGCAAAATAATATCAAAGCCCAGAATGACGGAAACATGGGCTTAAATAGCTCCAAGGTAACCACGCACAGGTGTGATGCTGAGAGAAGCTCCGCAATAAAGATGGGGCGGAGCAAACATCCACTAAAAGGGCAGTGCCCTCGTGTGGCTACCAAGGAAAACGACCGCAAGGGAAGGACTAGTCAAAAACCATGACATTTATCAAAAGATTTTGCCACAGTAAATCACACTATTCTTTAAGATAAGCTTAAATCAATTGGCTTTGATGGTAATACCTGTAATTGGTTTGAGTGTTACCTTAATGGCAGAACTCAAGCAATAGTGGCGGATGGGCATCAGTCAAGTTTTCTTGAGGTTTCCATAGGGGTGCCCCAGGGCTCTATATTAGGTCCTTTGCTTTTTACTTTATACATAAATGATCTTGGCTCACTGATTACAAATAGTTCTGTTAATTTTTATGCAGATGATACCATAATTTGTACTTCAGCACCCTCAGTTGATAAAGCTTTCATAAATTTACAGGCTGCCTTTCATGCCATTCAAAATGCTCTATTGGATCTTAAACTTGTGCATAACCCAACTAAGACAAGCTATATGCTCTTCAGTGGATAAAAAACAAAACATCTTAAAAATTTTAATTTGTATACTATGGATGGTCTTGAAATTCAGAGAGCCAAAGATTATAAGTACTTTGACATCTGGTTAGATGAAACATTGTCTTTTAATAGACATGTGGAAGAACTGGTGAAAAAACTAAAATATAAATTGGGTTTTTTTCTACAGGAACAAAAACTTTTTTACAAGAGCATCAAGATTAGAAGTTATACAGAAATTTTATATCTAAAAAAATACAAAATTTTTATCTGTGTTGGATTATGCGGATATAATCTACATGCATGCATCTGCCAGTACCCTCAATCCACTTGATGCAGTGTATCATAATGCACTCAGTTTTCACTGGTGCTAATTTTAGAACACATCACTGCATATTATATTAGAATGTCGGCTTGACCTCCCTTAGTGCCAGAAAGAATACCACTGTCTTATGTTAATTTATAAAACAGTGTTAAATAAATTGCCATTTTATATCTGTTCCTTTAGTTCCTTAGAGTTTAGATCTATTGCGCAGTATACTCGTTCTCTCTGTAACCCACGTATGAATACTGAAACTGGAAAGGCTGCTTTTGCCTTCTATGCACCTTTTAAATTAAATCAGTTACAGGTTACCTTCAAATTGGACAGACTGACTAGTATTGAGGGTTTTAAATGAGTTTTTTCAGGAATCTTGTACTTGCTTTTCATAATGTATTTGTTATTTTTTTATTATTTTTATATTGTTCACACTACTCTTGTAATATTTTTAATTTATTGTTGTGTTCTATCATTGCATTGTTGTATTCTCAGGGCGCCATTGTAAAAGAGAGCTTTGCTCGCATTTGGCATATCCCTGGTTAAATAAAGGAAATCATCATCAATAGCTACCCACGATATGAGTCCTAATATTCACGCTCATCTTCATGAAATGTTGTTTGCATTGTTTATGTGCTTTCCAGACCTGTTTCGCCATGCAATGGGAGGGAATAGAGAAAGAAAGAAACGTAATTCTCCGTTGGCCAGTTGCTGACCAACGTGAATGTGAATATTAGGGCTCATATTGGGGCCAGGTAGCTATACAGTATTATGTTCAGCCAAAGCTCAGCATGCCTTTAATCAAGAGGGAAACTAAAAGCAGCTCAGACACATGGTGTACAGTAGGCTAGGCTGCAGTCGGCTAATAGAGTAAAGCTGCTAGACAGAAATGTGTAACGTTAGAGATGTCTAGCCTACAGCAGGCTGTAGTGCAACGATGACTTTCATGTTTTATTATCAAACACATTTATCTTTATCTTTATCATTCTGGGGGTGCCGCGTTGTTATTGTTTTGAAAGCTCTGCGCAATATGATGCAGATTTGACAAAAACCGGTATGCAGTAACAGTATAGCCCTTTTCTTTTCTTTCTTTTTTTGTTTTCAAAGAGGCTATTTCTCAATATAATTGCTGACTTGTGGCAAACGTGGTAACAGATTGACGTAACAGATTGACGTGTCCAGGAATGTAAACAAGTCGGGGATTTTTCACGATAAGAAGACATTTTATGACAACGTTATCTAACGTTAACGTAAGGAAGTTAACATTAGACAACTTTGTTGACAAAAGTGTTGATGTGCCTTGGCTGCATAGCCTACTACTACCCTATGGGGCCCTAAGCCTCCACATGACCAGTTTTGTTATTTTTATTTTTTTTAAAGATGTTATTTTTCTGATGATATGTGAAACAGTAAGGTTAGCTACGTTAGATAGGCTAACTTATGATAACGTTCAGTTAGCTAACCACCGTTGTAAAGACAACGTTAGGCTGGCTACCTGAAATTAAATGCTCACTGCAAATCCGGCTTGTACAGCTAGGTACCCGATTATCTCTCATTGTCGCCACCCATTTTGACCGTTTCACTGGGTCTTTAGGAAACAGATAAAAGATTTTTAAAAATTATTTGGAACTGCCTGTTTGAGCATCAAAGTGCAGAGCACGAAATCACCATTTTGACCATTGAGATAACTTTGTGAATGTGTTGATGTGCAGTAAGCAGTTGATGCCATCCAGTACGTCAGCACATACATGTCACGTGATCACGTGCACGACCTCTATATACAGCCCCAGGTTGGGTGGCAAATTTAAAGAAAAAAAAAATAGATTTTTGTAATTTTTCATTCCTGGGAAAGGAGGTTTTGGCTATTTATCTGAGGTTTTTAACTGGGCTTTTTCATGATTTAGTGGTTTGTTTGTAAATTTCAACATTGTGTTGAAAAAACATTAACATGCACTTTATTATATTTGCAGTAGGGTGATCTATGGATAGTGGACGGCTGATGAAAGTTTAATTTGTAATGTGTACCAAATAAGCGAATGTGTTTCAGCCAAATTTCCAGTCCTCTCCCTCTCTACCTCCCTTCCTCCAATAGGCACTCCATTTGAAATGAAAAAGAAATGTAGTGCTGAAAGGCTTAAATTAAGAGGTGCACAATTCAAGCCCGGCTGTTTAGTGAGGCCTTTCTCTATCCTGAGTAGGCACAGGATCCCCCCCCCCACCCCCGCCCCTGCCTTTGTGTAAACCCTAATAGGCACAGATGTTGCCCTCTTCTCACACAGGACCCACTCTTCCCTAATCACCACCTCCATCGCCTGCAGCTTGCACCTGCCGCTCTCCCCGCTGAATTAGAGCCTCGTCTGACGGCCTTCAAAATGTCAGCCAGCTTTCAATGCCCAGAATCGCTCAGAATTTGGGGCAGTGAAGAGGGAAGAGCGGGCTGGGAGGGACCGGGGGAAGATTCACGCGGAAAAATGCTTTCCCCGCGAAGACGAGCCCCGCGACTCGGGCCTGATGGGGCCCGCATGCCACTTTTTGCGGGGGCGGCGCAGTCGGAGGACGAGCGAAGGGGATTATGGGAAATAAGATTAAGAGCCCTGCTGAAGGCTTTCTTCCCCATCTCCCAAGGTGCAGTTTTCCCCGGAATTAAACATTGCAGAGATGTTCTGCGATGGCCTTGAGTTCCATACAGATGTCATTATTGTGCATCAAGCTGCTTTCTCTCAACATAAACCAAGATAGGCTCTGACCCTGTAAGCCATTCAGGCTGGGATGTGCCCTCCACAAAACCTCATATTTCACTTGCCTGAATAATTAATGCGCATGCCACATGAATGAAACAGTGAGATTCTGAAATACAATCCTGTCACGTCGCTGCATTTAATGCTTTCAGGAGAGGCATGTGCCATCTGAATCCTGTAACAGTGTGCAGAGAAAGCATTGGAATGATCTGTGCATGACTGTTCGAAATTCTGCATGTAAGTGCTTGGGGTAGAACTGCAGAACAGGCAATGAAGAAAGGGCCGATACCATACCATTGTTTTATGTTTATTGACAAACCTTTACACCTTCCCATCAATAGGTTATTAACACATTTTCGTCTATCCTGTGAATATATAAGCTATGTTTTGAAACATCATAGAAAAATATGAATATGAAAATTATTCTTCAGAGATAATAAGAAACATTTAAAAAACAATCCCACTAAACAGCAAATGGTTGGAATGTCTTGACTCACAGCTGCCATGTTTAGACACTATGGTGTAGGTACTGTATCTGGAGAGTATATCTGACATTTTGTGTGCCTCCTTACAGAACAGGTGCTGTGTCAGAGTTACTATAATTCACAAGCATGTTATATTAATTAAAAGTAAGTGAGTACATAAATAATTAAATAAATCTCACCTTCCATTAAAGGTATTGAGGTAATTTGTTATGAACTGCTCAGTGACTACCTTTCCCATAACTACCACCAAATATAACATGCAATCCAATGAGCTTATAACCACCTCTGTTTTCCTCGGTATAAGAAATGTCTCAGGTCTTGGGACTGTTTGATTTCCAAATACTGTTGCATCAGTAACAGTTTTTAATAATGTTGTCATATCTCACAACATTTGGTATTTAATTTCCAATTTTCATCGTAAACTCCGGCTGCTGTATTGACAGGTCTCCCTTGCAGGTGAAGTTTTCATGCCAGTGAGACTTTACAGTTTAAAAGTCTGCTGAAAAACATAAAAATGTCATATCAAAATTAATTCAGACATACGATTTTAACTGAGAGGGCAGACTCTGTAAAATTCAGTAACGACACTTTCCCTGGTTACATAAAAGGAGAAAATGGCAATGCCGACTGTGGCAGCCGCGGGACGCGAGCGTCACATGGTATTTCCAGGTTTTTTCACAGTGGGTGATCGTGAATTTCTGTGGGTGTGTAGAGCGAGGACGGAGGGAGGAGGGCAGGAGTGACTTAATTGCTTTCTAAAAATCACAACCTCCAGCTGGTCAGAAATGCGGCGGTGAGAATGAAGCGTTATATTAGATGTGCTGGTGTGGGACCGAGCCGCCTCAGAGCTGCACACTATCGGCCCTACAGCGGCGCAACACCCCTACCGTATCAAATTACACCGAACCTGTCAACACCTCCAAAAAAATAACTCAGCTATACTTTATAACTTTGCTCTCTGGTCAGATTTCACAGCGGAGACTAATGATGACAATTTTTTGCGTGTGTATGTCACTGACGCAATTGAACAAGTTTACCCAAAAGAGCAACAGTACCTCAGGATGAGGATTTGAAATTCAGAGATTGCATATGATATGGTATAGATGAGCAGCTGACAAAAAAATAAATAAATAGAAAACTGCTAAAGAGCAACAAATAGAAATTCTGCTGTATTTGATAAGGGTTCTTTGAACCACACAAACAATGAGGACTGGCAGATACAGATGACTAAAACCTTTTTTCTTCAGTTTATTATCTGCAAAGCTGTTTCGTGTTCGCGATGCCGAGCCTGAGAGAGAAAACCGAGGCTAACTGACACTACAAGATGACTGGCTCAGTGGCAGCAGTATAGCACCTCAGAGACGTCACGAAAGGCGGACTGGCCAGGTGCCAGCTATGCTGGAGATATACACCTCTCAGGCAGCTATCTATACAGGCTGGGAAAAAGGTGCCTTTTTTCTAGAGGGTGAAAGTCGACAGCTACGTGCTCTCTGACCTGGGCAGCGGGGACTGTGGAAAGGAATAGCGTCAGCGACAATTTGTTTGCACAGCGCATGTACGAGACCGCCAATGAATCATGTTGGAAAGGTAACATCTGGTGCACAGGAGTCTTATCCCACGGCACAAAGAAGAGACATGTGACAGGGCTGGCCTGTTACCATCATAACAAGGACAGAATAGGATGTGCTATCTTCACAAAGACAACTGCAATCACTAATTAACCATAGATCATACTTGTTTGTCATTTTCCTTTCACTGAATTTATTTTTTTAATTTATTTTTTTAAATACTCAACTAAAATATTTATTTCCCCTTTTGGGAAATAAAGGTTATCACCCTGTGGGTCTATGTACTGTTCATTCCATAATTTAAATGAATATTAACTAAATGCACCAGGAGACATCTCAATGAGGTATGAATTATTCCTCTAATGTTCAAGTAACCTTTAGGCAATGTTATATGCTGTCATTGGTCCCACAGAGCAAACAAACGGAACTCAAATGCTGAACTGTGCCACGGGATGGCATGTGGAGTAGTGATTAGCACTTTTCCTCTGGGCCTGCAGCTCAAGAGTTCATTTGCCAGGAGACACTATGGGCCTGATTTACTAAGACCTTTAGCATGTGCAAAACCTTTTAGCACACGCAAAACCAATAATGCGACCAGTGATAGGTACAAAAGAAATACCATGACCAATAATTGGACCTGTTATTTGTTTTGCATGTGCTAAAGGTTTCCCCAATGCTAATGGTCTTAGTAGATCAGGCCATATCTGGATGTATCCTTGAGCACAGGGTTATTTCTCAAAAAAATTAAGTCAAGTTGACTGTAAAAGACATGAAATTGTAAGGCTCACACGTCATGTTAGTCTCTTTCAGTCTACAGCCTATGTGTATAGACGGAGATAATGAGATTACAGTTCTCCTGCTTTTCTGTGTGCCTAGAGTCTAATTTGATCTCTTTGAGCAGGTCAGCCTTTGTAGGGTTTCTGTTGTTTTGATTAGATAGCCTTTTGCCTTATTGAGTTTACCCTTTGCAGTTCCCATGCTGAGCTCACCACTGAAATATGTCGCTTATCTTCAGCTGAGCGAAGCAGGGAGTTCGCTCCTGCAGAGCGATAGATCCCATGTCCCTGCTAATATTCCCACCTGCCTTTCAACGGTTGCCTGTCAGAAATCGACACTTGCACCCAAAACTGCAAAACTACTGCAGTTGTATCCCCGGGCGAACAGATGTCACTTTTGTAAAAATACGTTTTTCAGATAGATATTTCAATGCGGGTAAAGGGGCTTGCAGTCTGGCAAAAATGTCTCCTGGTGTCTTGGCTGTTTAGCACAGCTGTCACCTACTGTGCCGGATGCTTTCTGACAATTCAACATATTGAATGTATCTTCGATTTGTGGCTCACAAAGATAACTGCTAAAAGAACAAGACGGCTCAATCCAGAAGTAGAAAGAAACCGTATTTACCAAAAATACCCAATCATTTATTAATAAATGCCCAATTTGCTTTGAAAACTATGAAAGGCAGAGCAAAAAAGAGTTGCTAACAGCAGTTTCACTGAGGTACCAACACTAAAGTTTTAATTTGTTTGGTTATTAGCCAAGTATCACTTGTTTTAATATCATATTTGTTTAATCTATTTTGTAATTCAGCTATTTACGTATATAACTTGTAACTAGACATGAAAAAATTACAACTCCAATTAAGGATGAAACTACGGCTATAGTGATGAAATTGAACAGAATATCGGATCAGACTGTAAATACTGTATACAAATCTGTAAATAACTCTAAGCCTAACTTACTTTAAACAGCATATTTACAATTTTAGGATGCATGTTAAAGAAAATCAGTTGTTTCCATGGACAATATGAACTTGAACAGAAATATATGTCTATATTTGTAAGTTAACTTTGTGTGGGTTTGTGTATATACGAAAATAAAATATAAGTTGATAATATGCAAAAACTGCTGCATATATTTATGGCATTAACCAGTGTTTCTGTTTAATCAAGATTAAATGAAAGGATGGTAATGGCAAAGTCGCAAGTAATGATGTTCTGACAGCTTCCAACTGCTTTAATGAATGACAGCTGTATGGTGAGTTGAGGGTATGCTCCACACACTCTGAACCTGACTTATAAATCATCTCTCTCTCTCTCTCTCTCTCTCTCTCTCTCTCTCTCTCTCTCAAAGTGCTTGAAAAAAAGGTGAAATCTGTGTGGATTAAATCTGTGTTGAAATGAGTATGAGTGAAACATGAGTAAATGGGGATTAATAATTTCACTTTCAAGCTGTGAACTTTGTTGTTCTCTAAGAAATCGTCGATTGAATGTTGGAATAGAACAGACTAACATAAAATAAATTCAACCAACAGTTTTTTTTAAATTCTCGTGCAAAATATTGCATTCAATATGATGACACATGAGAATGGAAGACATCTCATGCCTACTTAAATTAATTATTCACATTTAAACACATGGCATAGCAGTTATACTGAATGTCCTCCTCAAGAAATATAGGTTGAAAGAGAGCTGAATGTGTTGTCGAGAAACATTCAGAGAACATTTCCTTTAATAATGAGTAAACAAGTCTTTCGCTCTCCCTCAATTGAAGTGGAATCGCCTGTTGGTAATGCAGTCGTTTCTGTGAAGCTGTCAACTGTTTGAACTCTCTGTCAGCGCACTTTGGCATTCAGTTTCTCATGAATCTTTAATCAAAAGTCCAGCTGTCTGGTCCATACTTTATGGCTGGGTATTTTGCATGAAATGAGCACAACTGTGAAAACTGCTTACCAAGCTGAAACTTCACAGAAGTTTTCTAGAAGTAAAGGGGGACAAGACAAAGACACAAAGACAGACATTGAGAGAGAGAGAGAGAGAGAGAGAGAGAGAGAGAGAGCAGAGGTTTCCTGGGTTTAATCCTCAGCCATATTTTTCAATCAAACCCTATGGGTCCAAAAGATTCCATGTATGCTGAAACAAAGAACCCCCTTGTTAAAGCAGAAGCATTCAATCCCAAAACATTTCACATAATGTTATATGTGAAATGTTCCCTTTTTATTTAGCACTTTAACATAATTTAACTACTTTGAGTTAACTACTTAGGTGCTGCCACTTCAATCCACTTGTCACAACAGACACATTTCTTTTTTTAAAACAGACAGTGCTAAAGTTTTTTTCCCCTCTGTTAGTCATATAGATAATGTAGTAGTCTACTTGCTAAACATCAATAAACTACTTAACCTTCACAAAATTCTTCGCCACTTCTCACAATCTGTAGAAACTGTATCCACGAAAGGACTGAGAAAATAGTTCACAGTGTGAGTAAATTGGATCCACCCAAGGCCCTTCTGACTGAAGTGGGAGTTGTTAGATCCAAAGACCCGGGGCTAAATGAGCGTAGCCATAGCCTCTTTAGGACCTCAGTAGAGCCTCACAGATGGAGGGGCCACTGGGACATGGGGTCTCTGAATATTGTTGGGCTGGCTGCATGCACACCTGGTTGAGCCAAACTCTTTTGCGTCGCGAGCCAAGAGGATGCTCGGCTTGCCGGGCCGCCGCACGCACACAGATGACAGGACCAGGCAGCCCCAGGGCTTCTTCAACCTTGGAGGGAAAAGGGAAAATGAAGACAGTATCAGATTTAGCAGAGGGAGATGTGTGTTATATATACAGTGCCCTATGTAAGTATTGAGACAAGGAAGTACAGGTATTTTGTCTCTCCATTTGGCTCTATACTCCAAAAGTTCAGATTTGAAATTGATTCATATGATTTAAGTAGACTTTCAGCTTTTATTAGAGTAAATATTGTATTCACATTTTATAATTGTAACACTTTTTTTTTGTACACAGTCGCACTATTTCAGTAGTAGTCATGGTTAGTATTTGGTTCCATATCCTTTGCATGTCATGACTTTCTGATGTCTGTGACTCAACAACATGAAAATACTCTTGATATCCTATTTTCAGGTACGATAAAAAGCGATACTATATACCTCTCTGCATTTGAATGGATCTCTGTGGGAATTTGTGTGAAGGTGGGGGGTAGATTCAGCTGTACATTACGCTGGTACAGTATGGAACAGCAACATGGCTGAATAAATGGCTGTAAGTCATCAAGCGTCTGAGGTATCAAACGAGCCTCAAACCATCACTTTGCCAGTGATGGTAGTGAGGCATGTTTGATACCTCTTTTTAATATGCAGTAGATACGCAGTAGCTGTGGAATCACTTTAAGGGTTTCTTCTCCCGACTTATTTTTCGATAGAGTTCAGCATTTTAACACAGCCAAGTTAAAATTCCAAAATCCAAATGGACTGAAAATGGACTTGACCAGGTTTGCCCCTATGAACCAAAACCCTGCGCTGGCTAGAGGAGGATGGGCTCCCTCTATCAGTCTGCATTAAGTCTGCATGTTGGGGGTGTCTCAGTGACATCGGCTGGAGGAGGACCGTCCACATGCTCATCCAGCCCTAAAAAGTCTGAATGTTAATTAAACATATATTTTCTAAAAGAATATATAAACATGTATCATCAACTTCAAGGGTGGCAATGTAGCATAATGGTTATGGAACTGGACTTGAATCAATAACGATGATTATTCATACACGCACACACACACACACACACACACCTCAAATTAACTTAACAATTTCAGCTTTCAGTAATCTGTATTTAAAAATTCCATATCTGAAAATGCATCAAGAGGATGGTTATGATCACAAAATATTATGTCTGATCCAAAATGCATTGGCCTTCTCCTCCTTCTCCGTACAAGCAACAGAAATGCCATAGGTGTGAGGGGAAAGCAGGTTTGTGGTGACACTGAAACTCTAGCAGATTTTTTTTGCAAATTGCATGATGGAATTTGGTGAAATGCAATTTGGCAAAAAATAAACAACTAAATAAATAATAAAATTAATAAATAAATGCAGAAGTAGCAGTATTTTGCATCCAAAAGTAGCAGTATTTTGCTTTTGTGAAACAAACCAGATAAATATTGAAATGTTTATATCGGTGCCCGTGTCCACAGTAACTATCTTGCTGGAAAGGTTGGTTGGCCACTGTAAATATATCTTGAGCTTTTTTCAAATGGAATGAAAGCATTTTTAATAGCCACCTTCCTAAAAATAGCTAGCAAGCAAGTAAAATGTTTTTGACATGTAGCTGTTTGCTGGTTATTCAGGAAGTGTCCTGTCGCTGTGTTTGGCCATAATGGTGAAACATTGTGTTTTCAATAAAAGGTACTGCAAGGATGTACCATAAAATCAATCACATTATTCTTGCTTTAAACACTATGATGCATTCATGTAATCTATAGCATATACAGAACTGAAATGAGTTCAGCCTTTATTTGGGAAAAATGAAAAATCCTTATTACTGTACCTGTTGCTTGCATTTTTCATTCTTGGTGGGAAAAGCATAGTAGAAGTTATAGAATAGGTTGATTTAATTGGGTAGATATGTTTAATTATCCTTAAATCTGCTTTGAAGCACATTTGCCTTTGTGAAGTAAAAAGTTGAGTCAATAGTCTTTCAAATAATCATAATCTCATAAAATACAATTCAGGTTATTTGTGTCATAATTGCATAAGCACATTTCTTTTGGCTCTCGAACACAGCGCTAATGAATAGTTCAGTGAAGACCAGCATAAACAGTGGTGTACCCTGCCCTACGGGAATCTGAGCAGAAAGGGAGATTCTTCCTGGAGATGCTCTTTATTGCATTCTGAGAGCTGGGCAGGCTTCGGCAGTGATGCGATCTGTGTTCTGGACCTCTGTCGTCCCTTCTGCCCCTGGCATTACATTCTCGCTACTCTCACACAGCTCTGTCCTTCTCAAAGACAGATGCCTCACGTGCACTTTAAAATAGAGTAATGCATATATTATTCATATGGCGACAACCCTAGAGGTGCTAATTAAACTTTCCAGTGGCAAACGGAGAAGGCAAGCACGTATCAAATGTATTCCTGCATGTCGTTGTAGCTGGTGTACCCCATAAGAATTCCTTATGATTTGATGGAAGAGCATTCATTTGGATTCAATACTTTCTCAACTTCATGATCCAGCATGCCATACTTTAACTTCAAACTGCTGCTATAGCTAACTGCTGTGTATATTAATCTTTAAACCATCCTGCTGAATAAATAATTAAGACAACACAAAAAATATATATACACAGATTTTTTCACATATTTATCCTGTGGGTCTTCTATGAGCTTTCCCACAGACTGGTATCTGCCAACAGCTCCTTCTCCACAAGAGCGAAATACTTAGTCTTTCATTTCACTGCTGGTGTCGGCAGTTAAAAAGTGCTCCTCCCATCAGATGCATAAACCTATCCAGGAGCTGTCAAGGTCGGCCAAGACAGCCTACCGCCTCCTCTTCCAGTTCTTTGACTTGAATTTCTGGGAGGTGGAGCAATATGCTTTTTTCAGGGGCAGGAATTTGGGGCTTTCACGTGTCGTTTTCACTTCCTCGTCCCTCCCTGGGTCAGGTGAGATGAAAGGTAGCCCCAACTGCAGATAAAGATGGACTCTTATGTATACTACACAGCTTTTCTGAGCTCTGACATCCATGCTAAGTTGTTTGTTCTAGGGATATGCATAACTATTAGTAACACAACATATTTAGTTAATGCATCTGTTAGGTGCTGGTGGGGGAAGGACCCAAACGCAGGCAGGAGTAAAAAAAGTTTAATAAGGGTAAGACAGCGATCCGTGGTAATGCAGGCCGGATCAAAAAACAGGGAAGGCAGGGCAACAGTACAAAGACAGAGTCCAAAAACAGGGTCACAGAACAGGCAGGGGTCAAAACCGGGAAGGCACAACAAGGCACAAAAAACAGTATCCAAAAATCAGAGTCGCGAGAACACAGGCAGGGGTCGAAACCAGGGAGGCAAATGAGGAACAAAAAAGAAGACAAACCGAAGACAGAAAACAGAATAAAACAACCACAGGTAAAGGACGAGGGATACAAAAAACTCGGAAACAAATAACTCGGGAAGATACTAGGAGAAGCAGAAAGAAACACAATGGCAAAATATTTTTGTAAGGAACTCGCGAAGACAGACTGAAATAACAGGGTTTAAATACACAGGGAGAAGATTACACAAAAGGAATCAGGTGTGAAGAGGAGGGGAAATGGGAGAGTACACAGGTGAGAACAATGATGGTTAACAAGGACCAATAATACAATAACGGGGGAAACGTAAGACACAGACTGGAATACACATAGACACAATGATAACAAACGGCCTGGGGTTAGCAGGTAGACAAGTGCACAGCTCGGAGGGGAGGAACGCGAAAGTGGACACACGTGCAAAGAATGCGAAATCAGATAGATACAGGGATAGGATAACGAGGAGGGAAATGACAGCTGCAGGTAGAAACTCAAGATGATTTAGTAATTAGTAATGTTAGTAGCGAACTCTAAAACCCTAATGTTAGTAGGTTAGCTGGTTAGTATTATATACACGTTAGTTTGATAGCAGGTTAGTATTAAATCTAATCTAACAGTTAGTATGATTTGTACATTAGTATTATATACAAATATTAATAAAGCCAGAAGGAAGAAAACGAGATACGAAATACAGAGGAAACCCGAATGTTCCCAAAATCACCCGAATAGTGTAATGACAAAGACAGGGAGTGGAATCTGAGGAACATGGAACGCGGACTGACAATTGCGAGGCAAATGCGGGAAAAAAGGAAAAGAAATCAGGAAACATAATAACAGATAAAACAGACAGATTACAGAATCCTAACAGCATCTGCTTTATTTTGTTATTTGTAGTTTATTTATAAAATCAATTACAATAAGTGTTTGCGTAAAATATCATACACTCCCCTTGTCTCATGTAGTTCATACTCTACCAAAAGTGTAACACTGAAAATATATATTGTAGCATTGCAGGCTAACCTGAAGATAAGTTTCATGTTTCAGAAAGTCTTGTATTTCCCTCTCTAGTCCACAAAAATCCCTGCAAATATTGGACCACATTATAATTTAATAAATGTAACTTCTTTCTTTCAACACATTAAGGAATCTGTTTGGGTCACGCATGTTTAGTATGGAAAATCCAACTCAATGTGTACTTCTCCATACCCTTATGGAAATGTAATATACTGCAGTATATTTTAAATATATTGTGAAGATAATTTTGATATATTTACAATATACTGCATTATATTCTTTTTCCGTAAGGGATCGCACAGCATAAGGACAGTATCGTAGGTAAAGCACTTTTTTCAGTTGACAGGACTCACTGTCTATGGCTGACAAGACTGCAAAATTGTCTATATGATTATAGAAAATTGACAAAATTGTCTGTATTGATTCGCTAGGTACAATAGCTGGATTTTACCAGGCTTCAGAAAAAAATAGCAATATTAATATTACAATGTATATACATTATATTTCCTTTTCCAGTTTTGTAACATGCCTTTTCTCTGGCTATGACTTTGGATAGGGTCTATAACGTTTATTCTCTGTAACCTTCTTAAACCTACGCGTCTTCGCGTGGTCTTCTGGATATTATTAATACAGAACATACTGCTCCTGCCATTTTTTATATTTCAGTTCACAGTCAAGCAATGTAACCTCAGGTAAGAGAAGGGTGTTTTAAGTCCCTTGTGGTTTGCCTGCCAATGTCATGGCTGTAGTCTCTGCACTATTCAATTTTTAACATTACATAGAATTGTGTTAAAAGCATTCAAATAGAAAAGAAACAGAAATAGTCAATAAGTGGATTTTTTTTTCCAGTGTTGCTCGATAATGCACATTTCTGCTGTTCAGTTATGAAACATATTCAAATATTAATGTGTAAGCCGTCCCTTTGGGAGTATTCTTTATGCAAATTATTGACCTACATCCAACTGGATGAGTTGAGAAATCATCTTTCAAATCCCTTCAGGCAAGAAATAGGACAGAAGGGACACGCCACGCACGCAACCTTCCACGGTTGGTGGATTGATTGACAGTTTCTTGCCCTGTCTCAGAGGTTGTCCCATTGCAAATGGACTGAATAAATAAATAAACAGGACAAGAAGGGTTAAAAAAAAACAACGGTCCTTCCCTCAGAAACATTTTTTTTTAAGAAGCCAGTGCGGAAAAACAAAACAAACATTTCAGAAATCTCTGACCCACATCTCATGATTGGCTTTGTGTGTAACATCCAGCATGCCCTGGCCAAAAGACAAAGTCAAGACAAGACAAGATGCATTTTATCCTAGGCCCCATTCCTCGTACGTGGATAACTCAGTTAGCCGACTAACTGTGCCGAGTAATATCCAGAATATGGACCATATGAACTAGCAAAAACACTGTTATAACTCAGCGCATTTAGCCAGCTAAATCGGTTACGAGGAATAGGGCCCAGGTTGAAAACATGAAAAAGATAAATAAATAAAAGGCAAAGAATCAGGACCTATGGCCCCCAAATCCCTGGGATGCTTTGTCACCTGACACAGCCACAAGGATAAGAGGAAAGGGCTAGTTAATTTCTTGCACCATTTTTTGTCTCTTCTCCACCTGAGGTAACAAAGACATACTGCCAGATAGCATAGATATAGACTGATAGTGGCCATTACAGCAGACCAGATTTGTTGGTGTTGTTGGCCAAGGGCATAGATAGACTGACAGTCTCATCGTGTGCCATGGCGCTTGACATAGTGGCACCTAATGGCCTTATAGTGAAAAGCTTAACCTATACTGTTTCTTGTGAAGTGCTGCTAAACTTCAGTCAGACAGCTTGAAAATGTGGTTTGCATGTCACAACAAATAAACGCAACGTTGCAATGCCGTTCTCTCTCTCCTGTCCTGCATTAGGCCATTGTGTTATTCTTCATTGCATTCTGTGCAGGTGAGCAGCAAACCTCTGCAGACAATGTGAGATATTACATTGCTTATGCTGTGATTCCCAGCTTATCAAGTATTGATGTAACTCTCAAAATAACATTTTGTTGTTGTTGTTGCTCGAGGAGGTCATTTTTCATAAACTTTCTTATTGATATTCATTTAAAACACTAGCCGTTTTCTTCTGTTCACCTGCCTTTGACAGCTCCAGCTACCTTCTGTAGCCGGACCCTCCTGATACTGTCAGTGCAAATGTAGTGCTGAGGGAAGCCCTGTACAGTAGCCTACATGTGCTCACACGGAAGATATCCCCATTTATGCAGCCATGATGTCATTCCTCTGAAGATTGCGTTATCATCATGGTGGTCTACGTGTCACGTGTTATGTTTGTGCCATGTGCTTAGTGGCATGCTCCACTTATAATGGTAAATACCAACGCCCTGATGCATACATGCTGGTGGGCTACACGGAACCTTTTTAACGTAACTCTGGTTCCATCAAGGGAAATTACACACACCGAGGGTTACTCTTAAAAGATAAGGGTTTATTTGCCATTATAAAGTCCGTCACACAATGCAATTCTACTATTCATAAAACATGGGTGGCGAGTGGGTTTTTAATGTTCTGGAAATTTTTGATATTACCATTTGGGACAGTAGTAAATATAAATATGATAAAGTAAATATAATAAAAAATATGATATAAAAAATATACCAGAGCAGAGATTTTGTGAGAGACTAAAGCTGTTATGGTTAATGGTTATGAATAACCCCCAATTGCCGAATAAAGACTTTACCACACTTTGAGTTAGTGACGCCTTAAACAACACGTTGTATAAGACACCAGAAGCTTTCAATATGTTGTCTTTCAATAGTTGATGTATATCAATGTTTGGAAAATGCATTAATGTATGTTTTAAGTAAATTGTAAGGAAGAACAGTCTGTACATGGGCGTATTGTTGGATTGAATTGACCTTTTCAGAGCTGAGTCTAACTAAAATGATTCTGATGAACTATCCGAGGTGTGTGGAAATAAGTAGTCTGGTCTAACATCAGTTTACATTGATCGATGCCAAGAATCATCAATACATAATAAATCAAGTCACTGATTGAACAGCTCTCTTTTGAATGTGATATACTTTCCTTTGTAGCACCCGACAAAGAGTATATAATTTGACAGAGGTCAACAACTGTAGTCTCACAGATTGCTGCGAAACACACGGATGCCGAATGAACACAAATTTTTAGTGAAGTGGAACTTTAATTCTCTTGGGCTTGACATAAAACTCTTGCCTAGAGGTACATGCTAACTGTTGCCGCACCTTGCCAGAATGAGATATTGCATGCATTTCAAGTATGCACTATCTCATTTCAAATGACAACCTTTTGCAAACTTGAATCCAATGACACTGCACATATCTTATAGCATAGGTAGTGTTCATATTATGGGTTTTGAGTAATAGCAGTGCAAGAGAAATGTGAATTTGTGGATACCATTATCCTCATTATTTCCTGAGATACTGTATATAGCCAATGGTCAGCTGAAATATAAATTAATCCGTTTTGCTGAAAAAAGAAAAAAAAAAGTAATTGTTCAAACTAGTGCAGATTTGAACAAACATACAACACCAAGTGACATTTCTTATTCTGGTTGTAAAACCAAAGGAGACATTCTGTATGTTAACAAAGCCTCTACTTCTGTTTATGAGTCCTGGTAGCTATAATCTCATGCATTAGAAACTCTGAAAACAATTACTTCCTAGTACCAGTCCAAAATAAACTTGTAATTCATTTCCAATTATGCTCCTTGTTCGACTGACAGAAAATGAAATAAATTCTTTAATCCACTTTGTTAATCCTTTAAGGGGGGGATTCATCAGTTTTTTTAATGTGCATTTGCTTCCTTGATGTTATTCCTCAAGAAAGATCTAAGAGCAACTCCTTCTTGTTGGCTATTTAAATTACTTCATGCTTATTTGTCTTTGCCTCTTGGCAGTACTTCACGGCTTGTGAAACCTGATAATAGTTAACACAAGCTGGTGAAAATGTCTGCCCAACAAGAAACTGACACAACTCAATGGCATTTGTAAAAGAAACTACCATTGCTGATCATCACCTGAAAACATCGTGCAGTCAACATTACGTGGTCATAGGTGTTAACTGTTAACCCAAGGAATGTTTTCAGCAATTGTGTGGCAAATTGGCATAAAGAGGTCACAGTCTCTCTCTCTCTCTCTCAATCTCTCTCTCTCTCTCTCTCTCTCTCTCTCTATTTGTCACTGCTGTTTTGCTTTAACATTCTACTGCTAATATTAGCCTACAGAGAAAAATATTTTTATTTATGTGGTTGTATCCCTGCTGGTGGATGATGGATTCGCCAGTTTTTTCCCTCTTCTTTAAAGTGTATGCATTGACAAATTAGCAATGGGAAAGACATTGAAGAAACTTGACAACAGGCTATATCTGCTAATTTAATAAGATACAGTTATGGTTCCCTTGGTGTCTTGGGATATACAACTGACTGAATCTTTGTGCCATTTTAATTGTTGTGAAAAATAACTCGAAAACAGCCTGCTTTCAACATGCAAGGCTTTGTCTCTCAAGTCTGTAGATCAGGTGTTTAAGCACTGATCTTTATTTTAAAATGAATATGCTAAAACAATACACTGACATCATTTGGTGAAGTAAGAACGGTTACTATGTCGGAGAGGGTTTACATATGGCAAGTTCTTTCAGGGACACTTTCTCTAACAATGTCCCAAGTATTACTTGCGTCTTACTGTCACAGGTTTTCTGTGATCTGTACTGAAACTGATGATGGTCTATTGCACTGGATCCATTGTGTCATATTCCTGGCCTCGAAACCCACATCAGGCACATACAGACTCTGCAAACAGGCTTTTTGCATTTGCCATCCAGGTCAGACTGTGGATGTGAAAACAAAATCATTCATAATGTAGAACACATAGTATATTTTGGAAATTATTTAACAGCAAATGACAGACAAAAAGGGAATGTATAGCAGAAGGTGAAAGGACAGCAGAAATGAATAAAAATGGAGTAATTGAAATTCAGTAATTAAATTGAACATAAATGTTTATGTTCAACAAATTCAACCAACAGAGAATTTTAACATTAGAAATACCAATATCCAACAGTCTACTGTAAAGAACTAATTGCCTTATTATCCATATATTAACTAAAGTACAGAGAACCAATTCACAGCCAATATTTTATATTCTAAATAACATACATCCCCTGGATGCATAGACTGTACATCAACATGCATGGTTTTCTTTCTTAATTCTGTGATTAACATTGAATATTTGCCTGTTGAGTCCATGACGAATGATCATCTGATATGCAATTCATGTTTTATTATATTTGCTGATTCAAAGTTGCACGGTGAATTAAATAAATATATAAATAAATAAATAACCTAAATAAATGTGTTTTTTTGAATGTGTTGCTTGCTTTATTGTATCCACCCATTCGTAGCCTGCTTGATTTCAAATTTTCTATATACAAATAAATTGATGCTATAGGTCTACCGCAAATTACACGTTTCATAGTATTGACATGCCCTGTGACTTTTAAAAAAAAGCACCCTGACCCTTGTTGATTTGGTCTGAAAGATAGTGTCTTAGCTACACAGCTGCAAGGGTCACAGGGGTCAGTACCCATACACCTTATTGACAATTAAGGCCTCCAAGGGGTGCGGAATGAGCGGAGGGATGACAGAGCCTTGACTTTAATCTTGACCAGAAACCTCACCCAGAAAACATCCGGGTTCTACGAGGGTGGGGAGGGGGGTTGCTTTACCATACGCAAACCCCAAAGACCACAGCTTGCTCATTAATGAGGGCTGGCAAGCAGTGTAGAATAGTACATAATACATATACTTTCTCATTTGCTTATAAAAGCCTTTTAAAACACTTTTCACCTATTGCAATTGAACAGTCCACTCGCAACCATAAATACATAGCGTGATGATAAAACCTGTGTTTTGTTCCTTTAAATGATATCAGGCAAAGGGCTACATTAATTATTCCACTTCAAACGCCCTGAAAAGGAAAACAAATGTGAAGGCCGCTAATCAAATATTTTATTCCTGCATTGGCAATGAACTAAAAACTGAGAACGTTCCCCTGATTATAATTACATTTGACAGGTAGAAAAGGCAGGATCACCATTCACTCCGTTTTACAATTGTCAGTTAGCGGGAATCCCTGGGGACCGGTGTGTTTGCGTCTGTGTGCACGTGCTTATCTATTTGTGTTTAATCAGTGATTTTCACCACAGACTTAGGACAAAACAGGTAAACACACACGGTCCATTTGGACAAGGCTTGCGTGTTTTTGTATTACATTGGACTTGCAAACAACAAATATAATGAAACGGCTGCCTGCAGCACAGGCTTGGGCGTTATAGCCTCAGTGAGTCTAGATTAATATTCTCATCTTCAATGAGAACATTAATCACTCAAAGCATATTGAAGGAATTGTTCACTTTCACTGTTTTAAAAAATATATATATTTAATTTGGTTTTTAGTGTTTGTTTTTGGGTGCGACAAAGGATACTTCTGATATTTCCTGGAGTTTATGACAATCGTTTGATTTTATAATGGTATAGGCCGGGGAATCAGCAGGTTTGTGTTCTAAAGCAAGCAAATGCAGTTGAAGAGGAGCTTGTTCAGCGATGGCACGCCTACACAGAGTTTTCAGAATTGTAAATGTCTAAAATATCCCTTATTGCACGCCAAAACTGTCTGGACCAATCAAAAGCTTACAGTAAAAGTAAAATGCTATAAAAAAAAAAAAACAGAACTATCCCCTTACAGCAATTACAGGCAGTTGCTGAATCTTTTTTCATTCCCACAGCCAACACCAGATGGTGCTCTATGGGTAGGAGAGATATTTCATTGCTAAAGAAACTCCTAGGGACTGGAGGTGTTATCTTTCGTCATACACACCATCCCTCTTCAAGTCTCGGAACGAGGGCAGAGCTTGCCTTTCGTGGCCATCATTCACCTCTGCGAAAAATATCAGTTCCTGACGGCTGAGCTGCCTCGTAAGTCGATGCGACATGACAGTTAAGGGGAGAGAGTGCGAAGGGAAGAAACGGAGAGGAATTCCATGTAAGGGATTCTCGCAATCTAACTGATAGAGGATGTCCCAGAATCAATGCAATGTATTGTTTCGCCAATATGTTTTATTTTTTTTGTATAGAGTTCAGAAACAAGTGTGAACAATATTATTCACAGTGTAAAAAGGCATTCTGGTGCATTGCTGCAATGAGGCTAACATCGCACATGTCTACTCAGCATAAGTGTATTGGTTGTCATTCAAGATCAGCTGCAATATAATGAAAACCATGTTCCAATTGACAAGTGTATTTTAAAAGGGTCAGTCCTGTGACCTTGATCTACTTGAGACTGAAAATGTTAAGTCAGCTGGTATGCGTATGTATTACTGTTTGAAACGTTTGTAAAATGTGTCTCTCTGCTCCAAGACATTTTCCAGTTTTTTTCCCCCTACGTAAAGGCAATCAATACATATATTCTTTAACGAAATGAGTCCTCCCTTCCTCGCTCTCTTATTCATGAGATGGCTAACTAATTTTATTTAACTTTATTACTTGAATTAGTAGTAGCTTGTAGAATACACGTTCAAACACTTCCCTGTCATAATAGTTTCAATCTGCTTTCATCCATCCTGGCAGGATATTGATTGTGGGTTAGATTAAACTATTGTTATTGTGGTTGCTATTTTAAAACTCCAGCTGTCGGAGGAACAATTTCTTGACTAAATGTATGGATGACCTTTGTTTGGAGATGGTATCATCTGGGAACATACATAGCTGAATTTGTCTTCAACCCAGTGTTTATACTTATTTATATTTATATAATTATTCTCTCTCTCTGTTTGTGTGTGTATGCGTGTGCAGTGCACCCATGTTATAGAAATCTCTACAATTCTCCTGCTACCCTGAGAGTTCGAGTGACTCACAATTTGTCAGCCTGTGGAAGGCGCCAAAATATAATACTAAATCAATTCATATCAACACAAGCCATGACAAGCGCATCCTGACTGACTCGCCCCCTTTCGCTTCTCGAACATTTAGCGTGACACATTTGAGCATATTGTACTTCAACTATGGATGACCAACAAATGCATGCCCTGTAGTGTAGTGTTAGGTACACAGGACTGAGTAAGCTACCTTTTGTGAAGCGTCGTGTTCTATTAAATATATTTTGGGTGAGTACACAAAAGAGGTTTTTTTTTTTTTTTTTGAGAACATCGCACTGCCCGAACACTAAACCATTCATTTCTATAGCTGCAGGGACAAGTGGAGGCTTTGAAGCCCTATGTGGTTATACACAACTCCCTGTGGATGACATCACCTGACAGGTGACTTGGGATGACACAGACTGGAAAGTTGCAATAGAGTACTGCAGTATTGATTTGGTCATTTGACTTCTGATAGAGACATAACCTTACAGCAAATTATTTACCTTATTATTCCACAGCAGACAATTAGCTTGGGCTATACAACACACATATTAAATAATAGCACTACAGCATACTACAGAACCTAAATACAGAAGGAGTACTGGAAAATATATCTGACTTTCATCCAGATGATGTTTGACCCCAGACCCGTACAACATGATTCAAGACATCACTGGAAATGTCACTGGAAATTGTATTTAGTGGAACTAGCCTGCCCATAACCTATATACTGTATATACATACTGTGATTGTGTGTGTGTGTGTGTGTGTGTGTGTGTGTGTGTTTGTGTGTCCCTCTCAGAATATTTTGGTTTTGCATCATGCCATTTAGATTCAGTAACCAAACTGCAACTGTAATGCTAAAGAGATTTCCTCAGACCAGGCTGATGATGCCACTGGACTGATTAGCACATCCATGACTTCATTTCTTGCTTCCTGCCGGCTCAGCTGCTGAGAAGCTCTATAATTGAGCACTTCATCACATCATAAGCGTACGTGTCGCCCATGTTTCGTGGAAGTTTGAGGCATATCTAATTGAGGTTCAAATGCGGGAAGTAATATATATAATTTTTTTTTTTTTTTTTAATGAATAAAAAGATAAACACATACATAAATTGTTATAGAACGACTGTGGGAAACCTGCAGACTCCTAATCAAAAGAAGAGTCTTTACAAAATAAGACATTCGAAATAAATCAATTCCTCGTATTTCCAATCTTTACCCTTACTGCTCGCATATACAGTATGTATAAGCTTTACTAAGATCTAGAGGGGTCAAATAAAGTGTAGCCAGCAGAACTGGCAGCAATATACTCTATCTGTACCTCTTCAGTGGATCTTTTTTGTCCCCTGGGTAAATGCACAACACATGAACTTTGAATGCAGTAAATCCTACACTGCTTTGCTAGTATACAGGACCTGCCACTGGTTGAAGATATACGCCTGTCTGCAACTCACTTTCTCAATGGCGCAGTCCCCTGGTAGACATACAAAGTGGCATGAGCGGACAAAGCCTCTTTACTCCGGAGGAAAGAAATGAGAGAGGTCAACAGGTCACGGTATTACTATTCTTTTGCTTCCACCCGCTAGGAGTACACAGAATATATCACGTCGTTGTCAGTGAATGACAGAGGAATGAAAAAGTCAAGAACAGCAGGTGAGGCATAGTCAAGAGGGAAAGGTTCCAATGATCCCGCGCCTCATCACTAAAGATCAATTCTCCAGGAAATAATACGGATACATGTTCAGACCGGGAAAGGTGTATTGACAAGTTCAATTAAACATCCCAAAAAAACAAAACGTTCAAAAGGAAAAGATTAATCAAGACAGGCCGTCTTGCCTCAGAAGAACCTACAGGAAATCACAACCATTACACCTAAAAGTGCCATAAGATTAGCATGGTGCGGCTCACAGTAGCGTATCTCTGTTTAACACCATTATTGTTCACTTGACAACGTGATGTATCACCTGAAATAAAACTCCATTCACTGATAAGAGCAGGGGTTGGGATGAAGCAGTCTCTAAGGAGACAAAGGGGTCAGCTCTATCTGAAGATCACAAAGCTATAAGGCTACCAAAACAATAAGTAAAATATTTTTTTTCTATATTGTTTTTCAAACTGAAACAAAAAACAAATTATTGTATGTGTTCTGATTTTAGGTATATGTGTGACTTTTCCCTTGGGTGTAATGATTAAAATGCTAAAGCCTTCCAAACATTGTAATCTTCAATATACCAAGGAGCTCCTTGTCCAGGGACAGGGGAAGTGATCTGGGTGTTGGTCTTCATAAAGGCAATATATCAAACAGACAGCACTATCTGCTGTTACACATGAGATTTGTTCAAAATGAGTAATTATAATTAATCACTTAAAGTGATATGTTGCGTGCAGCATCATTTATCATAGTTACATAATTTAAATTCTGTCATTAACATAGGGCAATCAGCCTTTTTTAATGCACACTGCTGTCATCAGCATATTTTTTCCACTAGTGGTTAACTTGCCACTTTACGAAGCTATTTCCCTCAGCTGAAACTGCATTCACCTTCTTAAGAATTTCCATTTCATGTAAAGAAGGTAAAAAACATGCTGCGGTGGACAGGTTAACCTGGGGAAAAGCCAAATTACGCAACCAAATAGCATTATGGTTACTCTGTGTGTAATCATCTGTGCCCTATGAAAAGATTAAACTTACTCCATCATTGTCATGTATTTCTGATTTAACTAATATCAGAATATCATGTAATGTGACTACCTTAAATAATACTGCCTTAAATAATAATAATAATGTCTGTGTCACATAAAAGTGAAACTGTCTCAAAAGCTTAAAAATCAAACTATTTGTAAATAGTAAATACAATTATTTGTGTTAAATGTATGGCTATATTTGTTAGTTGATGTGTGCATTATCGGCCAAAAACGAACAAAATATTTCATGGAAGAAAAACAAAAACAAATTTGCTTTTAAGTGTTCCAGAGTGAAAACACTATTTTAAGGAGCCTACGTAAAACGTTAATAACGTTATGTTTTGTTCAAGTTATTTTTTCCCACAGTGCTCAAAACATTAAATGACATAACATAGGTAGTTATCTTAACCAAATAATAATGGCGTTAGTAATAAACACAGCGATACTAAAACATGAATATTATAAAATGTTTGTAGTCCCATATGATCCAACTTTCTTGCTAGCTGTATATCAACCCAGTTAGCTAGCATTGCACTAGGTAGCATTAGATAACTATACCTCCAGTAGCCTACAGCAAGCTGTGCAGTCTGGAAAGTTGTGGGAACTTACAAATACAGTAACGTTAATGTGAACTTATACAGTAACGTTACTCTGGCATATAGGCTACAAATATCGTATTGTCATTTAACATTAGATATTATGTCACGCCAGTAACCTACTGTACATTGACTAACTTACTTGTCCAGTTTCTTTGTTGTTACTGTGACACTTTCTGTGTACTTGTCATGGTTTTTAACGCCTTTTTTCCCATGCGGTCGTTCTCCTCGGTCACCACGCGTGGGCGCTGCTCTTTTAGTGGAGGTTTGCTCCGCCTCTTCTCTTTCGCGGAGTTCTCTCATCAGCGTCCACACGTGTGCGTGGTTGCCTGAGAGCTACATAAGCCCCTGTTTCCTACTTTCGGGGCTTCTATATTATTTAGCATTATTTGCACTGTTTTGTGTTTGGTATTATTTTGCCCTTTGTTTGCTTAGCCAGTATTATTAGGTCTAGGCTCTGTAGGAGACCTTGTGTTTTATTGGAGTAATGCAGGACTTGCCTTTGTGTACGTAGCTATTAGGACTCTTCGTCCGTGGCTCTTTTCTGTCTCCGCTTCCTGGCCTTTCCTTTCTTTCTTTGCCTAGACCTGTTGCCTTTTCTGTCTCTTCCTCCTCTCTCTGTCTGCTTTCTTCCTTGAAAGTGAGAGGAGTCTTTGTTTGTTTGTGGGTATATTTTTATGTTCATTTCTTACTAAGAGACAGGGCGTTTTATCTATACTGAGAGGCAGGGCGTGTATTTTCTACTAGGCTGGCGTTAGTCATTGAGCTGGTAAATGTCCGGAACAGCTGTTCTGTTCGTCCTTCGGTACATGTCTTCCTATAGGGAGACTGGGCGATTTTGTTCAGACAGTAGTTCTGTTCGTCCTTCTTTACCTGTCTCCGTACATGGAGACGGGGTGATTTTGTTCGGAACTGTAGTTCTGTTCATCCTTCAGGTACGTCTCTCCTCACAGGGACACTGGGCGATTTTGTTGACATGTTTGTGTGTGACTGCGAGCCTATGAAAGTAGCCATGGAACATTAGATCACTGTTCCTTTCGCCTTCTCATATACTGTTTGCTCTGTTTTGTACTGTTTGGGTCTTGTTCTTTGTTTGTTCGGATGTGTTTTACTAGTGTTCGTTCATTTCAGGGGTTTTCCTCGTTTCGCTACTGAGAGGCAGGGCTATTATTTTTTCCCTTTCTTGCGTTTGTGACGTTGGCAGTAAAGGTATGGGACAGCGGTTCGCTGTTCCATTCACTGGTACAGTTTTCTCGTTCTTGAAAGTTCAGGCGTTTATTCCTTTACTTTTCTTTGTGCATATCTTTGTGTTAGTAAAGGTATGGGACAGCGGTTCTCCATTCCTTTCGCCTGTAAAAGGTTTGTGCATTTATCCCTTTACAGTTTTGTGTGACAGCGAGCCAGTATAGTAGCCCTTAGAACTTTAGTTCTCTGTTCACTCGCCTCCTTGTACGTTGCCCCATTGCCGGGAGTTGGAGCATTTGTTAGTTAGGCTAGTGTGCCGTCCGCCCGGTTATACGGGTCGTTTTCAGTTACGCCCCTTTTTTCCTAGTTCCATTATTTCCCTCCAGTTGAGAGTCGGAGCTAGGTTATTTGAGTTTGTCCTTATATTTCCCTATATACGGGGTCTCTCCGTCTTAGTGGCTTATTAAGCTTAATGAATCCCCTTTCTGCGTTTGGTCCCCCGAACCTCACACATCACGCCCCCCATTACAGTATTTTAAGCAGCCAAACAAGAGCAAGACTGTAAACGAAAAATCTATTTCTTTGGTCATAATTTGCCTTTTCAAAATGGTTTCGGCTATGGAGGAGTATAACGCTACTTAGTTTTAATGCAAGCTCATGGTGATTAATTAGCCTACCGGCTCCATTTATACTTGTAGCCAGAACTGTAAGTTATCCAATGCTGCAATGAATATCTTCATAATGTTGCTTCCACTGACCCTTCTTCTGGTATACGAACACTAGCATAAAGGATAATTAATGAGCTGGTTATACCAGCTAAATGTTGCTGATATTACTGTTTATATTAGAATATTTCAGTAACGTATAATGAACGGTTACGACAGTAACCATTTTCTATGAGTTCCGGATGACCGTCAATATGAATGGTCTTCTGGGGCCAGATGCATCGAGACTTTTATACCAGAATTTGTCATGGTACATGACCTCCACATAGTGACGTAATTCCTCCCATAAAGGGGGGGGGGGCGTCACTGCGGAAGTCCTTGGAACAATTTTTTCGCCCTTAAAAGGTCCCGAGTGACCATGATCACTAACGGTCATCCGGAACTCATAGAACACGGTTACCGTCATAACCGTTCGTTCTATTTCGTTCCTTCGACCATTAGAGTCGTCAATATGGATGACTTATACCCAAAGTGTCAGGAGGGACCATCATCCTTACGTGGATGCCAAGGCCGCAGGTAAGAAGGTTGCACCAACTGTCCAACTCTCTTCTGGGAACACAGAGGGCATTCAGTCCAACCCATGGACCGCCGCGTCTGACATGAACGTAAACGTCCTACAATTTCTGGCCATCCGATACATACCAGGGCATAGCCAGCCATTATTTAGCTCCCCCAGACAATCATTTGATGCTGGCATGGCCAATCTTAGACATCCCCGATGTGCTAGCCCGAGACTTATCGCAACCCCTGCGTGCCAAGGCTGCATGGAGAATGGTTTCTAGGGAGGCAGAGTAACCCACTGCTTTAACTGTTGGTGAAACCCGAGTCTCCTCTTGACCCTCTGTCAGATTGGTCTGCTGTCTCGGACCGACTCTGACTAAAGTAGGTGTTTGACGCTGCTGTAGAAAGTGCATCAAAACCATCACAGTCAGGTGTTGCACTGCCGCGCGTAGCTGCTTAACTTCCGCGGACAGGTTGTCGCCCTTGCCAGCCTTGCCCTTTTTTCATGCAGGGGCCTCGGTGGTGGGAGTACTCTTATGATTGGGCGCAACCTCTACTGCCGCTGGCGTTCTGCCCGAGGGAGGCATGTGCACAAGGCACTCATGCCTTAGAAAAATAACGAGCACTCGCAGACGATAAAACGTGGCGGTGGTCCTTAATAGGGGAAGCTGAGGCAGATAACGTAGCGAATCACACATACTTCTGCCTTATAAGCCAATCAATGTAGCACCGCGCTCACCGATTGGAAAAGTCTTACTGGGGTGCAGCTGTGGCCAGTACAGACTTAAAAATCAGTCACCAGAGCCGTAGCTCGTAGATTGTACAAAACCAATACATGGCTCCCCCACATTCAGTGCACAAGGTGCTCCTGCCTTAGCGAAAAAATGAGCACTCGCCGACGATAAAACGTGGCGATGGTTTTTAGTAGTGGAAGCTGAGGCAGATAGTGTAGCGAAGCACGCGTCTTATAAACCAATCAATGTAGCACCGCGCTAAATGCGCTAGAATCAATCACCTGAGCCGTAGCTCACCGATTGTATGGTAGCAGATCTCACTGGGGTACACTTTCCACACCCAGGTTCGATCAATAGAATCTCATGCCTTAGTAGAATAAAGAGCATCTGCAGATGATAAAACGTGAGGGTGGTCTTTAGTAGGAAAGTCGAGGCAGATAGTGTAGCGAAGCACGCATACTCTGCCTTGTAAACCAATCGATGTAGCACAGCGCTAACCGATTGAGAAGCCTTACTGGTGTGCTCGCACAGCCAGTACAGACTCAGAATCAATCACTGGAGCCGTAGCTTGCCGATTGTTTGGTAGTAGATCTTACTGGGGTACACTCTCCACACCCAGGTTCGATCAATGAAATCGCAGAAAGATACAAACCTGTTCACCGCGTAACTTGTTTCGCTAGAGTGAACGCAGTAAATGCGGTAGCACCACGTGCCTACCGCCGCAGTATCCAAGAGCCGATATCCATGCAAGCTAGCAAGGCTATCCACGGATATCGCTCGTAAGTGCTTATCACCGCCTTTGGAGGACAATAAGAATCGTAGCCCCGACCAAAGTCACAAGACGCTGTAGGATTCACAGTGACGCTCCCCCCTTTATGGGAGAAATTACGTCACTACATGGAGGTCATGTACCATGACAAATTCTGGTATAAAAGTGTCGATGCATCTGGCCCCAGGAGGCCATCCATATTGACAACCCTAATGGTCGAAGGAACAAAATAGAACCTACTATTTCTACAGTACAATGCAAGCTGACAACCTAACGTTATTGAGACAACATCATAATAACATCATTAACCGGTTTTTACATTTTGTTCTAACCGGTATTCCATTAATTGAATACTGGTTAAGGCTCCCCATGGATTGACCCATTGTTTAAAAACTGCAACTAAACGTTATAGTTCCGTGATTGTCATTTAAATAAAATATGGTGTGCATGTGTGTGTTTTTGTTTTGCTTTTTTTATACATAGACAACTCATCAGCATTCACAGCTCTCTAATGTCAGCATTCCATGCAATGAGATAAATATGATTGCCCTGTAGATAAATGTGCAAATGGCAGATGAACTGAACTGATATTTTATTGTGCCTGGTGCATTTAAATAAGACCCAATAAAAACAACTGACTTGAGGAATTATATTAGCTGTCAAAAGCTAGCAGAGGCAGGTCTGTTAAATTTCATCAAATATTACCCCTCCCCTCCCTGGAATTCCATCATCTAAATAATCATGTCTTCACATGTTTACAAAGAACAAATAATAAGTTATACAAAACAAAAATAGTAATTTCTATGTAAAAAGAAAAATTCAGCTTGTCATACATATTTATATATACATATAAATATATTATATAAAGAGATACAAATATTTACATATGCAGTGTATATATATATATATATATATATATATATATATATATATATATATATATATATATATATATATACAGTGCCCTCCACTATTGGCACCCCTGGTAAAGATGAGTAAAAAGGGTTATACAAAATTCACCGTTTGGTGAATTAGCTCACACTGAAAAATATGGACATGTTATATGCTAAATATTAATAGAAATAACACTCACTAACGTTAGCTAATGGCGGGACAACTGAACTGAACTCTAGTGCCATCTGCCGTTACCAACGGAACCATATTTAGCTAAGTGGCAGATGTGTACATGTGTACTGAAAGTTTTTAAAATACCGTTTTATTTTAATTTTTTCATGCATTTTCATTTGGAGCCATGGTATAAGAGATATAAACCACTTCATGCCAGTGCAAATACAAGAATATATGGCACTTCAGGGGGGTTATATATTCTTGTATATGCACTGCATGTGGTGGTCTATATCTTACTTATATGTCTATACATATACTGCTTTTCTTTTTTTTTCTTATGAGGCACAAAGCTGTCAGATGTCTTTAAGGAAGCACAGTCCTAAGGTCACACCTTCTGAACTGCATTTCACCCTTTCAGTTGTGCAGCCGGAAACCAGACTGGCCATTTTACAAATGCCTACAATTATCACCACTTCAGGAAACCCTGTCTTTGGCTATTTTGAATGATCATACTCAAGTCAAAGTTTCATGTTCACCTTGCTGATGGACTGTTCGGCTCCCTTACATTCCCCCCCGTGGAACATGTTAGCTGGCTTTTCTCCTCAGGGTTGTAATTAGTCTTACAGTTTCCTCAAACACTTTCTGAGCCAAACCACAGGTAGGGAATGAGGCGAACAACATTTGTGCACTGACATGGATAACAATCTTAGCCAACTCACCTGGTATTAGCTTTTGATTGGCAATTATTGAGATGAACCAACAAAAACCAACCTGATTTCATTCAGCTGACGTTTTACATTTAGAGGGAAAGAAGTATGATTTGATCTTGTTAGGAGTGACTTGAAAGTGTTGTGTGATAGATCTTTGGTTCCATGACTTCTGTTTCACAGAAAAGGATCACAGGAAACTGGCAAAGGACCCCCATCCCCCCCCCCCCCCCCCCCCATATCACTGTATAGACAACCCTCACATACCACTACCACAGTGTGACTTCTGTAATCTCTGATAAAGGATTGTAACATATTTATTAATTCCACCAACCACTTACTACATGATTTTTAAAAATGCTGCTTACATTATGTAACTGTTACCTGACAAGATTATTCATCTTGAATCTTCCAGAAAAAAAAGAAAGAAAAAAAAAAACGGCTTCACTACATTGCAAAGATATTCTTCTTTTGTCGCTCTGGATAAGAGTGTCTGCTAAACGCCTGCATGTATGTAGTCTGTAACTTCAAAATGACAAATTTCCCCACTGTCAAAGACATGAAACCTAATTCCAAAGAGTTAAAATTATATTTTTTTGCAACTATTAGCTGAAGACAGCCATTATTATGCACTTCTGCACAACTCAAAAAATGACAGAACATTCTAGAATGGTAAAGGTACTCATTCAAAGGTACATTTGCCACTTGTAATTTATCCATATAAGTGCACATCATGTTTTGAAGCATTTGTGTTACCGCTTCAATGGGGCTTTGTTCATCAGTGTGATGAGAGCATTCTTGGCCATAATTAGATGACAAATTCACACTGTGTTAAAGTGTCTATTCTGAGCGATTGTTCCGTGATTAGTCATCCCCCTCGTTACCTGGAGGCTACATCCTGCGGTGAGAACACAAAATTACAATGTTAAAGATGCCCTGGAAAAACACATTGCCCAGAACATGAATCACCACAATTCCAGTTTTTCTCCATTGTATGTCCTGCTTAAATTAGAATACCCAGTTATAAAATCCCTTAAAATTCTGCTGTAAGCAAAGGCATTTTACGGAACATTTTTTTTAAATGTCTAGAATTAGTAAGACCAAATCTTCAATCTTATCTTCAACTTTTCATTCTTGCATTTACTTTCACAATAGAGCACACCAAATTAAGAATTTAATGATGGCATAGTTTGCCTAAGATCCTAAAGTAAAATAAGAGGGATGCAAGTTATAATTACATGGAAATGTTCACCCTGCACCTGTGCAGACAAGATCAACAAAGATGACCTTGTAGATTGCATGAGGAGGCTGATGTCAAAGGCCAGGCCATCCATCCTTTTGATTGATTCTGCGCTGAACCATACATTTTTCTTGTAGGTTTTTGTTTGGAGAAGAAAAAGCACTTATCCAGTATTAAAAGTATTATTATCAAAACTCCGGAGAAATCCAGTGTTACCATGTGGCCACTATGTTGAAGGTTTTATGGTGTACAACTGCTCATACATGCACTTGTCTTGCACATACAGTAGCTGAACCACTGTCACTCATTTAGAGCTTTGGTAAGTAAGCATGCCAGTGGAGAGACTGATACTAATCCTCTCGGTATTGGCCTGAGAGATTTGCAATGAACCTGACCAAGCAACTTCAGGTATGTGGTTGTGGAATGGAAGGCCTGCTTTCTTTTACATATGTCCCATGAATTACACTTAAATGATGATCATCTATTTTCTTTATTGGAAAAGATCAGCCAGTTTGTATTTAGAAGGTGTGGTGAAAGAAAGATCTGTCTAATATAATTATAATATACCTTGTCCTGTACTTTGATCGTTTAAAGAAAGTGTTATTTCTTATTTCTCACGTTTTTTATTTAAGTAATTTCCTCCATACTCATAAATGTGTCTGAAAAAGAGGAATATGTTAGTTCACCCTAATGAATAAAAGGACTGTACCACAGCTTGGCTGAGCAGATCTCATTCCACGTATTACACTGGCCATATTCAAGTGTACCTGGCACGTATGGTGTTGGAGTAAAAATGTTAATTTGCGGTTTTGTCGAATTTCTGTAGGTATTCCTGAGTGCTGACACATTCCAACCACATCAGAGGTCAACTATCCATTCTGCCCCCAACATACCAGCTGTGCAACAGAGAAGTGCTTGTGAATTTCAGAATGTTTTTTCAGAGTACATGCTTGCCTTGTACTGTCCTTGTGAAAGCTAGCTTGAAAACTAAGCGAGCATGCAGACGGAGAAAATGCTAACGTGCTATGGCTCATTGTTGTCTTACGTATCCTACCGTTGAGTGTTTTGTCTTTATTGACCACTGTTGCAATACTCAAAATATAATTTATTCTATTTAAAATAGCAGTGATGACTGTGATTCAGTTCAACATTGGATGTTAGAGCTTTGGATGTTCAAATGTGTGCAGTTGCAGGGCAATAATACAGTTGACACATGTGAAATGTGTTTTTAATCTGCATGTTCGAGGAACGGTTTGTGTTAGCTAAATAGATTATTTTTGTAATGTTCCGCTCCCTTCCTGTTCGTTTTCTGTATATTCCTGTTTTCCCTCCGTGTCATGTTGGATCCTTTTGTCCGTGTTTTCCCCGCTGCTGTGGTCTGGGCGTTTCCTTCTCTGTCTTGTTCGTCGGGTTGTCTTACTTCCGCCTTTTCACTCCGTCCCCCCTCGTTGCATGCATTTCCTCACCTGGTGTTTCTTAATCACTCCCGTTTATTTTCCACACCTGTTCCTTGTTTAGTTCTGTCATTAACCTCACTATTTATTCCTTCGGCTGGCTGCCAGTCGGCGCCAGTTCGTTAACTATCGTCACGCGGTGTTAATGCTCGTTGTTTGCCTGGTCGCGTTCAAAGAACTACTCGCTTGGTTGTGGGATATTATCCCCTTGCAGCTAGAGTTCCGCTCCTAACTACAGTCTGGTAGTTATCCTCCAAGTCATTTCTTGTGGTGCATGCAGCTAACCTGTTTCCCCTCTCCTCCATCTAACCCAGCTCCCATTCTCCCGTGGCAGTGTTCGTTTCCCCCCGTTTTCGTTGTGTGTGTTGCGGTACCTCCACCTCCAGCTCGTGTAGGCTCCGGATTGGCGTGTTACCTGGCTACCCTCCAGTTGTTCCTGTCCGGCCGAAGAAGCCAACTAGTTCTTCGGTTCCGGTTCCGGGAGCTCTGGAGACCAGTCAGCTCCTTCCGGACCTACCGCAGCTACGCCACACTACCCAGCCCTGCCGTGCTTCACCAACCACCTACCTCTCAAGCCCTGCACCTCCGTGAGAACCTCCCGGTCATTTCCGTGCCTTCCCTTGCACTAACCCCACCTGCTTTGTTTTGTTCTGTACCGGTGCAGTCATTCCGGTCCAGTTCCTGTCCTGCCGTAGTGAGCCGCTCCCCAGCTAGTCCAGTCCAGTCCAGGTGTGAGCCGTGCACCTACCTGTCCAGTCCAGTTCCGGTTTGGAACAATCCGTTCCAGACCCTGCTTCCCGTGTGGACCTCCCGGTCCAGTTCCAGTCCAGTCCAGTTCCGGTTTGGAACAAATCCGTTCCAGACCCTGATTCCAGTGTGACCTCCCGGTCCAGTTCCAGTCCTGTCCAGTTCCGGGTTGGAACAAATCCGTTCCAGACCCTGATTCCAGTGTGGACCTCCCGGTCCAGTTCCAGTCCAGTCCAGTTCCGGTTTGGAACACACCCGTTCCAGATCCTGATTCCAGTGTGGACCTCCCGGTCCAGTTCCAGTCCAGTCCAGTTCCGGTTTGGAACATTCCGTTCCAGATCCTGATTCCCAAAGTGGACCTCCCGGTCCAGTTCCAGTCCAGTCCAGTTCCGGCTTGGAACGAACGTTCCAGACCTGCCAGCCCAGCTCCGGCTTGGAGCAGCCCGTCCCGGGCTTCCTTGCTGTTCCAGCGTAATATTGTGTTTTGCCTTTTCTGTACAGTGTTGGGACTACCCCAACACTTAATTTAATAAACCCCCCTTTTTGTGAATCTGTCTCCTGGTCGTTGCACTTGGGTTCGTCTCGTTCCGGGTTCGTAACATTTTTTCTGTGTTCAGTGTTCTTTCTGTAGTATTTAAGGCATTTGAAAATAATGCCAAACAGATATCAATGTCAATATTACAGCGGAAATGGCTAATAAAGAATCATTGCAATAACGCCACCTGGTCTATACCTACTAGTGGTGTATCGTTCGCGAACGAGTCGACTCTTTGAGCCGGCTCTTCTAGGTGAACGTTGGGAGCCGACTCACATATCTGAAGAGCCGATTTGTTTTGTGCTTGTGGTCTTGGTGGAACTTTTATAAGTTTTTTTTCTTCAAGTTCCATCTGTAATCACAGAGAATATTTTTTTAGGCCAAAAATGAATAAAACCACTATAAGAAAATAACATTAATAATAATTTAAAAACCAGTTTAATTGTTGGTCAGTTTAATTGTTCTGATGCTGCAGTTTTGCAGCACATTGCACATTTATTTTTTTAAGCATTTATTTATTTTTCTTTGTTATGATGCAATAATATGTTCTATTTTATGAGTGTCTCTTTTGTTTTGAAATGTTCAACTACGCACTGTGTTTATTGTGCAATTTATTTCAAGACATAAAAATGCCCTACTTTCAATGCACATATGTAATAGCGTCTTACTGTTTTTACATTTATTTAAATTGTTTTTATAACAAACAAAATGTAAAATAATGTTATTTTGGTAATTAGAAGGTAGAGTAAGATTCCTTTGAACAATTTAAGTGATAACACCAATCATAGGTCAAAATATCGCTAACTTTGGCCGATTTTGAAAAACTGGAAATGCTACTGAATGAAGAGCCGTTTGGGAGCCGAAAGAGTCGGCTCTTATTGGTGAGCTGAGCCAAATGATCTGACTCACTGAAAAGAGCCGGAATTCCCATCACTAATACCTACCCATGCGTGACATAATGGACAATAGCGTCTGTGTTTGAGTTCATAAAAATATTTATTCAACATATAAAATTAGAATAACGTCATAGCAACGAGATAAACCCAACAATAGCCTGATCACATGCCAGAAAAGCCGTGAAAAGCCCTGCTCACTCAAATTCAAAATAAACTGTGAAAGTACTGTCTCATTCTACAATGTATTCTACTAGCAATATATGATACTAAATATGAAATAAATATACAATCCTACCATCGGTTTTGCACATCGAGATGTTCCTTTCAAAATTCAGTGGTCATTTATTGTCTGGTACAATCGGTTTGAGAAATATACAACACAACCGCTATTACACTATCTGAAATGTCGACGCATAATACCCCCATGCCCTGTAAGCCTGTCTCATTCATAACAGTTCATTCTGGTTTAATTGTCGGCTTTTTTATCCAATAGAGTACACTATAACCTTAGCAACGGTATATGCCACGTCTTTTTCGATGCTTTTTACCATTTACTACAGCCCAGCGTAACGGCAGCTTTCGCTTTGCCGGGGCTACAACTGAAGTTCCCTAGCGGGAAAATAAAAGTTATTCTATTCTATTCTATTCTAACATCCTTGTAATATCCATTTAATAATTTTAATAAAGCATTGAATAATTTAGCACCATCTTACATCAATGACTTTTTATCCCACTATGTCTCCACCTGAACCCTCAGGGTCTTCCACCGCCGCCCATCTTAATGTTCCAAAGGTTTTACACAAAAGCTCTGGTGAGGCGGCTTTCTGTTTTTATGCAATGGAACACCCTCCCACTAGAGATAAAAATGGCGAGCTCAGTTGCTACTTTTAAGATTAAGCTAAAAATTAAACCTTTTTAATTAGGTTTTTCTAACCCATGCACTATGTTCTTAACTTTGTTTACTGTTTTATTTCTTTTATATATCCGTATTTTCTTTTTCTATTTTTGTTTTACTCTTTTATAGCTTTTCTGTATTTTGTTTCTATTGTTGTGAAGCACTTTGGGCTGCCTTTTATGTATGAAAGGTGCTATACAAATAAAGTTTATCATTATTATTATTATTATTATTATTTATGCATCACCCTAATTACGTACATCCAAATGAGGAATTGGATTTACTGCCAGCTATATTCATTGAGCCTATGGTGAAGTAACTATGAATATGTATGAATATATGTAACTATGAATATTTTACCTTTAAGTAATGGTATCCATGTCTCCTCTCAGTTTAGCATCACAGTGAACTTCTATGCATATATTTGATACTTCTGTCTTCATGTAACATGTCCCTTACTCCCTGTCACATAGCATCTGATCCGTAGTCATTTCTCAGTAGTGGAGTGTGTAACTATGTTTACCCCTTTCTCCGCACTCTATGGTGGATGTTATTACAATTCCCACAGGTTATTTTAAAAAAAAAAACCTTGAATCATCACTAATCTCACCTGGATTCTGAACAAACCACTGTGGTTATGTCAGTGGCCACAGACCCAATTCATGGAGGACTCTGACTAAAAATAGGAGCCAGCTCTGCTCGTACCTACCTCCGTATAGCTTCCCCTCCTGTAAAATTTGACAAGGTACTGTAGCCTGTGGCCAAACAGGAAATGGGGAGTGGGCGTGAGGTGTGATCAAGGGGTCAAGGGTGTGAGGTGTGATCTGGTCATGACTAATAGTCTCAGGTAGAAAACCAGTAATCAGATGAAGACTGAGTCATTTCCTGCTTGGCTTCAAGTTCATTATTTATTCTCATAAATTACTCTCCCTCTCTCTCTCTCTCTTTCTCTCTGAGTGTCAGGAATTTAGCAGCTCCATATACAGTGAGCACCATAATTCATTGGACAGTGACACATTTTTTGTTATTTTGGTTCTGTATTCTAACATTTGTTATAGTATCGCTTGTAAGAGTACCAGAAGATAAGATATCAAGAGTCCTTTGATGTTATTGGGCCCTATCTTACACCCGGCGCAAAGCGGCGCTAACCCAAACGCAAGTGTCTTGCTATCTTACACCCGGCGCTAGGTTCATAATAACGCCTAACGCTTACGTCCTTTAACTAGCATGTATTCTTGCGCCCATTACAAGTGAACTGGGCGTGTTGGTCTTAAGATGAGGAGTGGCCAGGATTCTTTTTGGCGTATTGGTATCTTGAGCCAGCAGAAAGCGCTTGCGCTAGAACCACCACAAACCTGGTCTTAAGTCATGTCGCAGTTGTTTACATGTTATTTTAACGGCGCATATAAGTGTGTCTACATAGGCGTGTGCACAACGCGCGTACCCTCCTGTCTGTTACACGCAGTCTGTTACAAGCATGACTAAAATATCTAGATCACAATGTGAAATATTATTATTGTGTAGGCTATATCAAAAATGCATAATAATAAGAGGTTCCATAGGTCCACATACCTTTCCCTCGGCGAAGGGAAACGATGCCACATTACATTGCTCTCAGCCCACTCCATCAACATCCAGGCGATGTGCGATGGTACGGGACAATGGCTATCCATTAAAAAGGAGCTAATAACACCTATATCAAGCCTAATGCGCGAATTGTCATTTACACCTAATACGTGAATTGTCATTCAATGGAAAACTCGCGCACTGCAATAGACGGACTTTTGAGTTCTGAAAATGCGCTTCAGACGTCATTACAATACAGCTCTGTTTATCTAGGAATACAGCCTGTTAGTAAATAGAATGGTTTGTGACTGAAAAAAGTTCAAAACCTTGTCCAGTGAATATTGCTTTTATTGTTTTTCAAATAGCCTAGGCTACAGCGGATTCGCTGTGCATACATAAGGTTTTTTCGATAGCCAATGGTTAAAAAACAGAGATAAATGTCATCATGTACCCTCAGCTTATTAAAACCCCGCTGATTTCACCTGTTATTCCATAACTGAACAAAAGATTTTAAAGAGAACTAAGCGGCTAATTAGAAACGAAATTTGCAGCACGTTACAAAATTAATTTACAATTAATTTTAATGCCATTATCTGCATGTGCGCTTTACAGGAGCAGGTCTGTTTCCCCTGCTGTAAATCGCACTTTTAACGGTCTTCCTGGGAAAGTGAATCGTTTTAAAGCATTACGCTACCAGTAAAATAGGTTGGTCGCATTTCCATAAGCAGGACATTATAAAATAAGGGAAAATATGCTGAACCTATGGGTTGCCAACCTGACAGATTTATTGTATTTAGTGTCATCATTAAGGCAAAATAACGTTATTTATGTTATTAATCAAAATTAGAATGCAGGTAGCTTAATGAACTTCGGATGAAGCTTGAACATGAGTTCATTGCATAATCAAACAAAATTTGTTAAACAAGCAGGCTAATTTGGCGTTTTCTAAGGTGAGACGGAAGCAATTGGTCGCTTATTCTCAGCTGTTGCAGGTGCTTTTAACAAATTTTAACCGCATATATTTTGTAAACAGCACTGTCAGGAATTACCGTGAACTCATAATGGTTAGCCCGAATAATATTGATCATAGGCTACTATTGATCCATATAGCCTATTCCATGATCGCAGTAAACACGCACGAGCATGTCTGCTTCGCCATCATAAGCAATCCGCCAAGGTGGAAAAGCAGGCTTTTAAAGGGAATGGGATATAACATTTTGATTGGTTTATTGCATGTCACGCCCAAGACACATAATTAATGAAGAGACTAGGTTCAGCCCAGTTGCACCTTGCGCTGTGCTTAGCGCCCAAAAAACACGCCGTTAAAATAGCAAAAGTGGACTTGGACACGCCCTAAATGGACTTAGCGCCATGCGCTTAGACAAAGCGCCAAGATTGCCAAGATAGGGCCCATTGTGTCAAAGACATCAGTAAGTCATGGCATGCAAAGGATATACGACCAAATATTAAAAATGATTACTTTATTCTACATTATGTTAAACTGTCCAATATTTTTTGATGCCTGATAATGGGGGGGGGGGGGTTCTATAATTTCTAAACGGTTCATCCGATATGGATGACAATACCCTCAAATTAAAGCTGACAGTCTGCACTTCAACCTCATTGTCACTGTATCCTTTCAAACTGAAAGTATGAGAGTACAGAACCAAAATAACAAAAAATGTGTCACTGTCCAATGAATTATGGTGCTCACTGTATGTGGACAGGTTCACTATTTACTATTCACTTCCTGGCAGTTAGAAAGTGATGACAGCTAAATGAATTATAGATTTTTTATATTTATTATTGTTATTTTTTTTCTTTTTGGTTCATATTGTTTTCATTCACTGAAATCTTCCTGTGAACTCATTGTGCTCATGACTGAATCTACAGCGATTAATTAATAAGTGTGAAAATTATGCAATATTTCAGCACTGTATAAAGTGCATGCTCATGAAAATAGTAAAATCTTTTTCTCCTTGAGGAAGTTTCAACACAACCATAAAGCCCTTTAAAACCTTTAGAACCCTTCTGCAGCACATAGTATTTTTGAAGTCTCTCATGGATGTCATATGCTGAAGAAGTGATGATTTCAATTGCGATCTCAATATTTTCTTCCCCGGTGTATCCAGTTGAAGTTTGACCAGAATTGCAAACACTTTGAAAAGGGGTGTTTGAGTTTTTCAACCTGCCATGTTCTGTGTACCATTAAACCTGGAAAGCCTGGTGTCTTGGGAATGAAATGCAGTCAGGCTTATAGGATGATATAGATTTGGCATGGCCATCATTTACAGTTTCATAGGAGTGTAATATTCAAAAGGACAGTAACAAAAACTGATTAGCATAAAATAATAATAATTTTAAATAATAATAATAAGAACTCTAAAAACTATCTCAGCCATTATGCAGTGCAAGAACAATGCCTACTATCATATGAAAAATATGTGGAATCAAAATTATTAAGAGAAACGGTATTTAATATATTTAAGAGAAAGCATTACTAAGCAACCACTTAGACATAACATATCGCGCAGTAGCATAAAGGTAGCATGAAGCCAAATGCACTTGGCAAGAACCTCTCGCATGGGTACATTCGCTTGAGACTCTGGGAGCGGGACAAGCATTGCGGGTGGATTTATAATCAGTGGGGCCCAGTCTGACACGCTCTTTGCCTTCAGGGCCTGCGAGGAGAGATGGGCCTGAACTTGTCCTCCACTGGGAAGCAAATCAAATCCGGGAGCCTTTTCGTCAGCTGTCACGGGTGGCAGACGGATATTTCTGCGAGGCTGAAGGCAGGAAATTGGCCTATTAAATTACAACTTTTTTTCACAGCCCCTCCTTGTCATTCTGCCTTGCTCTTCCACAGCTGTTCTTTCAAAGTTAGTCAGCGTGGCCCTTTATCTCTGCGTTTTAAAACGCCTTTGAATCTGGTCACCTGGTCACACCTGTGGTTATTCAGCACACCGCTTTGTGAGACAGCAAAGCAAAGGAGAACAACTGTGGCTATATGCTGCCATTTTAGTCACTCCTACATTTTAGGAAGCCTAAGATGATGCCTTGTAATGCCCAGGGTCTCTGCAGCAGCAGAAAAAAAAATCTATATGGTGGACTTTGCCATGACAGAATTTGGATATAAAATGATTCAAACTCAGACAGCGAGCTGTACCCACTACCCATTTGCAAGAGTAAATCTTAAAACGCGGAAGAGGTTACTCAGATAAAAATGAAAACCGATGTGGATCATGAAAGGTTCAAGAAACATACCGAATGATGGCATGCCAACGGCTGATAGAAAATAACCTTCCAAAACTCTATATTAACTTTCCATAAATGGTTTAGCTAAAAAAAGAACTGCGTATATGCCAACATGCTCTACCACCTCTGAATTCTGAAGATCTGCATGAAATACAATGAATTAATTTTTAATATTTTTATATTATGATTTTCTTTCGTATTTAAAGTTTATAAATGCTACTATTTCAGTAGCATGTTATATGGATTTTATTATGTTAGCAGAGCTTGATAAACAAAGTGTATTTTTAATGGCAAAGAAAGTCTGTCTGTATCATGTCTTGGCAGCCCTAAAACCTGTTTCATGCATACCAAACAGATGGTCAGATTGGTCCAGTACTTCCTGCTTTGTTTTTTTTCGGTATTAGAGTGGTGACAATAGACCATCCTTGCAGTCGCAGTTTGATTGACATTTGAGGAGATTTCTTTCCCCTCCACTTGTTATCATCTAATGTGAACTTCCGCTATACTTGACATGCATCAGCTAACATCAACAAACATAACATTTAAAAAGGGCCACGTGAGACAGCAGTTCTATCAGAGCTGAAGGAACAGCTGTCTGCAGTCTTTTCGTTCTCCGTTTCCCTTCCTGTTCCGTCCGCTATCACGCATCTCTGCGTTAACGCGGCTTGACCGCTTTATATTACAGCCTCGCTAAAGGGATATCTCATTGTACACATTTCCATTTCCTTTCCTTTCATTTCCATCAGTATCCAATGAGTTATTTTGGAGCAGACAAATGTGTATAGAAAACTAATTGTAAAGGCTAGTTAACCTATGCATAAATAGTTGTTCATAGACTGCCATATCGTTTGCAATTTGCACCTCATAGGTTTTTATATGAAGGTGCATGTTAATAAAAACTGTAAACCTACTGGACAGCGTCTGGACATGAGTGTCTCTTAATTATTTAATATAGCACCCATATTTCTTCATGTGTGTGTTTTGATGACTTGGGATGATTGATAGTGCTAATAATTCTCAGCTGAGAAATAAAAACAGGGCATTATGAAAGATTTACAATCCTGGTTCAGAAATAAATTATTATTATTATTATTATTATTATTATTAATAAGTCCTTACTTTTATATAGTGCTTTTCTCACACTCAAAGCATTTGACAGTGATGAGAGGGAAACTCACCTCAACCACCACCAACGTGCAGCACGGCAGTCATTTTGCACCAGAACGCTCATCACTCATCTGCTAAGGTGGAAATTAAATCTGGGCCAATTAAACCAGGGGATGATGAGGTGGAAGGTTGAGAATTTAGCCAGGACACCAGGGAATCCCTACTCTTTGCGATGAGTGTCACGGGAACTTAAATGACCACAGTGAGTCAGGCCTCGGTCTAATCCAAAAGACACAACCTCCTACAGCACAGTGTCCCCATCAGTGCACTAGGGCATTGATTTGACCAGAGGGAAGATCGCCCCATACTGGCCCACAAGCACCACTTCTAGCAGCAACTTATGTCTCCCATCCAAACTTGCTTACCTTACCTTTAGCAGGAGCAGGGTACATGGTGGTATGGCTGATTTGAGATGATACTTAAGAAGTCCACTTTGATAATTTATTATCCTATGTCATCCAATTATATATTTGGAAAGTAGTCCAGGATTTATAAGCACTCTCCTTGTAGTTTCTGGCCTAAATACACTGATGTGATTTAATCTACCTCTACAAATAATACAGGGTTGGAATTTTAGAAGGGCATCCAGGGGGAAATGGCTTTAGAGGTTGTTATCATGGCAACAGTGCCTTCAGAAGCTGAAATATGAGCAACCTGTACAAGCTTGAGGAAGTGCCACAACTTTATGTCAGGAATGAACTATGATGATCATTCCAGAAGGAGATGACCAACAGTGAAGGACATCCGGTCATTGAGAGCTAAAACCATCCAGTTATATTGACTTGAGGCCGCATTATTGCTGTAACTGTTTTTCTTAAGGTTATTTTTTCATATATCCTTTTTTATAAACAATATAAAAATGTTGTTGCACATTGTGCAAGCCGTATTAATCAGGTTTATGTGTATATTGAATATCCATGGAAAAAGTCACCTGAAATTGAATAATTAGATGTAAATTGTTTAAGGGATATTATAGTTGGGTGAACAAATTTGGTCAATTGTGCTATTTTTTCTGCAAGAACTAAACTCTAGTGAGCTTGTAATGCAGGCCGGCAAATCACATTTTGCCAGCACATAGCCAGCTCATCTTAAACAGCCTGAGCTAGGCGTTAATTATCCATATAATGAATTTCCAACTTCAGTGTGACTGTCTAAGGGGATTTGAAAGGATAAGCTTCAAAAGAGGCACATGTTTCACTGACAGCCTTGTGCTTTAATTCCTAAACTGCCCGTTAATTTAAAATATTTTGAGAGATAAACATTAATGTTACAAAAACACATTTTACCGGCGATGCGTTTTTCAAAAAACGTTCTCTGAAAAACCCAGCTCGAGATTTGATTGCTTGCGTTCGTTTTCAAAGCGCTAGAGCAAACCCGTATACCAGTGCAGTGGGGTTGCAGGTCGTGAATGAAGTCAAAATTAGCCGCCCCCTAAAAATTACATATGCACGCTTGGTATGAGGTTTTGCGCTTGGTGTGTCTCAGGTCAGAGAGTACAGACTGAACGGAGATTCGAGAAAGAGATGCCCTGACAGCAGCTTTAATTTTCTAATGCAGTGACCCATTCCAACACAGTGTAAAAGAGAGTCCCACAGTGGCAATTAAAATAAATCGCTCCTGAACCCAATGGAACGGCGTACGTATCCACGCCTCATCAGTGACTGCCTCTCTGTTCATGATTTATCCCAAAGAGGAAAAAGCACCGCTTCTCTTCCCCTTCACAAATTCGCAGACAGTATTTCGCTTTTTGAAATATCGCCTCCTTATGCACTGCCGGTAATAAAATGGGGCATACATTATATATAATGTTCTTCATGCTTTAATAAAATTTGCAAACCTTATCCAATAAAGGTTTTAATTAAGTGCGGTTAATGTATAGCTTGCATACCAAACAGGGGGCTGATGTGACATTGTAGGCAGGTGATCAAGCGAGCCGCCGCAGTGCTCAATCAGGGACGTGACAAGGAAGGTTGCTGAACATTTGAGCAGCTGCACATGTCTTCATTTTACATTAAATGTGTCATTGCTTGCTGTACAGTCTGTGTGAATTATTTTTTTTAACACAGTCATTCAAATGTCATTAATGTTTTCTTTCAGTCCTCAATTTTTGCAGGCCTTGACATTCAAATATGATATTTTTGTTTCTCCGATGAATTCACGAGTACCGATGCATGATTCCACACTGTTGTCATACCTGAAACAAGCGAGTACTTTTGCTCAGTATCTCAATTCTAGCTCTGTATTGGTGGCTGGCCTGGACCACTGGAGGTCTTTATATTTTTATGTGAATATTACTATTTTCTAATATTTCTGCTGAAAAGTTTTTCCTCTCTGCATTCATCAATCCAGAGAGAGAAAGGGTAGATGAAAAAACCATAAAAAATGGTTTGTATGTGATTTTAACTCCTGATTTTTCCTATGATTATTTGAGATTCGAATGGACCCCTGTACAAATATGTTGTTCGGGTACGAAGAAAAACCTTTTTACCATTTAAAATATTAAGAACAGCCACTTAAAATAAAATATCTGAAGACAGTGTTGTGAGCATACCCAATCCCCCAGCCACGTTAGACCCCGCGAATCTCCGCCTTATCAATGCAGTGATTTAAGAGTTTCGCCAACCTCGAATTCCGGGAGTTCCATTCATCTAAAAAGGGATCAAATTCATGGCAAAGTTCTTGCGCCCAATGCACTTCCGGCGCATTTAGTATGTGGCATCGCGCTATGCTGACGTGCATGAGAGCCTTGGTAAGATGGAGAATTGTGTTGTATTCTAAGAGGAAATGGACCAACAGATGAAGTAAATGATCCCGTAATGTAGTGGGTAATGAGCCACCTTCACGCTGGAGTATTCCTGGGCATGAGTGCGTCGATCAGTGGTGACCTCCTCAGTCCCTCTCATTAGAAGTGTCTCTTTTGGAGAGCTTGGAAATGGTTATGATGTCATTCACACTCTAGGTGTTCAGTGGGTAATTGCTTTGCAAAGCGGTAAGTATGACTAATCCTCTGAGCCTTCCACAGAATGAGCTCACCACACAACCAATCCGTCCCTTATGATAGAGTAATATATGGCAATATATGGTAACTAATGGAAGCCAATTTAAGATACTGTTTGCGTGTGTGTGTGTGTGTGTGTGTGTGTGTGTCTTGGGGGATGCATTTCGCAAAAAACTTGTTTTACGTGGGGTGGCTTTAATGCATTTTGAATATTTTCCAACAAATATGCTGTTTTCTTCCTATATGTCAGATAGGGTTCATTTGCTGTGTCCACTGAGAGAACAAACTCTCATTCCAGTCAGAATAATTTTCATATTTTTCCGGCTGTTATGAGTCACAACAATAACTCACAGATGTTTGATGCAAATGCCCCATAGTCATCTACAAACTACTAAATTAGAAACAAAAAAAACCCAGACAATTAATTTTTCTTCCCACAGGAACTACAGCATTAAACGTGTTCAGTTAGTATAGAAATGCCTTAATTGTTGTAATGCTGAACTTGCATTTCCCTCCTTGGCAGTGCACCAGCAGAGGTCACATGACTGCACGGAGATATACCATTTCAGTGAGCAGGGGGGTGGAACATAGAGGATGGTTAATGTCTATGATCCTTTAGAGCTGACAGGTAACTGCCCTGCTGAGGTTTCAGAGATGACCCCTCTCAGGTTCTGTACCATGGGACAGACCCTAGACATCCTGGGACAGATCCGTCTTTGGTAAAAGAGATCATCTTGGCACATCCACCTTACGTATTCACCATGATTAATATCCACACTCTGCTTTTCTAACAGATATAATATTCTACATCAGACAATCTGTAGATTACATCCTCATTTCCTATGGGTTTTTTAATATATATATATATATATACGTATATATAGTATGAGCAGTTGTTCATCTGACAGCTGAAAAGGCAGAATTAAAGATTTGAACCATTTTAATACTGTATAAAGGGCATCTGCAGTGGTTCCCCAGTAATAGAAAATCAGCACATTACCATACAAATTTTATTCAACAAAAATGATGATGAAGCTAAAAGGAGTTAGGCATCAGTGTAGTCTAAGTGAGTCATAGCACTGGCTCTTATGATGACATTTGGAATCATCACTAGTCCAGATAGATCCTCGGAGAGATCAATTTAATACAGAGCCCACTCTTTTTTCAAATTATTTTGTATTTTATGTGAGTATGTAGAACCGGACAGTTGGTAATATTGCATTAGTTGCATTTGCCAGTTGTCTGCAATGGCTGGGTCTTATTTTAAATCTTCCTTCGAGTTTTCTTTTCAGTTAATGCCCTGATTTTTACCAACTGAATAGATACTAGCAGACATCACTAAGAAAGAAAACACATTTTCCACCATCTTGGCAAAACGATTCTTCACCATTCTGGTCTGATGCATTGCCTCTGTTGAAAGCCACACAACTGGATTACCATCCCATGAAAAGAGGGCTTCCTTCATCTTATTAAAGTCGGTATTTATTTTCATTGTTTTAAGATTGTCGTCATTATTGTGTTTTATGTTTCCTGGATGGGTCGAAGTTCACCCGGGCTGGCAATCTCATTAGACCGACTCCTGATGTATCAGGGGCCTTTGAGGCGATGGAGACTCTAAAGTGCATTACAAAAACATGACTGCGCCGTGTACACTTCCCCCGCCAGAGCTTGTGCTTTTAATCTACCTCTGCGGACCTCCTCTGTGAGGCGGCCTGAGAACCGGTGCCCTCGCCCGCCAATACGAATACCGCTACAGGTGAGCGGTTAAGCTACCATCGCTGTTGCTGCGAAATAGCATGCAAGGGTTGAAGACGCAAGCATACAAATGTGAAAGCACCCACACGTCGTGGTTAAAATCTTAAGCTTATGTGCTTTCATTACATCTTCAGTCATATCAGTTTGCAGGCAGTGAGAGTGCTGTAATTAGTTCTATTGCAGTAGGGCTATGGGTGCCTAAGAGTAGACTTTAACATTGGTTTTTGCTTTATGGACATTATTTTGAAGTTTCAGCATGCAGCTTGAATATTTCTGTTAATAATAATAATAAGAATAATATTTCCTATGGCAAAACTTTATATTTATTACTTTATATTTATCTGATCTATTATTATTATTATTGCTGTTGTTGTTTTTAGCTATTTTGGCAAAGTGACTTGGCTCACATGCAAAGTCAGAAATATCCCTCTATACTTTAAAAGGCTTTAAAGTGTAAAAGCTGTGGAAGCAAACATGCTAAATCTGTATCTGTATGTCTGATTACCTGGGATGTTATGGCCATACTATATTAAAATGCTTAATGGATATCAGTTCTTTAAAGTCATATTATGGCACTGCTTTAGAAAAAGAATAGAAATGTAGTAGGCTATAGCTGTGTTCTGAATTCTCTCTCTCTCGCTCTCTCTGTGCGTTCCTGGGTGTGTGCATGCATATGTATGTTCTTTTTAAATCAATGGTTATACCACAATCATTCAACTGCATAGATTAGCACACATGGGGCCTCATTCATGAAATGTGAGCGGATTGACTTGCGAAAATCGTTTGTGTTAGCAATTTTGTTTGTATTTTGGCATTCATCACAGTTTTTGCATCTGAGATTTGTTTGTATGTACGAACAAACTTTGCACCTGTAAACTCAAAATGCAGCTAAATGCAACTCCTGATTGTTAATTAGAATATGAGTTTATTTTTATTTTCTGTTAGATTCACAAGACTAAAACGTAGCTTTTGAAATGCACAATACAAACATAATACACTGCCTGGCCAAAAAAAAAGTTGCAGTTGCATCAGTCATGCATAGTGCCCACTGTACAAGCCTCTGGAGGCAGTGTTATGATCTGGGGTTGCTTCAATTTGTCAGGTCTAGGCTCAGCAATGTTATGCAGCAATAAAATGAAGTCAGCTGAGTACCTGAATGTACTGAATGACCAGGTTATCCCATCAATGGGCATATTCCAGGACGACAATGCCAAGATTCATCGGGCTCAAATTGTGAAAGAATGGTTCAGGGAGCATGAGGAATCATTTTCACACATGAATTGGCCACCAGAGTCCTGACCTTAACCCCATTGAAAGTCTTTGGGATGTGCTGGAGAAGACTTTACGGAGTGGTTAGACTCTCCCGTCGTCAATACAAGATCTCGGCCAAAACTTAATGCAAGTCTGGACGGAAATAAATGTTGTGACGTTGCATAAGGTTGTCGAAACAATGCCACGACGAATGCGCGCCATAATCAAAGCTAAAGGCGGTCCAACAAAATATTACAGTGTGCAACTTTTTTTTTGGCCGGGCAGTGTAAATTACAATTGTAAAAAGCAAACACTTTCGATTACAGCTATTACTCAATTGTAGGCTATGAACCTGTTTAATTAGACCCATAACGTAATGAATGCTCCCACTACAATTTTGCAAAGTTGATAAAAATTTAATTGCTATATGAGTTCATGGGCGCGGATTTATGCTAATCGCAAAATAAGGTGCACGTGTCTATCTTTTACAATGAATCAGAATCAACAAACGCACGTGAATACGCACAAATCTGCCTGTCCACGCGGTTTGATGAATCCGGCGTGAATCTTTTGTACAAACTTTTGTGCGCACCTATTTAAGAACGTTTCACGAATAAGGCCCATGGTCTCTTGTGGAGGGAAATTTGTACTGGTAGGTCTTGTGCTGTATACGTGAAATGAAATATGAAATACGTATCATGAAACAAATGTGCAGGGTAGACTATGATACTGAATGGGGTGATAATGAAGGTGAATCATGTGCAGACCCCACTCTGCTCCCCTTCCTGGTGCCGTGTGCCTATCTCTCTTGTTAATGAAAAGATTAGTCATTCCAGGCATATAAAAGCAATTACAGCCAATTATTACGCATATCATCCAGACTTTCCCTCAATTATACATCTGTTCCCTCAGACAGATTAATAATGTATTATAAAACAGTTCAGGATGGGGAGGATTACACTTGACTGTTTCTTATCTCTGTTCCAAACATACTGTTTATTAGAATTTTACTTTACTCGATCGGCACGCTTAAACACATTTTTTATAATCCTATTAAAATGACAAAAGAACAAGGAGAATATTAAAATAGGACAGCTTGGCAATGAAGAAAAACAGTACTGCATCTGTGAATGCTTTGCATTTCCCCTAAAAAATAATTTTTGTTTTTAATGGAATAACAAGTGATACAGTCAGAATCAATGCAACTAAATGGCAATGTGGGCAAAGTAAGTAAGCAGTATACCATCGTACTGAATTAACCTCCTCTCCCCTTCACCCTCTTCATAATTCACTTCTGTTTGGGAATACAGTATGCCCACTTTTTATACACAAAATAAAATGCATAACTGGAGCATTCATCACAATCCACCACTGAGACTGCCTTGAAAATCACTGCTCACCGGAACCTTTTGAGGTTGAGATGTTATATGAACGGTATTCTACAATTACAGTACTGTGAGAAATGATCTTTGCGCCGGCTAATGGCAATATGTATAATCTTGTTTGCTCGCGTCCCCTTGATGTTAGGAGTGACTGATAATGTTAGAACTACGCCCATATAGTAACTGACACAAATAATGTAACGAATGTGTGTTCACTTCCCAGAATAGGTCTGATTAATTGCAAGATATGATCCTTTTTCGATTATGCCTTAAGAATTTAGAGTATTGATTGTTTCACTAGATTCATTGGAGAAAAGCGTGCATAAGAACGTTATTCACAACATTTAATTAGTGAAACGAGCCAGCTATACCTTATTGTGTGTTGATCATCCAATAGTTATCCCATCAAATGAGCCATCCCCTAATTATCGATACAAGTCATAATGGCCTATTGCATTGTTATTATCCTATGGACACAGTCATCCTTATCTTTCAGCCACGTTGAAGCCGTGCTATTATGTATTAGGCGTATATCACATGTAAATACTGTACATTAACATGAAATGTAACAAAATGTTTGTTGCTGTCATTGATGTGTGCATATATACCGTATAAACAAAGGAATGAAAGGTTCATGTATTTTACTCCCAATTAATAAAACAATAAATGAGAGTAGCAAAATAATGAAAAGCCTTTGTAAATCTTCATGGCTGGAATGTGCTTATGTGGCAGTAAAATACATTTATTTTGATCATTTTATTGACATCGATTCATGCAATCTTCCCTATGTGGCTCTGTTTTGATAAAATCTGTGATTTGCTGGTTTTGTCTTAACAGGTTTCAGACCTTTTACAGATTTAGTTTTACCTCCAGGACATGCACAGTTTATTTATTTTGCTTCCTGTGGTCATGCTGCATTTTTGTGATGAACATCTCTCTTATCACAAGAAAAACAATTCCGATGAGCCAAATGGCTCACGAACCTTCAGTGGCAACGGTCACCCTCCACATGCCTAATTACAATCTTTTAAATGTTTGCTAACGGCCAAAGAGTGGGAACTGACCCACAGCAATAATGGCTCAACATAAAGTTGAACGGACTGTAAAGGCCCAATCCAAACATTATCACTTATGTTTGCGAGCTAATCTACCTCTGGCTTGCGTCATTTCACACAATCGTGTTCCCTCAGCATAAACCCTCATCTTAGACATCTGATTGGAAACAGACGATTCAGCAACCGCGTAGGAGTGGTCTTCATAATGCAGTCTTAGCACATAGCGGTTCTCCTTGCAGTCTGGTCTCCACAGAGCAAAACATAGCTCTCACAATGTCTTTGAATTGTCACGGCAACTTTATGACACTGTTAAACCCAACAACACCGAGCATGTGCAATGGCACTTATTGTGCTTTTAAAAGAGTCCTAAAGACTAAAGAATTAATCAGTATTAAAATAGAGGAGAAAAATCATACATGGTCGAAATAAATTCAGGATGAATGGGCTGACTATGTGGCAATTGTTATGGAACAACTTTTTAATGGAAATTTCTAGTTTTAATCCCAGGGACAGTAGAGTATTCTGGGGGCAATTGTAACAGGGGTCCATTGTAACACAATTCTTTGTTACAATTACCCCCAACCCTGAACACATGAAACTAGCTAGCTTGCTGGATAGAATCTCAGCTCTAGCTTGTTTCAGATTGGTGCAATTTTATGGTGTTGCAATTGCCCCCCTGTTACAATTGCCCCCAGAATACTCTACTGCTCTGGTAACCTAAATTGCTTCCAGTAACATGCCTGAATAAATGGACAATACAGGAAAATGTAAAGTTTATGTGCAGCACCCAGCATAAATGCATCAGCCACAGTAAGCCAGTACATAATAATAAAGGGGGCCTGTATTTTTAAACATGGAAATGTAGTTTGCGCTTTCCACATTTCATACACAGATTACTTGAGTTCATTTCAAGCAGCATGCCTAAAGGAGATTAGCTCCCTCTGTGCATCTGCACATTTACTCATGTGAGATTTTGTTTATTCAGTATTTCTATTGTAGGGCTGTTCGCTCTACCACCGTCTGATGAAACCACTGGCAAAAAATGCAATTTACTCTCTGAGCAGCACAAGATGGTGGTGCATGATAATGTCGGGGGCAAAAATGAAGACTAGGGTGATGAAAAAACTGCTACGTATGAGTACAAAATATAAATTAAAGCAGACATGTGTTCTGCACTAAAAGTGTAGGAGCCATTTTTTAATCTTGCTTGAACTTTACTTTTGTTCAGTTAATACATGTCAGTTATCAGATTTGAATGTTATTTTCTGTTATATATTCTCACAGATGGCTTTAAGTTTATATACGATGTAATTCGCCCCCTTGTTCATGATCGGTATAGTGTGCTGAATGTCATGCGCCTCTTGATTGGTCGAAGAATGTGTTGAGGACAGGGAGGAACTAGGAACGAGAAAACGTTTGGTTTAATGTGAGCAAGCATACGGTTTTTCGACCAACACCAAAGCACTAAAATAACTTGTAAAGCAACTGAATGGAAACTGGAGCAATAGCGAGTGAGTAATAAAGCACTTTCTATAGGAAACTTGTGATGCTGGATATTTCTGTGCCATAAGGAAGGTTTGCGTCGGAATGCATCTGGTGCCAATTAAACAAACGCAGGAGGTGGCTAACGTAGAATTAGTGAAAGAAGACCACCATAAAAAGTTACACTGTATATCCGCAGTTTTCAAAAGTCTACTTACCCTGCTTACTTGCTGGGTTTTCAAAAGTCTACTTACAATAGCATGATGTTGTAAGTCCTGTATACATACACTGCTTTTCCTTGTACTCTCACACAGGCCATGTTCATAAACCAGCAGCCATTCCGTAAGGAAAAGATTTCGTACTGTATTCAATAATGATTTGTGCTTAACAAACAGTTTGGCAAAGTAAACAATTAAGAAAATTGTCAGACCGTTATTGAACAAATTCTCGCAATTTCCAAAGTCAAACTGAAGGGCGAAAGCTTGATTGAATTCGGGGCCCTTATCATGATCCCTCTGAAGCCTTTCCCTCCACGGCCCGTGGAGCCAGACTACATCTGACGCAACGGCACACGCTGAATGACATGTTGTCAAGATATTTATAAATGATTCACTCATATTTCCTCTAGAACGGCGGTAAAATCCCTGCCTCCGGGTTTCCGTCCTTCTCATTTCCCCACCGATACCGCATCGCTGTAGTACCCTTGAGGAAGGGACCTCAATTACCCCGTACAAAAGGCGGCTCTGTAAATAGGTTAGTGTATATATAATATGCAAGGTGTAAAACTGTGTGCATTACAGGGAGCCCCTGATAACAGCATCTGCTGAGCAAACAAATGATAGCGGTGCAGCGGTGAGCTTTGCGCTCTTCCCCTTAACGCATATTTATCTGGTCAATTGTCAATTAAGTCTGAGCTAACACAGCAGCTGTTTACATTCTGCTTATTCCCGCAGGTGACGGCGACAACAGTGTTTAGCAGCCAGGGGGGGATTATGTCCTCGTCTGGTGCACCGTGTCGGGCACCGTTAAGTGTGGTCTTCAGCCAGGTTTCCCTTCTGCCTTTGACCCCTCGCGAGTTAATGCGCTCCACGGCGGCTTTCCGTTTGTTTTGTAGGTGGCGTTCAGGCAAAAGGGTCTTGGCAGTCAGAAAATGAATGCTTAAGCCATGCCCTTTGGGGAGACGGATGTCGTTTGGGCTCTTCGGGGTTCGACGCCAGAGAGAGCTCTGTGGGGCAAATCACAAGTCACAATCCAGCAGGTTTCCAGGGGTCATCGCTTTGTAGTATTTACCACCTTCTGGCTTCCTTTCCACAGATTCAAGTTCACCACGGATGTGTATTTTACGCATTTAGCACCCGTGCAAATGTGCCTGCATAGAAAATATGCTTGAAAAATACCCCCCTCCCCACCCAAATGTATTCATTGGTTAATGGCAAACATTGACATGGTCTTGGTCTCTGGACTCCCCTTTCACAGCCGCAGATCGGTCCCATGGCTACAGCGTCATCCATCACATCCAAGTGGCACAAACCATCTCAAAGTGCGCCTTGCAAGAAGCCAGCCGGTGTTTCTTTTTCCTCTGCGTTCCAGCCGCTTAGCTGGCAGACGTCACGCCAGAGGACTACGCACTTTTTGAGCGTCTGGCGAAGGCAGATCTGCGATCGACCAGAAAAATACTGCAGACTAAAACCCTCCCTCCCTAGCTAATGATGTGGCCACTTATGCATTGACCCCCCCATCCCCCCAGGGCTTTTAATAACAGTCAGCAGTGTCTCTGTCAGGATTTGATTACGGACTATAAGTCAGCTCACTACACTGAAAACACTGTTTCGGTTTCTAAGCCATCGGCGGACATTTGGGCAATGAAACCAGGTTGTACCACATCCTCCCCTCCAGTCACGTTACCGTTGATGCACTCCCATTACCACAACCAGCCATACCAACTAATGGCCTTTTCTCTCCACGAGTGAGATGAACGGCTCCTGGCTCCTCAGGCTAAGTATAAACTTGCGGAATGCAAGTCAATATTTTCGATGGGATGGAAAGCTGGTTGGTTTAGCACGCGCGCCTACCTCATAGGAATTACATATTACATATAAATGCAATTCATCAATTTATACTGCGCAATATATATATTTTTTCCTGAAGCAGGTCACTAAGACCTTTGAGGTGCAATAGCAGTGGTTCACCAAGCGTCGTGAAGCTTTCTTGTTACAATTTCTCTCTCACTGCACAATGCTGCCCCGGCTATCTCAAAGCTATTATACATGTTCATACATGTAACAACATCTAGCGGTACATGCAGTAATTAGTGTAGGTTTTCCCTAGGCTTTTTTCCACTCATGGTCAGAGGTGCAGAAAAACACGAAAAAATCCATTAATGCATTTTCCTTTTTACACCCATAAACAATTATACTAAACAGAAGTGAGACATTAGTATAAGGGCGGCAGTGTAGTATAATGGTTAAGGAACTGGCCTTGTAACCGAAAGGTTGCAGGTTCGATTCCCAGGTAGGACACTGCCGTTGTACCCTTGAGCATGGTACTTAACCTGAATCGCTTCAGTATATATCCAGCTGTATAAATGGATAATATGCTAAATGGATAAAAATGCTAAAAAGTTGTGTAAGTCGGTCTGGATAAGAGCGTCTGCTAAATGCCTGTAATGTAACATTAATTTACCATGTTTTGTTAATTAATTGTTAAGAAATTAAGCCAATAATAGTGATAATTATTTATATTATACCAATCTGGCAGCACGGTGGTGCAGTGGTTAGCACTGTCGCCTCACAGCAAGAAGGTACCGACTTCGAATCCCGGCCGAGGACCTTTCTGTGTGGAGTTTGCATGTTCTCCCCGTGTCCGCGTGGGTTTCCTCCGGGTACTCCGGTTTCCTCCCTCAGTCCAAAGACATGCAGGTTAGGCTAATTGGAGACTCTAAATTGCCCATAGGTATGAGTGTGTGAGTGAATGGTGTGTGTGCCCTGCGATGGATTGGCGTGTCCAGGGTGTATTCCTGCCTCTCGCCCAATGCATGCTGGGATAGGCTCCAGCACCCCCCGCGACCCTGACCAGGAATAAGAGGGTTAGATAATGGATGGATGGATTATACCAATCTTTACTTATGGTATAATATGAATGTATTGTGAAGCATTGTAATGGGTTTCACTGTATGTACGTATGTTTTGTGCGTGTGTGTGTGTGTGTGTGTGTGCATATAAAAACTATGTTCCCCCCCAAATTAGGAAATGTATCATTTCAAAATCGGAACAGTCAATGCATGAGCACTCCCATCTTGTTACAAACAATTGTTTTAATCGTCAACAAGATGGAGGACATTATATTGGGTCAGTAATCAGAAAGGTAGCTTGCAGAAATGTCACCTCTCATATATTATATGCTATGAAGCCTCAAATAATTTGGCAGCACAAAAAAGTGTTTTTAGTTTTGAGTTTGAGGTCTATTGTTCTGAGGAAATCTATGACAAATAGGGTATACTCTTCAAAGGACATGTAGACTACATTTCAGCATTTAGCAGAAACACTTATCCGGAACAATATCTAACTTTTTTCCCCCCGCCAATCCATTTACAACTGCATATGAAGCGATTCAGGTTAAGAACTTCACTCAAGGATACAATAGCAGCGCCCCGGCTAGGAATTGAACCCATGACATGTGATTAACAAGCCTCTAGCCGTCATACTACACTGCCACCCCATGTAATGGCGATATTGAATTGAAGTGCAGTAGATTGTACAGAAATTGTTTTGTCTTTGCTCAGTAGCAGTATAATGAAACCTGCCATGATATGATACGGTGAATCAAAGAATTGCCACATTCTTCTGCCACCGATTTAATTCACTTGATCTGAAGGGGCACACAGATAAGTGTTATTTGGCAGAGTATGATCCAAAATGAAATGGGTCATAAAATATAATTACCCTTGCAATTACGTTCGTCTGATTTATGATGACTGATCTTTTGTTTGCATTTCCTGACTGTAGAGTAATTATCTCCCAACGTGTTATTTTATTACATTATTCGTTGTGTATATTTGTGGGAAAACGAACGACGATAACCTGCCAGGCACCACCCCGGTTTTTAAATTCTCCGAAACTGTAACGTATAATATGCAAAGGGAAGGAAATACGCTCAATGGTGTGGCCTTAATCCTGATCCGAGGCGGTGATACCTTTTGTCGTATGCGTGCGTAACGAGGCCTTGAATTTCAGAAACCTAACGCTCAACTGCTGCTTTGTGCTTTGACTGAATCACCCCTCGCATGTGACAAGGGAGGACATGTGACTGAGCTTTGTGAAATCTCTGAAATTGATTCATTCTGAAAATTATATTGAAATCTCCATGGAAACCCATCGCCTCGCCGCGTTGTTCCCCGCAGGTTAATATTTGCGTGGGCGGGAGCAGTTCTGAAAGATGAGCAGGAAATCTGGAAGTATTCCCAGGAAGATACATTTGCCCTTGCGTATGGGTAAAGCTGTGCTTCCTGTATTTCCCCAGCACATATGTGCTGCGTGACCCAGATTACCCAGAATACTTGAATAAAAGGTGAAATCTGTGTGGATTAAATCTGTGTTTAAATGAGTATGAGTGAAATATGAGTAAATTAGTATTAATAATTTCACTTTCAATCTGTGGACTTTGTTGTTCTCCATGAAATCATCTATTGCATGTTGGAACAGAACAAATATAGAACAGACTAACATAAAATGTCTGTGTTTCTTGCTTTACAGTCTCTCTCTCTCTCTCTCTCTCTCTCTCTCTCTCTGGCTCTCTCTCTCTCTCTCACACTCCCTCTCTCTCAGAGTTTTTTGTAGCCTAATCCCATATGTAATATGCTGATGATTAAGCCCCTCTGGCAATTACATCATGCATTATGAGGGCTCAGTCAGATCCATTACACAATCAATGCCATGCACTGTAATGGACAGAGCTGGGCCCACACCAGGGGTCTTCAGCTAAGCATGGGCTCTCTTCGTGTAACTCAATACCTGGCGTGATAGAGGGTAAGAGTACTTTGTCGAGAAGGGCAACTAAATGAAGGCTAACCCTCAGCTAGAAGGACGTGCGAGGTGGGGTGGGACTGCGAGTATCGGTTACATGTGTTAGCAGAGCCAACATTAGGAAGAGATCTTGCCCCTTGCCCCAGCTTATTCCCATACCTGACAAGGGACTTGGTATAACAGTGGGCAAACTGTGGCAATGGGCATATGGGCACTGACTCAAGAGCTGTACATTAGCACGCATAGGCAGAACCAGCAATGGGTCGCTTACCAGCGGAGAAGTTCACACAAAATATTTGACGATCACCACCTGAAGACGAAAACTGGATTTCCGGCGCAATAGGGCAAATTGTTGTGTAGAGTGATGGCAGCGATGTAACTGTTGAAGTTGCCAAGGCGATCGCCGCTTATTTTCTCTGGAACAAATTTTTGCCTGGTTTTACGGCCTCTCTTCGTTCGTTTCCTTGGTTTTATGAAGACGATTTCATAATATACAGCCGACGTACAGAAAGCACCCGAATGCAATTGAGCATCGCCTGCAGATTGTTTCTTCTCTATTAGTATTAATGACACGCTTGGTTCTGTATTTATTTTCACCAGCACGCCAGACAACAGGCGAAAATAATAACCTGGCAACGAGCCAAGATGTGGTTCAAGGCAGTCCAATCATTTTGAAACAACACCTCACATATAATACAGTGTCTGCTATGCGTACTGTTCATTACGGTCGGATGTACAGTAGCTATATTGTAGAGTATATTGGAATGCATATTGAGCATTTAGAATATATGCATGGTAAAAAAAAAAAAATTACATTGTAAAGTTGGCTAAAGTAGAAAATTTCAATTAAAGCCACGGTGAAATGTGGTCAATACAAATGGGTACTGCAGAAAGCAAGCCGGTGAAAAATAACATGAGAAACACACAAAGCGGAAAAAAAAAAGATTTATTAAAATGTCAAGTGTATGTTTTTTTTTTTTTTTACAGTGATTAGCTCTTAGTAATGACACACTTCATTGACGAATAGATAGCGGTAAGTAATTACGTTGTATCACTTTCGCCACTCGCTGGTCACAGAGATATGACATTTTTAGACTGAGTCGCTGACGCGGATAGGTGCAGAGGAGTTTTATTGGACGTTTTTATCGGCAGGGAAAATACTGTCCAGGGGAGATTTCGCTTCATGCGACAGGAAGCGGGAGCCTCACTTTGGCTCGTTCTTGGGGGGGTTGTGATTAACATTTGAAGATCTGAAGGGTCAGATAAAAGGCGCGGGGGTCGATCCTCCCTGGTATTGTGTAATGAATATGAATTAAATGGCTTCTGTCCGATACCCTCCCTGAGCTGAAGACCATTGAAGGCTGAGGGATTAGATGTCTGGATGAGATTATACAGGAGCATTCAGAGAAACCTGAGGTTTCTTTTCTCTCTCAGTTAATATAGAGGCAAAGCACAGCCACAGTTACCATGCATGCAACACACACACACACAGACACCCACCCACACCGGCTCATGTATGCACACACATGTACACGCATATGCGCACACACACACACACACACACACACACACACACACACACACACGCTGAGCCTTTTAGATCACTGCTCCTCCTTATGAATGCAGACAAGCTAAAAGTCATCATGCTCTCATGTAGGAACATGGATGGATGGCCAAATGCAAGTTGATGGCCAATGTGGAATAACTAGAGTGTGAAAATCTCATTTTGAATAATCCCCCTGTCATGTCTCATTGTCAGACAGGTCTCTGGGAGAGAAGGGGCAAGGGACTCTGGGAAGAGATTAAATCACCGTCACACCCTCCGCCCACTCCGCTTCCCCATTCAAGCTGTTATTGCGTTACACTGACACATTTGGAGGAGCGTTCATTTGTCCAGAGCACCTTTTCTTAATGTAATGTTTGTTCTAAAGGAGTAATGCTGCCGCTGGATTTCAGTTAAATGTCAGCCTGAGACATGACAAACAATGACCTGTGACCTGAGATAATACCCACACATACAGACACACACACATACATGCACACATGCATTCATTTATCTGTCATCCTTCACTCTCATGGATGTCAAATGGTATATATATATATATATATATATATATATGTTATTCATTTGCTGTAAAGTCTTTATCGTAGTGTATTTTAGCTTAGTCCATATTTTTTGTATGCTGAATCATTCACAAAAGTTGCTGGTACCATCCCTTTTTTACTGATTAATAATATCATTATCTAAATTATTACTGCAACAGTGTCCTTTATCGTACATTAACATGTGGGTAAGGACAGGCATAGACAAAAAAAAAAGGACAGGCATAGACACCTTACTTGTAAACTTGCTTGTTGCATTACAACAATGATAGCACTGTTGTGTTACAATATGAAGACAGTTTCTAGGCCATTTTAGAGGAATACATACAGTCTGATGAACTGCCTGCAGTTAACTTTGCTGGTATAATAGTATGAGATAATAAAATCTCGAAGGAGTCTCAAATACAGCTTACATTTTCTAAAAGATCTCTTGTTTTACCTTCGTAGCTAGTAAGAAACTATTAGAAAATATACTTCTGATGTAATGCAGTTGCTGGATTTTCTCTGTTTATTTCTATAATTTCTTTCTATTTTTCTACTTATATTTTAAACTTGTGTTCCATAACATCATACTTGAAAATTACAATTTGATTTCCAATCCCAAAATGAAGGGGAAAAATGTATTTCTTAGCAATATGGCTAAAATACTGCATACAAGGCACACTGAAATTTATTGACATTTTATCCAGTTTCATAAGTTAACACTGCCCCATTGTTTTATGAAATAAGGATAATCTCCCACCTGCCATATGTCACAGAAGAGCAGGTCGTATTTTTATCACTTACATTTTTATTTTATGAATTTCCTCAAGTGGTTCAGATTACCTTAAGTGATAATACAGATGGTCAAGTTAATGCAAAGAAAATTCCAGAAACCAATGTTTATGAATTTCAAAATGCAGTTTCCTTGGAAACGTTGACAGTAATGTTTATGAATAGGCCCTTGTATCTTAAGCATCATGAAACCTTTTTTGTGGTTTGACTCATTAATGTTGTGTTTACTGTATACTGTCATTAATTATACAAACACATATGCTAGGTAGACATAATCATACAGATATTTTACTCCTAAGTATTTATTAATTTTACACTCAAAAAAATTATTATTGGCCCTCATAAACATTAAGCATACAATTTAAAGGAAACGTATATAAAAATAAAACATTTTATTTATCCATATAAAATCTAGATGAACAGGAAGAAGAAACATGGATTGAAATGTCATCTTTGACATTGGAGTTATGTGATCAAATTGGCATGTAATTGAAATGCATAAGTTTTAACTTTTGGGCCTAAATATGTTTTTGAGTGGTAAGTAGTTGTAATGTTTTGAAGATATGAAAGAGGGTAAATGTATTATGTAAAGGGAATTATTGAGAACCAGTCTAATATTTGCCTTTGTCTCTTGTTCCTAAGCTCTTATCGATCAGTTCTAATGTATGTTTAGCCGATCCCGCTCAGACTCTTTTATAGTAAATAGGTGCCCAATCAATACTGTCACCTAACATTTGACTAACATCCGCGACCAAGCATACAGATATCAGATGAGGTGTGCTCTAGTCTGTGAGTGTCAATGAAAAGCAACAGTATTTGCAATTGCAAAATTAGCAAAAGAAGTAAACAGTTTTATTCTTCACTGTTTTGCAAACTGTAAAATATAGAAATATAGGTTGGCACATTCAGCACCACTTTTCCTGTTCACCTGCTATTTTTCCATATTTAGTATAAGCCACTTTTCTGTTTAAAACAGCATATTTGGCATCGAGCCCATAATGAATGGCTAGACACTACCCCTCTGTCTAATAATAAAACCCAGGGTTGCTCTGTTTTAAACATCATTAGACAAACACTATGGCCAATTTTAATGATGTGCTTGTACCCCCTTTTATTTGCTCAGTGACATGTCCCTGCCTTGGAATGAACCTTGCCGAACAAAATCCAAACAAAAATCATGATCGTTGTAAACGATCTTTACTTATTTTTCTTCTGTGAAGCACGGCTCCCTGGCAATACGAAAGCACTGATCAACCCTACCCCCCTTTGTTTCTCTCGCTGGGACAAGAGGGAAGGGGGGCGTCTCTTGATCATTCATGCTACCCTAATGAGCGGCGCCCCCTACCCCTACCCCCCTCCCCTTTACACTCCTAACCCCTCATCTGTCTCCCCTCCAGAGAGAGAGACGAGCATCTTGATACCAGCCACAACAGAGGAGCTCATCTTGCCGTAGCTCATATTTCACACCCCCCCCCCCCCCCCAAGCCCCAGCCCCAGCCCACAACCGAAGGAGAAGCCAATCAAGGTGGTCCTAATGATTCATGTCGGCTCCAAAGCAAGGCAAATCGAACACAGTGCTCTCGCGAATCCGTCGGCAAGAAAAACAGAATAATTCACATCTATTACCGATCTGTAAATTGTTCATTTACTGGAGATAATTAAAATATGCTAATTGGGGACTTGCTATTTTTTTTTTCAACAAAAGAATGCACAACACTCCTTACCCAAAGCAATCAGGATAAGTAATTCTGAAACATATTAAATATACATTTATACTATTTTTATCTCCAGAAAATGCACCGCGTGTGGAAACATGTCCTTTTCGTATCATCCCAGATTTGATGAAAGGCATATTTAATTGCGTGTGTGCTGAACCCTGCGTCTGTCGCCGGATGTCTGATTGTTTTCGCCAAGATGGGAGTGGACAACATGTAAATCTGACAGCTATTTCAGCAGCGGAGAGCTGCACCCGAGAAGACAGACAACATGCTGATGGGAGAAGGCTGTAGCTGTGGTTTATCAGGCTCCTCAGCTTGGTATGATCCATCTAGTAACATCAGAAATTCAAATAGAACCAGACAGACTCCACATCGTGTGTGTGTGTGTGTGTGTCAGTGTGTGTGTGTGTGTGTGTGTGCGGGTGCATGTGCATGTGTGTGTATGTGCGTGTGTGTATTGTGGGGCTAAGAGAGAAAATAATAAAGGAATGGGAGAACTTTATAAAAAAAAAGAATGCAATAAAGACAGAAAATAGAAATGGTATGAGTGTGAGATGAAGAAAAAAACAGTGTGAGAGTACGAGAGAGAGAGAGAGAGAGAGAGAGACAGAGGGAGGAGAGAGAGTTCATTTGGCAGAAGGGAGACTGTAGGGAGAAAGGGAGTTTACCCCTGAAAGCTCCCGCCGTGAACCTCAGACAGACTAAGAAATTAATTTCACAGTTAAGGGTCAGTGGGCTGGTCACTGCTTTGATAACCATCTGTCACAAGACCAGAGAACTATTTAAAAAACACATACCCGCAACTACAGGGCCTGGCTCCCTCTGCTTTTAGGAATTTATGAAATATTAAAGCCTAATTTGAAGGTCTAACCACTCGCAGGCTTGCTTTGTGATTGTGATGAATCAATGATGCATCTTGATATGTTTTGATGCTAGATACGCAAAATAGCAAGAACTCATGAATATGAGGAATTCCTTGAAAAAACAACAAGTCTCTCCCGTGACCCACTTTGGGCTGCGAGAAACCAACCTGATCGCAGCTCTAAAAATATAAAATCAGATTAGTGTAATAGATTTTGTGTATTTACTTAACGATAACATTAGGAATGTCTGGCTGCATTCATGCACTGGTTGAAGATGGTGTGACTAATATAAATAATCATAGGCAATACACGTATCAAATATGCAGGTTTGTTTTCTGTGCCTTTTATTCTAGATTCAATAAATGTTAGGTAAATGCAAATGTTACCCTCATTTTGTCAGCTTACTATTTGAGTATACAGCTGACTGGACATGTCTGCAATGTTAATGATCCAGAGGGACCAATTCTTCTTCTTTTTTTTTTTTAACCTTTTTTCCGTGACTTCCTCTCCACAAGTTGGAATTGATCTTTTTGCTGACGAGTTACTACAATCCCAGCCTTTGCGAACCCTACAGTTGATTCCTCACCCATCAGCCAGTGACTATTTTCCGCTCTCAGGAAAGAGCGTACTATTGGAGACCGACAACACCTGGCAAGCCGCAGGCTCTAAAAGAAGCCTGGCTTACTTAAGCCCAGCCTATCCCTGCTAAGATGAGGGCAAATTTGGACTCGGGTCATTATAAGCTAACAACATTTCATTTTCAGCAGACAATGATTACACCACTTCTGGTTGTACACACAGAGAGATTTGTGATAAAGCGGCATGTCTATTTCCTTCAACAAACAAAAGTCCCGTTTAAATTAAATGGATGCAGAAAAATTAGCTGTAGCAAATAAACTGATGGTTCTCAGAAAATATAATCACTTCAAGCATACAAGAGTCTGTATATGAAGCTGATGAGATCTTGCATAATGAGAGGCATTAAGGAAGGCAGTGAATAATCATGTCTACAGAACACAATTTTTTGGTGTAACAAATGGACTATACATAATGCCAGGGTACATTTAGATGTGTGAATGTTCAAATCTATATTAAATCAAAGGAGTTGCGATAGCAAGGCCGTCCATGTTTTTCAGTTAAGTTCAATAACTCATTTGACCTCCATTTGCTGCTGGCAATGCTTGCGCCTGACGGGGCTTCATATTTGCAAGAGCGTATTTCTCTAGAAAATCATATTTCACTCAGAGAGCAGTTTTGTACATAGCTCAGCAATATGCATGGGGATATTTACGCATGGAACGTGCAGTCATGCTTTGTCACCGCATAACTGCGAGGTCAATCATTTGCATGGTTTAACTGCAGCAATATGTGGGGCCTCTCTGTCTCTCTATAGCACTGTGTGGTCAAGGAGCCACGTTACTAAATGTAATCACGATGCATCATTGCTTTATTTAACCCTCATATTATGTTCTGGGTCAATTTGGCCAAATTCAATGCTTGACGTCTCTTTGGGCGGCAGTGTAGTATAATGGTTAAGGAACTGGACTTGTAACCGAAAGGTTGCAGGTTCGATTTCCAGGTAGGACACTGCCGTTGTGCCCTTGAGCAAGGTACTTAACCTGAATTGCTTCAGTATATATCCAGCTGTATAAATGGATAAATGTAATAAGAAGTTGTGTAAGTCGCTCTGGATAAGAGCGTCTGCTAAATGCCTGTAATGTAATGTCTTAAAAACCAGTTGACCTTTTTTTTATCTTGACACTATATGATTTTTCCTAATTTGTTGGGATTAAAAAGAAAACACACAATAAACATAATGCTATTTTTTCAAAAGAACTGTACCAACTTTGTATACAAAGGTGTTGTGTGGGGTCAATATGTCAGGTAGCTGTATAAAATATACAACCTTTTTTTGTTTTTATCTCTTTTTATGGGTAATTCTGGTGGCACTTACCTATAGGGATCTAAACTTCACAAACCTTCACTTACCTCAGGCTCTAAAATGAGATGTTTGAACACAGATTTTTAATATTTAGGGATAAAAGGGCAGTCAATTGGGAGACACACAAAAGGTGACACAGAAAGTGTCCAAATCTTTCAATAGTAATTTTGTGTCAGTTTACATTCTTGGGGTCAAATTGACCCGAAACGTAAAAGGTGCCATAAAATGTGAACATAATATGAGGGTTAAGTCCATACCATCATACCTCTACTTAATTCCTCATGCACAGCGTAACATGTATGATACCTTTCCCTGCATCTGGAGAACATGCTCTACTTACCATCGTTGCAAAACACACTGACTCCTTACCGATCGTAATATGTGTCAGTTTGGACAGTTTCTGTTGGCCTGTCTGTGTGGCTGGGAACAGCATGTTGCCTAATGCTGGTGATTCAGCACAAAGTCAATATGTGCACAGTAGACTCTAATGTCTTGAGCTTGCATCTGCCATGTAATTGTACTTTGTATTCAATCACACTCAGGTGTTTTCCGTGCCACGTTGGGCTAGGAGAAGATGCCTCGACGCGATGTATCGATCCTGCACAGGGGTGATGACGTGTGGCTGACCTGGCTGTCAGTCATGGGTTGAACCCGTCTGAATGTTCGGGAGGGCAAGCATGATATCGTCTCCTGGTGCACGCCAGTGTCTGGTAACCCTTGACACTGACATTTCTGCCCTCAGTATCCCAACGGCCCCTCCCCTTTCTTCTGGCAATGGTATCATTTTTCAGTCATAACAAGCACAAGCGGTCTCTGTATGTTTCTACCACAGTCAAAACTGCGGAAAAAAGGGAAAAAACTTAACCACCATGACCACTTCCAATTTGCATTTCTGCCAACAATTCTACTATATATTGTCTCAAAAACAGAAGTGATTAATGGGTTTTTCAAGTTTGTTTAATTCATAGTTTGACAAAAGAAGTGAATGAAATAATTTAATTCGGGATAATATATACTTGTGGGGACATTTCTGAGTTAAAACAACTTCTTGGGTTTTTAATGCATTACATGTTTTAATGACTATTTTAGGACACATTGTTCATCTTTTTAAGCTGAAACACCTGCAAAAATAAACATACCACAAGTCCAATTTATAATCCGATCATAAGGCCTTGCCTTTAAAACGATATCCAATTAATCACACTTAAACATTTAATTCACACCAAAATATTATTACCGTAAAATAATTGAAAGTTTTGCCTGCTTCTTTTGTAGAATTGACTGTGAGGAGGTATGTGGTTGTAATTGGTAGAGGTATTTAAGCAGAATTAATGCAACAGTCAAGGGAAGGTAGCGGGGGCTATTTAATTTATTAAGATAAATTAATTAATGGAGGAACATGCCGTTGAATAACAAAGGGAATAATCAACGGTACACTTTGGACGATATCTCTCTCACACATGTGGACAATGGACCGGCGCCGCAGACGACAGTCGCTCTAGAACAGGAAACCAGCTCCAGGAGGTTTGCGCGGAGGAAATCTGCACCCGAGTGTTGTTAACAGCCCTCTCGTAAAAGGAAACGGCGCGACTGCGGGAGGCCCGCGCACTTCAGGAAGAGAGGAGATGTCACGTCGGCCATAACAACCCACGTTTTATATCTATTTATTAGGCTTTTCAAGCCAGAATGTCTCTCAGACGGTGGTTTGACAACTTATTTTGTCATTTCTATGCCTGTTTTTGCCCCTTTATCCCCATTAATTTTTATTCCCTAATTTGGGGAATGCCATTGTACTGGTAGGACTGATCGTTGCCGTAACATTCGCCGTCCATTCAGGAGGGCGCACCATAGTACTGGTCCTAAATAAATACGGCCGACTGGTTCTTGTTTCTATTTCACGATGTACCAGCCGTACTGTGCAATCATTGCACCGCAGGACTGCACGACCAGTGCCACTGGTACAGGCAAACTTCAGACACAAAATCAACCAAGAGAAGAAGCTATCATACACTGAGAGAATATCGTGCTGACTATCCTCTATCCTCTCTGGATGATACTGCAGCCAATTATGATGGAACAGTTGGAACAGTCCGGATATAAGACAAAACACGCCAATGGTCTGTATGTACTGTATATGTAAGGATTTAATTATTCGCAGGAAAGGGTTGAGGTTATTTTGAATTGTATGTCGTCAAATGCTATCTGTTTAAATGTTTGGACGGATAAATGTGATTACTGGGAGACGGGGTGTACGATCCCGGTCCTCAAATCTAACCAAAGGAAGCGTGGTTTTCAATGTGCTAGATAGAATGTTAATTGAGCTATGGCACTTGGACAGGATGCAAATCAGCCGCCACTCCAGTTCTCTGTCTTTCATTCTGACGCCCTTAAAATCGGGACCACACAAGTGTCCTCCGTTGCATCATCCTCAGAAGAGGAGGCCCGAGATTCTAAGAGGTCTTATTGGCTTCCCTCAGAGTCAGAGCAGATAATTAAGAACCAATAGAGTGTATGATGAGCTGTGGAGAACAACAGGCCCACGCCCCCCCGGGCTAAAATATGTTGTTGTTTAAGATGTTGCTGTATGACCGCGGAAAATCATAAAGTCTAAAACAACCCACATAAAAGCAGTTAACTGAGGGCAAATATAATTCATCTTTTTTTTCTGCCCGTAACCTACGCACTGTCGAATTCCTCCAGGAACGCTCGACAAACAAGACAAGCTTGGAGACCAGGGGCAGCTGCACGGAGACACTGGGCAGAGACTGGTGGTGTTCTGTGTCTGGGGATTAGGGAAGTCTGCGCTGTGCTGGGTGTGTGTATGTGTGTGTGTGTGTGTGTGTGTGTGTGTGTGTGTGAGAGAGAGAGAGAGAGAGAGAGAGAGAGAGAGAGAGAGAGAGACAGAAAGAAGAACCGTAAAGAGCATAGTGAAGAGAGACTGCAAAGCAAGAAATAGAGACATTTCATTATTCCGTTCTGCGTCTGTAATTACACGCAGTGCATGATTTTATGGAGGGCAGGAAAAGCCACAGACAGATGCCCAGCTTAACCACAGCAACCAATATGCGTGCGTGCTGTGCGTGTATGTATATGCATGTGTGTGAGAGAAACAGAGAGAGAAAGCGAGAGAGAGAGAGAGAGAGAGAGAGAGAGAGAGAGAGACAGACAGACCGAAAGACGCCCAGTTTAACCTCAGCAGCCAATTCAGATAACATAAAAAGCCGAGCAATTAGGCGTCCCTGCCCACATGTGGGCCCCCTTAGCGAGTGTATTCTGGGCTTTGCAGTGTTCCTGCAGACCTGCGTCGTGCCGGTCGGCTTGCTGGAGAATAACAAGGCTGAACCTGGCCAGAATCTGTCACTGTTGCCTAAGCCCCGGGCTCGGTGCTTCTGCCGGACACGCGTGCAGCTGGATAGAGATTCAGAGGGAGCAAACAAACAGGAGGATTAGTGATTATCTCGCAGACTGTTTTCTTTTGTAACAGGTTTAATTAAATCCTTAACGAATCTGATTAAAAAGTAGAGGAGAGAGGGATAGAGAGAGAGGGGGGGGGGGGGGGGGGGGGGGGGGTGGACAGATTGCAAGGGGACGTTCCTTGACAGCCCAGGATAAGATTAAGTGAGTTTAAAGACAAACAATTGTGAGCAGCCAGCATGTGGCGAAAAGGAAAAGGACGTTAGAGGAAGAGGAGGAGGAGGAGGAGGTGGTTCTGCTTTGCGGTCGCTGGATGGAGACTGATATTCTGTTAAAGACAGAAATGGTACAGCAGCCATAGCTCAAGGTCCTCAACAACAGCACTAGGTATGCTGCCTGTTAGGTTCAATGCAGTCATATCTATTGCTATTTTTTAAACGAATGATCATGTTCAGATGATGTGGCATTAAACACAAATATTTACTTTACAGCCATATTAAAATGGACAAATGAAAGATAACAGAAACACGCCAGTGATATATCCCCAGTACTTTTCAGTAAAAGTACAGACTTAAAAACTTAAAAAGTACAGACCTAAAAACGTAAAAAAGACTAACTGTATCATTTGAAATTTAAAAGTCTTGTCATGCCATAGCCCAGGCACGGTGCACGCTTACATATACGCTTTCTAATTTAAGGAGAACTGAAAGACAAACAGATATTCTCATGGCTTGTCATTCTCTTGACAGGAGAAAAACAAAGAAAGACAGAAAGATCCCGTGTATTGTGCGCTTAAATATAAATCCTTTTGTTTTATTTTAAAGTAAGGCAACCCAGAAGTTGTGATCCAATTCTTGAAAAGTGTTGAATTGCCATCGATCCCTTTAACCAATGAGAGCGCGGCAGTGTTCCGTTCTGCCCTAGCGACACAGCCCCCCAGCGCCTTCCTGTGACAGAGCTGTCAGCATGGCTTATGGGTATTGTTATGAACGGTGACCTCTGCTCTGCTCCAGGCCTTCGTGCACCAGATGGCGGGTTGAATGGCCCCCTCCCACACACTCACACACACACACACACACACACACACACCCCTCACACACTATCAGCTGCAGCCAGACACAGGGCCCCATGCATGCACTAACAGAGTGGGGGGGATGTCTCCTCTGAAGGGCCCCCAGAGTAAAGGAGGGCCCGTCGCGGAGCCTGCAGCGGTTTGAGAGAGGATGCCGGTTCATCACTGAAACAGCAGCTCAGATTCCCATCTGCAAGGCAGCAAGAGCAACGCGCACACACACACATGCGCACACACACACACACACACCCTTTATCCTCCCTCCAGTGATGAACGGCGGCGGTGTCAGAGACCGAGGCTGGCCGAAGAGCCCTAGTCCGAATAGAGGGGATCTATCTGGTAGACGTCCAAGGAACTCCGCAATCTGCTGTGCCTTCAGGAAACTCCTGTCCGGCCAATCTCAAATTCTGTGCACAAAGGAGGACAGATTCAGTGCATCCGGAATTCTGAAGATTTAAGCCCCTTTTGTTGTAATGTAACGCTACGTCACACAAACATCGCCTTTTCTTCAGCATTGTGCAAGTGTGACATTTTTGGAAGTGACCCACATATCTGGAACAAAGGGTTTGCCCTTATCTTATTTTTGTATCAGTAACTTTGTATCTTTGTAACAGCTTATTAGCTATACAGCCCAACTCTGCTACATTGTAAAAAATATTTTCAGCCAAGTCCCTCTAAGTGTTATTAAATGCTACGTATATCACCCTCTGAGGACTAAACAGCATTTATGTACACTAATTTGTGTAAGTCAGTACAGAGCACTCAGAGCACTCTATTAATGGAATATTTCTGATATAAAAACAGTCTCAGAGTGCTGCACCGTGCCTCACATTGCAACTACGTCCTTGACCTGCTTTCTTAAGATGTCACAAAGTATGTATCTCTCTCTTTTTGGCCAGAGATCTGAAAAATGTTGCTTATTTCCTGGAACAAGGAACATGTGCAGCAGTGTGCCGCAACCGAGCTGCATTCGTTGCATGCTAAAAAGCCCCGTCCTTGCAAAAGCGCAGGCATTATGGTAATCGACAGCCTCAATGCCCGTAGGACACGGAAAAGGAAGCCCATATCCATGCTAGGCCTCCTTTCATGTCGTTATGATTCCACGATCCGCAGCTGCGGTTAAACCCCCCCCCCCCCCCCCTACCCTTGCAATAGGCCCAGATAGTGGAAGCGGCGCGAACGCAAGCAGAGGTTTTACGGCCTTTCCTGTTTTTTTTTTTCCCTATAGTGTTTATTTATTTATTTACTTATTATTTCTTTATTCTCGGGGAGCGGCTCGTCGCGCCATGGCGTGGACCGAGCGCCCCGCCTCCCGGCGCTCAACCCGGCCCGGCGGCTCGGACGCGGGCCGTGACTGAACGACTAGCGTACTGCTATCGGGCGCAGGGACGGCCTTAGGGGCGCTCCCCCCCCCCCCCCCCATGAGCTCGCTCGGCAGCCCCCTCCTGGACCCCGGCCATCTGTCCCAGCTGCCGCTCCCCTCAACCGCCATTCTAACTGACAATGAGCCCAAAGCGCGGCGATAATTGTGGCTGCTCGGTGACTTCGGCGGGTTCCAGTCCCGCTGCTTTCAGGGTTTATGAAGCTCCATCTGTTCCGCCGCACTATCTGGCATCTGACTCCTCTTCTTTTCTGTGGGACGTGGGTGTGGGCAGCCACCCTCCCCCCTATTCCCACCCCCCACACCAGCGAAGCAATTATTAGGCTTTTGTGAGGGACGCGAATTAGAAAGCTGGCCTGCGACCCCGAGGGGTTAATCACACCCATAAGAGAAGGGCCCCGAAGGCAAGCCATGTTTGCACAATCAAGACAAATAGAGAGGGCTCCTTGTGGTTACCCAGCCATCCCCCCCGCCTCCTCGCTACCCCAAGCTCAGTGTCGTGTGTCAGAAACCATGGGGCAAGGTGTGGGGGTGGCCGCTCCTTGGCTCCCTCATTCCCTATTTAGCTAGACACATGATGCCAAGACCAGCTTAAACTGCGCTCTCTCAACGTGAGACGTTTGCGATTAGATTTCTGTTAACTTCACTTCGCAGTTTTTTGTTTCCACTAGTTTTTACAGAAACGACAGTATTTTATTTCAACTGCAGAACTTCAAAATATAAGAACACCTTGTCAAGCCTAACTAATTGAAGGCTTTTATTTTGGTGGAGAATACTGAACACTTGAATACTTGTGCAAGAAGTAAAAAAAAGATTGCCAATTGGTGTACGATTTATATTGTCAGCTGAATTTTTAACTGAGAAACATACAAAAAACTTTGCATTTTGAAAAGATTACTACTGACAGTGGTCCATTTAATGTATATTTAAAGTCCCATTTGATGTATATTTGGAGAAACATATTAATGGTGCCTAATGTATAAAAACCGGTTGGGTGTCAGACAGATTCGTCAGTAAGATGAGCTTTTTCCTCATTAAATGTGTGGGTAATATAGCAGAAAATTCAGAGGAAAAAGATGACTTCATCCTATAGTCTAGTGCCACTGTTGAGCCGGAAAAGTTTGTGATGAGTTCTTAATTAGCATCGGCGGGAGAACCCTGTCACTAACAGTCGTCTAGTCCGCATTAGTCTGTTTTCCTCCGGAAAGGAGGACGAGAACGGGGAGAGAGAAAAGAAAGGCAGACTGATGAATGCCACCGCAGTTTCTGTCCCTCCTACATGCACCAGCCTCTTGCCAGGCTCTTGTCAATTACTAGATAACTGGAGAATATGTCATTTCTATTTTCCAAAATGGACAGATTTTGACCATGTGTACAGAATTGTAGGCAGACTATTCCCAGCTGCTGGGGGCAGATATATAATTTTGTCTCAAAATTGATCAGATTTGACGTGCTTTTCCTAATAATATACTAATATTGTAGTTCAGAGTTGCAAAAATGAATGGTTCAAACACCTTTATTCACATGATTGTCCTAAGAATAATTTGATATGGTTCTAGAATAATGAAACAAAATAACATAGATTCACGCCTAAGCAAAATTTGAGGAAAACACTGTGTTTTTAGTTTTCACTGTGATGTGATCACCAATTTCGGTTGAATTGTTTTGCTGGACACATATCAAGGTGCAGTGCACAATGATGCCAGAATGTGAAACTTGCTGTTGACAGATTTGACAGCAGTTTCTTCCGTGTTCAGTGTAGCCTTGCCTCATGGACCAATCATCTTTCATGAACAAGCATTTTACAGAGGCTCACATTTGAGTCCTTATAAACCTTTTCTCTGTGAATCTTCAAATAAAAAAAGTCTGTCAGTAAAGATGAAAGCGCAAAGGGGGTTGGGGGAGTCTAATGCGTTTGATTTTGATTTCCTGTGATCCAATAGAAATCTATCTATGATAGCAAACGCTAACGTTAGATGTCCGACCTGTGTTCAAGTTATTGACCTTTTTGTCTGCTTAGCCTGTCAATTTCCTTCTTCTCAATTTTCTCCTTGATATTTCTGATTTCCTTCTCTGTACGACCAATAAAATACTGTTCCTTACACTGTCCTTTCCACAGGCCTGTCTCAGTTCTAGGGTCTACTGTCAATAAACAAATGTGTTTTTTTAATTGAACATACAAAACAAGTACTGTATACACATCACAGAAGCACAATTTTTTCTTTACTTGTAACCGTAAGTTAATTACCACTTAACTTTATACGTTTATACAGTAGCACTCTAGCTGCTTGCTTCAAGTTGCAGTTATAGTTAGAAAACTATCCATCAATTATCTAACCCGCTTATTCCTGGTCAGGGTCGCAGGGGGGCTGGAGCCTATCCCAGCATGCATTAGGCGAGAGGCAGGTATACACACTGGACAGGTCGCCAATCCATCACAGGGCACAGACACCATTCACTCACATGCTCATGCCTATGCGCAAATTAGCCTAACCTGCATGTCTTTGGATTGGAGGAAGTACCTGAAGTAAACCCACGCGGACACGGGGAGAACATGCAAACTCCACACAGAAAGGCCATCGGCCGGGATTCAAACTTGGTACCTTCGTGCTATCCACTGCACCACCGGGCCGCCAAACTATGATTTGCAATAATTAAATTGAAAGCATCACAGTCCACCGTGGGACTGAGCAGCATTACAGAGGCAGAAGTGATTCATCTGAGGCTGATGTTCCTGTGTGGTCTCAGATCTCTGATGGCCAGTGATCACTCTGCATGCTGTGAGATGAACTGTCCTAAATGTTTCAGGTTTTAGCTTTTTACAAAGATCTGAACTTTTAAAAATTATTATTTTACTGGGCTGGCTATGAAAATGTGGAGGTATGCCCATCAACCTGAACCTTTACATCCCTGCAATTGGTGTCTTGCTTCTAATTTTCTGCTCGTGAACCCTCAATACAGCTAGAGAACCTTCAATTAATACAGCCTACATACAGCTTGCATACCTGTAAAAGGCCAACAATCTTATTAATACCTATACATTTTACATCTCAACATGTTATTTTAAATTTCAGGGACTCAATTCAGCAATATTAATGAATCTATGTACTGGTGCTCAATCTCAGCTATCTGGAACAGTTCATCCAGTTCACAACGACTGCATTAGCTGTGAGAACATCTAGTCCAAGAAGTCAAAATCAACTCTCAAATATCGATTCACCAAGCAATATTTTCACGATTTCTTGGCAGTAGATCAGAAAAAAAAGAAACTTTCTCAATATTGGTTTAAAATGTGATTTCAGTCTCAATTAGAGTTCTGTGGCTCAATGGTGTGGCCCAAAATGGGTATGACATGATCGTAGGTTCTCCAGAATTATTTCACATGTATTTTACTTTTCTCAAATAAGGGAAAACTTTTTTACGTTGTATTCACAAACATACATTTGCGGACAACCCCTTGCTCTGGGGCTGTTTTTCTCGGTTCGGACTAGGATCCTTACTACTTGTAAAGGCAAATCGTAATGCTACATCATACAGTGACATTCTAGATGATTGATTTTAACATTGTGGCAACAGTTTGGGGAAAGCCCTTTCCTGCTTCAGAATGACAATGCCCCTGTAAAAGCGAGGTCCATACAGAAATGGTTTGTTGAGATCGGTGTGGAAGAGCTTGACTGGCCTGCACAGAGCCCTGAACTCAACCCTATGGGAACACATTTGGGATCACTTTGAAAGCCGGCTACGAGCCAGGCCAAATCATCCAACATCAGTGCCTCACTAATGCTATTCTAGCTCAATGGAAGCAAATCCATGCAGCAATGTCCCAAGTTAACATGTAGTGGAAAGCCTTCCCAGGAGAGCGGAGGCTGTTATAGCAGCAAAGAGGAGACCAACACCATATTAATGCCCATTATTTTGGAATGAGATGTTTTGCTGAGCAGGTGTCCATATACTTTTGGCCAAGTAGTGTATGAGCTTGGCATTTTCTGAAAATAAGGAATCGCATTTTACAGTAACTTTGACTAGAACATTTGAACACACCCTAACTCTCTATTTGCATTCAAACTAAAAGAAACATGTGCTCTATCCCTTGGTTTTAGTTTCTACCATCATGAATCTAGGCAGAAGCAATCAGTTAATGGTGTTAAAGTGCAAACAAAATGCCATGTATGCAATGACTACTATGACTAGTAGCATACAGATATGCAGCATTTTATTAAAGGATAAGTTCGCTATTTTGGACCTTGGACCCTATTTGCGGTCTGTCTTCCATGAACCTGACACATTGAGTCCATATTTTCGCTGATCGGTCCAGTATTGAGCTAGCTACAGATTTCCTGTAGGCTCTCACTGGGCTATAATAGAAGTCAACGGGGCAATTAGAAATGTTATGGAAAAACAACGATAAATGTGCTTTTATAGCTCAGTGTGTATTCTTACGGTCTCAGTATGCTCTCCCGTGAAATGTAGGCTATCGCAAACGCAAACCGAACGTTGAAACAACAGTTCCATTTGAAACAGAACTATTTCTCCGACCGCACTACCTCGCACTGTAAACTTCCGCAGTCTAGCTACGTTGTAGAGAGGCCGCTTGAAAAGCAGTTGATCACAAATCCTGACCTCCCGTTGGAGTTTACTAGCTAGTAGCCTACAGCATAACTATTTGTAACGCAGTGTTTGTAATCATCATTTGTAATAATTTACATTACCTGCGCAACTTCAGCCTCTCTCTCTTCTCTTGCTCTCTTATCATCCATCTCTTGTAGTTCCGTGTCCGTGTATTCTGGCTCAAATCTGTAGCCAGTAACGTCAAAGTCAAAATCGAATTCTTCGTCTTCGTAATCATTATAGTCATCCATCATCCAAGTTTTTTTGTGGAAATTGTAGCCTACGTTGCTGCAGGTAAACAAACGCAGACTGCTCACATAGATAGTTTTGTAAACGGCCGGCACACCTTCCCGCTCCCCCACCCCCGACACATAGTACTCCGCGGGAGCAGCGAAAACAAGCAACAGAGAAATGCTTACTTCCAAGCCATGCCAAGCACGTAAAAATGTTCGGATTGAGATACATTTCACAGGAGAGCATACTGAGACCGGTAACAATACACCCTGAGCTTCCCGTCTCATTTATTGTACATGAAAGCACATTTATCGTTGTTTTTCCATAACATTTCTAATTGCCCCGTTGACTTCTATTGTAGCCCAGTGAGAGCCTGCAGGAAATCTGTAGCTAGCTCAATACTGGACCGATCAGCGAAAATATGGACTCAATGTGTCAGGTTCATGGAAGACAGACCGCAAATAGGGTCCAAGGTCCAAAATAGCGAACTTATCCTTTAAATTACTGCATCATTTGTTCTTCCCGCCATTTTTTCACAGCTTTTTTTTGTTGTACTTTGGGTTTTAGATGCGAAATCTCATTTTGTATCCTTGAAATCTCGTGTAGTCTCCATGTGGACTTCTCAGCTCATGCCTTCCGTGCAAAACCGACTTCTACATCACAAATTCCTGCCGTGCAACGTCCCTCCTACGTTGCCTATGACTGAGGAGCTAAATAGATTCATACCCTCGGTACTATCTGAGATGAAATCGTTCAGGGTTAGCTGCGGCGGCTGTCGTCATTAATTGCTTAATTGGTCCTCAATCAGCAACTGACGCACGATTTCTTTCTGCTGCGAGAGCTTAGAGCAGAGCTGTGCTCCCTTTTTGAATTGCATTAGAGTGTCACAGGTCGGGCAAGGACTCAACATTTCCCAGAATTCCCAAAGCACATCTCGCACACATCATTCCGAGTGGATGCCCTCACAATACCGTCCCGCAGGACTACAGAAATTCCTTTATAAAAACGAATGTAAACCTTCAAAAGGAAAACAGCTGAATCCAAAAGAGACTTAGCCTACTCTCTACAGTATTTTATTAATGCAGGCTCTCTCTATAAAGATTATGAAAAGCAATGTGAACCAAATTAACTGTAAGGCTAGAATAATGGTTAAAATGATGGTGTCAAAAGTCATCATAATTCACATTTTGTACATCAATTTGTCTTTTTCTGTTGTCATGCATATTTATGGTTATTGTGCAGAAGCATATATTTGCAGTAGTTAAACACATTTACGTGCATGATGTTTTAACTTATTTTATGGGTACTTTTTACCATGATATATGGAATTAATTTATTCTTCACTAATTTTTCAATATTATTGAGTATATTATATTTCAATCAGGATCTCAAAACAATGGACAGTGAAGGGAAAATATTGACCTGAATTGTGTAGCACCCATCTGGGTGATTCCACCAATGATTTGACCAGAGCAAATCATCACACAATAACTGGGGCGGAAAGGGGGGTGTTTATTGAGCTAATTAAACTGGGAGTTGGCCATACTGAGAGTCAGGTTTGGAATTTGGCCAGCACACCCAGATCCAGCATTTAAGCTTAGTGTCTTGAATGACGACGGTGAGTCTGGTTGGTTTAACATCTCATCCACATGATAGCATCAGCTACAGCACAATATTCCTGTTGCTGCACAGGGGCATTAGTTCCCTGCCTTTCCCAGAGGGAAAATCATGTTTCCAATACCACTTCTAGCTCCAAGGTTTCTCTACCAAGGTTTCTCACATCCAAGTATTAACAAGCCTCGCCCTGTTCAGCTCAAGATATCAGCCAGGAGAAAGTTACGGGGTGGCATGACTACTGAAAACATTTAATAAACTTTAAATATTTAATAAACCTCATTTATATTTTACTTTCTGAAATCCCTTGATTGAATCATTTTTGGCCCAAATTTAATACAACTACTTATCACATCACTGAAAACATATCTGAAAACACTTATCACAGCATCACTTATCACGTCACTGAACTTAAACTTCTCTTTCTTCATTCATTGTGCAACATGGCACTTACTTCGATCTACAAACTTAAGCTGACCTTGTAATACCCCCGATGTCTACTTTTAAAAGAAGTACAATAAACGGCATGTGGCTGAAGAAAGAAGCAATGTTTGTAATTGCAAAGACTAGTCAGTTTGAGGGAGTGGGGCACTTGATCTTGCAAGGCTATGGAGAGGGCAAGAAATGGGATTTTCATGGCTTCTGCTTGAACTGTATAGATTTCTTCTTGAATGATTTAAAGGTAATCCCCAAAGTATCCACTGAACTTTGTGAAAGTTTCAGTTTTCCGAAAACACATTTTACATGACACAGAATACAGTTCACTGCCAGAATATGATATTTATGCATTCTAAATAAATAGCATGTAGCACTATTATATGTATTTTGTTACTCCCCAGTGCTGGCTAGCAGTAACACACACAAAAGGTTTAACACATTTGATTGTTGTTTTTGTCACTAAAAGATCACATCCAATGGTTTCATTGGATGAAACCTGATTTCAATTTCGATTTCAATCTAAATTCAATTCAAATTTGTCCCAAACTTTTATTTGCAAAGAACAATATCAAAACATAGTACAATTACATATTTTGTGATTTTGGTGATTGTGTTCCTGAGGACAGAGGCAGAATATGGGAAGGGCATACTGCTTGAGGACCCTACAGACAATCAAATTTAACATAATAAAATAGGACATATTATGTTAATTGAAAGGCACACTGTGTTTTCAGTAAGATATCTCCTGCAAGCATTCCAGTCGAACTGAGAGGGGAGAGGCATGAAAGTCAATAGAGATGCTTCTCAGGAAGGAATAAGTTTTTTCTGCATTTACCTGAACTTCACATGACCCCTTGGATTGCATCATGCTGAATATTTCTATTGCCTTTTGTCAGCTTGAGTATCTTACGGCAAATATTTTAATGATCTTCACTCCTGGCAAACGGGAAAATTCCTTGATTTTGTTGCTCGAAGCACCCCCTGCAGCAATTTTATTATTCTTGGATGTTGTCACATTAAATGAACAGGACATTGCAGTCACTCACTCACAAATTTAAAGAATAATTTTGATGGAGCGTGCCAGCCAAGACTGCAGATTTTTTATTTTGTGTTTACTAGGCTTGTGTGTTACTATTTTGACATGGGTGTTACTCTAGAACACCCTCTAAATTTGTCTCAACCTGTTTTCATTAATTTCCCTTGATTGACAAGTGTGCCAAAGGTCTGAATAATCCATTGGCAGGTAAACACGCAGCTTCTTTCTTCACATCATGTTAGGTAGATTAAACGATAAATTCAATTTATAAAAATCAGTTTTAATCACTAAGTATGTAACAAAAAATGTACACGACTCTCTTAACTACTGTGTTAGCTTTCAGCACAACCTGTAAGCAGTCGATGTTAGTCGGTTCATGGGCTTGTTCTCAGTATCTAGCAAAAACTCCGGTGCTCGCTTGTCATCTTCCGTTTAAAAACTTAACTATTTCTGAATTTGACGTGCATATGAAAGCAAAGAAATTGTCCAGTAAAATCAGATAAAACCCAGTACATTAGCTTCTAGCCGTGAAAGCAGTGGATGTTAGTGCGACTGGTGACAACGTTAGCCAAACGATGCAGAGCTCCAGTGCTAGTTTGTCATCTTAAGTTTAAAAACTTCAAAACTATATATTTTTACTCTGAGTTTGGCATTAAGACAGAGATCATGAAAGCCAAGACCTTTTTTCTAGTAAAATCATGCGAAACCCAGGACATTAGCTAACTTGTAGCCATGTAAGAAGCTGATGTTTGGTAGTGACAATCTGGCTAACTTAGCTTCCAAAAGATGGTAGCTTGTCATCTTATGTTTAAAAGCTTCAAAACTGTATTTGTACTCTGAGTTCAGCATTAAGACATACAAATCATGAAAGCCAAGATGTTTTTCGAGTAAAATCAGGTGAATGACGTTAGCTTGTAGCTGCAAAAGCAGCCGATGTTTGGTGACAAGCTAACTTAAAAACAATGTGAAACTCCGGTGCTACCTTGTCATCTTACTTTTAAAAGCTTCAAACTAACATATTTTTGCTCCGAAAGTAGCATTAAGACATAGCTACAGATTATGAAAGCCAATACATTTTTCGAATGCAGGGGAGACTGTTCCCACGAACCATATTAGCTAGCGTATTCACCGGCGAAAATGTCACTGAGCGACACAACAACATTTACTGTAGACTGACTGCGCCATTTGTTTTGATGACATTGGAAATGTAACTACCTGGTTACTGAAACCGGCGGAAATGGCAACCCGGAAATGTGAAAAGGGCCCATAGGCGCAGGAAGATGTTTTGAAGTCAGGCTGCTGAAAATCGCAATGACAAACCGTTTGCTATAACGCAACAGAGATTTTAATTGTTTTGTATCATTGATACAGAACAATTTCCCTGTAGATATACTACCTTTGGTACCCCATTAAATGTACTGCATACAGATTTAATATATTGTAGCTATCGTTACATGGACGATCAGAGAGGGTGCTGCAGCACCCTCAGCACCCCTACTCCCAGCGCCTATGAAAGGGCCTATATAACAAAACCTGCACTTCAGGATCATTTAAATGACAAAATCAGTTTTTCTTGCAGATATTTGCCTTGAATATTCTCAGACCGTGAACACGAAAAGTAGGCTACATGTATCCATTATTTTAAATAACGATGATAAAATGTGCTGTAAATGCGATGTAAATAAAAATTATTAAAACATTTTAACGCCTTAACACACCAGCTTGAATGGTTTAGTTTATTTACAATAATTGTGTTTTTTTTAACACTCATTACATGACGTTCTATTGTAACCAGAAACAGACGTTGCGGGAACGTCCCTGAAAAATTCAAATTAAATGTCATATTGTAACCAAACAGTGACCTTCCTAGGACTTTAATAACGTCCTAGTAATGTTTTTGGGACATCCCTAGGGAACGTCACATCATAACTTTCAGGGGACTAAAATGGTAGGCCTACGTTCCTGGGACGTCCTGCTGGGCAGTTAGCTAGGAGAAAATATCTGAGCAGTGTTCAAAAAAGACAACTAGCCTAAAATAAAATGCAGAGCTGAGTAAAACTAAACTATATTATATATATAAAAATATTGTAGTGGTGGCTAGCACACTTTAGCCACCGGGGAGCAAGCTGTATGTCGTTTGTGTTTGTGTATGTTCTGTGTTGTAGCCTAGAGTACCTAACTAGCCACTGTTTGTAAACAGATGCAGTTTCGGCATGCTAAAAAATAAGCGAGGTATGTGACTGGAATGCTATTTAGGCAGGTAGGCTAATACAAGAATGAACACGGTGTAGGCCTACAGAGATTTCTTTCTAAGTCGCTAACACATTTGACATATTGGTTTTTGTGGTGCTTTAGTTGTGTCAACAATAACCACTGCTGTATAATTGCTGGAAATAAAATGTAAACATGTGGCTATAACTTTTATTAAATCTGTGCTTTTTAGTGTTTGCAATTACATGTTACTGCATAGTTATTCCAAAAACCGTGCTAAACTGGTCATCGGAGCCAGATTTAACGCTCCCTCCGTGTTCCATGTGAGGCTTGCAGCACCTTCTATTTTACCCCTCATGTTCAGAAGTAGTAACTTAGTGTATTTTTCGACGGGATGGTCAAGAATATCCAAATATATCCAGATAAACTGCGCTACGCCGCTGACTTTTGCCAATGTTGTAACATTGTGCAAAACAGGCTCGATCAAAACGATGATGATGACATACGTTCTACGTGTTCTGTGGTAAAGTCGGTATCCTTATCCTGACAAAATTAATAAATAACAAATGAAGAGACGAGGATTATGCTTGTAGTCAAAGGGGTTCAAGAGCAGCAACCATTTTATTTTCGGGCTTGTGTTCAAAAAGGCGATGCTTGAGAAGAGGTTAAATTGCAATGACAATATACCGGTATTGACATGTGGAGATAGCTACACCAGTGTAGGCTCACGGAACATATGCCACCGGTTAATCCAACACCGTGACATGCCTAGTTTTGACCAGTAATGACAAATATACCTGTCCTGTACCTGTGGATTGTAAAGGACAAAATGTGAAAGATACTTGAGAGCTATAACAGTTGACAGTGCTAATTTTTTCCATCCAATGCCATACTAGCAGTGGATGCCTTAACCTCTAGCAGACGCTAATCAGGTTGTATGGGCTTAATGAAATGACACTTGGAATTTAACCATTTAAGATGATTGCCACTAGTGGTGCAGAATTTTAAAAAAATGCTAATCAATCGCAAATTAACTAGTATAGACAACACTGGTCTCCAATCTACATCTGTATCATCAAGAGTAAAATGTAGTTAAATTATATACTCATTTAAATTCTGGGATGTAAAGCTTCTAATTACCATACCAGAGTATTTGGGTTGGGTCATAACGGACTATGGTTTATAAATCACTATGCATTTTATAAATAATTCTCTACAGAATATGCAGGATGGGAGCAATGTAACGTCACTTTTGGCTACAGTCACAAATACAGGGAAACTGCAACACTATACTGTATGGAATAATTTTTTTTTTTAAAATTTTGTGTGTAGACATTCTAAACCTGAAATCATGAGAAAGAGCCACATCAACTCATGGAGCATGTGATAAGAGTGATTTATTTTATTCAGAATATGTGGTTCGCTTCTCTCATTCGTGACACAAAGAAAACGTGAAAAAAAGTAATACATTTCTTTTCAATACATCTGCATATGAATACGGATTATAATGTGTTACATTTACAATTTCCGTAATCTCCTCTCTTTTCTCTGAAACAAGGTTTATATTACAAAGCAGGGTGTTAGAGATGCAGGGACGCGGCGAGAGATTTTATTTCAGGAGTGAATTTCTGCCGAGCGCTGTACATTTCCACTTCACCCTCTCAGACATAGCTCTTATCTCTGATCCTGTTTCAGTACCATTAAGACCATTTCAGTCCATATGTGCGGAATATATTTAGACAGAGCTTTATCAAAGGGTCCCGTTTCCCTCGGTTCCTCTCACCGCGTCTGCGGATTTAAATGGAGGACGTTTACAATCATTTCACAAAACTGCAGCCCTTTTTCGCTTGCTCTCAGAAGTGACACGTCAAAAGATAATTTGCACCTTCAAAATATTTTAACGAGACGGGGGAAGAGTGCTTTTGAGACTGTCAGTGTGGCTCCGTGGAGTCTGACGCTAATCTAGCAGAAAGCGAAATATCCCGTGTCTCAGTTTTCAAATTGTAAGCGTAGAAATAGATTCAGACAGCCAAATTCATCACTTGCTCATCTGGGTACGCCACTGTTGTTAATTGTTTGACAAATGCTGTTTAGAATGTGTCACCGCCAATATCGTGGCACTCAATCGGAGAGCAAAGCTCATTTACTCATGCCTTTCCTCGCAAGGTGTTATGCATTACGTTGAATTTCTGTGCTCCTTATTTATTCTGTGCATGTATCTATTTATTTACCTCTCGGCGCATCTCACAAACGGACCGATGCCGGCCAATGAGGCCTGTAGACATAAGCAAGCCGATGCTCTGTTGACACACCTCGCTCGTTTGTGAGACCGCATATGCAGACCGTCCTACAAATCTGCATCCCGATCTTTAAAAATAAAAAGAAAGAAAACAGATAATCAGATCTAGGTTCCCATTCACTGCTCACAGTCTATGGTGTTCGGGCATTAGGCTCAGTCCTCCAGTCACTATGGCCCCGTGCCACCGTTTACAACTGTGCCCTGTTGCACTAAGGATAGCGCACAGGGACGTGGGCCCTCCAGACCCCTTAGATCAGCTTTTCTTCCTCCCTAGAGCCGAAAAAGGAGGATGGCAGCCTCCACGCAAAACTCCTAAGATAGCATGATATAATATCCACTGGCGTGAGGTGTAAGCTATAAGTGATTCCATAACACTGAGGAGAAGCTATAGAGAAACATCTCCACATTACAGAATGAACTACCAGAGTAACACATTTACGCGCTCAGGAAAAACCAGTCTTTTCTTATTTTTTATTGCCAACTTAATTTTGGTACCTCAGGATGGTAAAGCTGTGAGACAGCCCCCCCCATTCAAGTGTAATAAACAGTGTTCCAGTGCAGTAAAGTATCTTACAACCTCTATATCATAATATATCACTGGTAATGGCCTCATCTTTCAGCGCATTATTTACTATAGGAAGGAGCTCTTTTGTCAAACATTTCGCTGATATCACAAACACACCAACAATAGAAACAGTATCAGCCGTAAATCATCAACAGTTCCTCAATTCGGAAGACACCGAGAGAGGGGAATTATATTATATATTATATTCATTAATTATAAAATCAGCTCCCTGCAATGCCTCACACCACTGGGGGAGCATCGTCCTGTTGTGGTTAAGATATTGCCCCACTAGCCAGTAGGTTACAAGTTCAATTCCCTGGTGATGCCCTACCGTTTTAACCTTGAACAAGGTGCTTAACCTGACTTTCTTCACTAACTATCCAGCTGTATATATTTTTTTAAAGAAAACTGCACACTACATTTAATGAGTGCAACGTTTCGGTCACAGACCTTCGTCAGGCATGAACAGTGGGACAAAGAAGGAGGGATATATAAGATCATATGACCAATCAGACAAAACCATTTGCAAGACACCATCTTTTCAAGAAAATAGGTAGAGATTCCAATGTATACATATGAACACCCATACATATAGGTGCACACTATCGTACCCAAACACAAACAAGAGTCCACAAACATGTGAAGGTGTAGGCCAATACATTCCAAAGGATTTTATGTAGACCTAAAAAGAGGGGAGCAGTACATCACTATGAACTCCTAAGGATAAGAAGTCATAGGCCTATATGACGGAAAAGAGGATACATTAGAATAATGAAAATACGTAATGTTCAAAATAACAATGCGGAAAAAACACCAACATCTTTAGAGCATGACATTCAATAATAAACTCAATAATAAACTCTTTAAATTACCGTGGAAAATAGTATCTGCTGAGAAGATACATAATATCCGTTCTAGTTTTTTTTAGCAAAGCCACTTTTTAACCAAAATTCTGCAAAAACAGCCTCAAGAGAGAAATGCTTCAGTAGGGTGGGTCTCTGGGGCCTTGTTTCTTCTGACAAATGTTCACTTGTGATAGACAGCAGGTCTTTATCATCAAAAAGGCTTGGTCTGGCTGCAGTGCAAAGGGTCAGAGATCTGAGAAGAGGAAGAGAAGAAGAGCAGGAAATAGAGATGAGTATAGTAGACAGAGAGACAGTGTGAGTGCTTGGGGAATTTATCCACTTTTTTTTCCAATTTATCCAAACAGTCCTGACTGACTCAGTTTGAACTGGAAACTGACTCCAGGTTCAAAGCTGCTGGTCAGTAATCATATGTTATACATGATTTATAGGGTGTGGTTAGAGAAATGTCCCCATGTTTCTTACTCTGAGGAGAGGAAACAAGGCAGCTGGTATCATTCCCAATGGAAAGACTGCTTTAAAATAGTTGGTATACTATGGTATATAATGGTGTATTATGATAAAATAGTTAATGCTACCTAAGGTAAATGCCAAATGCCATGCGTTAATTGATGTTTGCCGTATTGTAGAACCCAAACACGCTTTCCTTTTCTTGTTACTCATAAATGTTAAAATTTCAGTTTGTGGATTTTAACATTCACAAATAACAAGGAAGGTGTGCTTAGATTCTATTTGTTTGAAATAAACATCGACGAGTATATGCAGCCTTCATTTTATGACGGGGCAAGAATGTACCCTTTGGCAGAGTGGGTCCATGTTTATAAAGATAGCGACAATGATGTCAACAGAAATGTGAAATTTCTCTCTCCCTCGCACGTCATCTGAGCAACTGTGCGCTGTAGCTCACCCCCAGCTTTCATATTGCGCCCCAAGCATCCCTGCAACGTGACAGCTGAGGCTAAGAATTTTAGGTGGCAGATCAATATAATTGTGTATCTGCCACTTAAAAGGGAAGATCACGCAAAAATGTCATTTTGATACTGCATGTTTCCACATACCCGGAGTGCTATCTATCCAATCCAGGTTGTTTAGCTGAGAACTCACTAGTGTTTGTAGATATCCACTGCAACTCACCTTGACGTCATCCCAATATAAGTTTGTGGCGGTCAAAGTGATAGATAGAATTCCAGGTATGTAGAAACATATCAAAATTTCATTTTTGGTTGAATTGCCACTTTAAAATAATGCCCACGATGGCTAATGAGTAAATGTGTTTAATTTAATTATAATATCAGAGCCGGGGAGCTACAGTAGGTTGTAATTGACATGAGTTATGTCAGTGGGAGAGGGAACATGTCATAATGGAATTACGTTAACTATGTTCACAATTTAGCAATAAACTTGTTTTTAAATTTGCTAATTGATAGTTAAGTTGGTACCATGGTTCCATGTTGTTTCTGCTACCATGTGTATCGTAGTAAAAAACCAGAATTTATTTATTGGTAATGGGTACCTATCACCACTTTTGCTTTCCACTGTGGGAAGCGACCAGTTTGTATTCTGGAGTGGAAAGTGATCATGTTCTACGCTGTGTTCTGCTTTATTAAAAAGCAGCGAGAAAATGTTATCAATGACAAGCGACTTGAAAGATCTTCATGGATGTCTTTGAAAACTGTGGTAAGCCATCAAAAAACTTGAACTGGAACATAAAAACCCCACTTGATGTATCGATACGAACTAATGTTAGCTGGGTTTTATTAAAGCTACCAAGTGTTAGCACAGCAGTGTCCTGATTGTATCAGAGCACCCTACAATCTTCTTCAGTGGGTTTATTGGCAAGTTGTAACAGTATTATTATTGCCATGTGCTGATCACAGTATTGTGCATCCTAAAGTCGATTAAAACGTTTTTCCCCCCAAAAGTGGGGATGACATGTCCCCAACATACACCGCCCCCCGCACCCCCCTCTTTCCAACCATTGCCCTTTCTATGCCCATGTTTGGAACACCACCCTCGACAGTCTGATAACAGAGCACTGCATATCTGCACATGCATTAATTTTAACAGAATCATGGTTTGGTGAGTTTGTGGTGATGATGGCTAAACTGTCCAAACTGTGAAGACAAAAGCAAACTTGCATTTATTCATAAATCAGAATTAAGGTTAAATTTTGATTGAATCTAGCCCATAGTCTCTGTATTAAAATAGAGACACCAGCATAAAAATGCAAATGTTTGAGTGTTCCTCAATAAGCCATGTTTTTTTCCTGTTTTCCAATGGATTCATTGTGGGATCACAAATGTAACTTACCATCTGCCATGTCTTGACTACAGTACCTCCTGTGCAAAATGCTTTTCCTTCAGAATATTGAATGGCGGCAGAAGGTAAATGAATGCCTCCAATTCACTTGGGTTTCACATTTGGCCCTTGTGTCTGCATTCTAAGTGCAAACAAATGAGCATTCCTGTGCTTTGGGGTGTATGTGAAAAGCTTCATAGGCGGTGCACATACCATATGGTACCATGTGGTTTGGGGGCATACCATAAAAGCTTGAATTCACACTTGTGTTTGAGTATGTTTTTTGTCCATTTGAGAATTACAAACTAACAAAATTCCCATTCAGAAAACTATCTTTTAACAAAGCGGTTCATCGCAGAGGGGAAGAGGTTAATTCCCCCCTTTCGTCAGTAGTTCCATTGAGATTGCATTTGTCTTATTCACAAACTACGTTGGAATGTACTAATGACATTTGTCCTACAAAATTCTCTTGACTGAAAAGTAGACAGAGTTACACAGGGTTTGCGAGCTTGGTTGCTTTGGGGAACAGGCCTCACTTCTTCGTCCCAATGCCCTCATGTGTAGGCGTGTAGCTGAAAGCGTACAGAACAGACCGTTCATACATGTCACGAGCGACACACGATTCCTTTTATTTGAGTAATGGCATGCATTTTCCCGACTTACAAAGACGGATTCGCCACTCTTTTCGCAGGGAGGCTTGTGACTGTAAGAATGCGACACCGGTAATGCTCTCGTATTTTCTCTTTTGGTCTAGCGTGTGTTGATATGAGTTTGATAGATAGATAATGTGAGTTGCCTTGAAAGATCTCTAGCCAATATCCAATAGAAGCACCAGTCATCGCTGTGATATAATTTGTTGGGATCACGGTTTTGTAAACTTATTGTGATTTGACTTGAGAATACAGCCAGGCTATATTGGAGATGCGGGTTAGGTGTCGGTGTACAGCGCCGGTGCAACGTTGTCTGACTGTTAAGCAATGGGTAGATCCTCCACCGCACATCAGAGACGACAAATATCTATTCACTAGCCTACAGCCTGACATACACAAGTAAATACATCACTAATAAGATATGCTCATTATCACAGTTCCAGCAAGTAAGACAGTGGGCCTTACTTATCTAACCATTGTATGCTTAGATTTGATTTTTTTTTTTTTAAACACATAAAGTGTGTGTGTGTGTGTGTACGTTTTCACAGAAAGTGGGATCACTCATATGCAGTGTTAAATGTATTATTTAACAAGTTTGCTTCATAACCCTGATACATCACTGCTATTATATTGAAGTTGAAAACCAGGGACAGAAAGAATTATTAATATATTAATATAAATTATTAAAAAATATTTAATTGTTAATCTATATTGTTCAAAAGCCCTATAGATCTTTTATTTTTTATTTTTGAAATCATATTGAAAAAAGAAAGTATAATATTGTCTTGAATTTGTATAGGCACGTGTTTTAAGTAACTAAACAACAAAACAACATGACAAATGGAATCGGGCTCCTCTCAGCAGGAGGTATAGTTATAAACTCAATCAACCCAAACCGAAATAGGTCTGAATCGTAGGGAAAATGAAGTGTTAAATAAATCCGTGTTAAATTGTTGTATTGGAACAGTGTAATCACAAGTGTCACCACCAGTGGTAATATCAGATGATGAGGTCACTGCAGTAATGCCATTTTGAGGTCTAGTGGCAATGAGGTCTGGGAATACCCCGTCCTCCTCTCGCCCATATGTGTTCATTGTATGTGCAGTGATACTTTTTTTTTTATCATTCAACTACTGGCCACACCACTGCTGCTTAGATTCTCTCAATATTCAACTCACAATTCACAGTGTATTATTATTATATATATTGTTTTGTTTATAAGCTTGTAAAAATACACTGTAGTATTTGTAATTGCATCAGAGTCTGTGTGTGAAAATCACATTTCTGAATCTTGTGGGTTTTTTACGTAGCCTATAGGCCTATATGGATTCTGATAAACAAGTATCCAATTTTTTTCCGTAACTCCTCTGAGGGAGCTTGAACAAGACTAAATTCACATTTCATAGAACACCAAAACTAAAATATTTAGAGAGTTGTATGCCTTTTACTAGTATAGCAGTGGCCATAAATGTGGGAATTAATGATAGCAAGCGGTATGACAAACAAAGCCGTGACCTTAAATGCGCCCAGGCTGTGAAATTCCTCCACAGACACACCTCGTCTTAGGATTCAATAAAACATGTTGTGATAGGCATGGCCCGAGTTCAATCAGAAAAGCACATCAAGGACATTCTTTTTTTTTCTCTTTTCTAAAGGTTATGTTCAAATGATGAAAACAAATAGGTGGCCTGGTGTTAATCAATGCTGTTTTGTAGTGGCGCCACACTGTGATGACACGCTCAGAGAGAAAGGCCTCATTAATGCCACGTTTGGCTTTCTCGTGATTGTGCTGTAGCCGTAGCCAGGCTCAAATTTAAAGCACATCCAAATGGCGAATTGTGAGCATAAGAGGGTTTGCTCACACACAACACACACACACACACACTATCTCTCCTTACAGGTAAAACTAGTATATGTAGCAGCACCAAGTGCAGCAACATTTTGTTTTTTACTCATTACGCTATTTCGTGCTTAGCTGAGAAGCCATCTGACAGGGAGGTTAAAACAAAAACAGTCAAAAAAAAAAAACATTATGGTGAAATTCAATCTATATATAGCTGATTTTGCTGGAGGTTGCAGCTATTGCAAGAGTGTAGCATTAATCGCAACATCTTTTAGCACCATCTAACACTGAAAGTAAAGAATGCACAGCAAATAAACACAGAGGGCCCTATCTTGGCGATCTTGGCGCTTAGTCTAAGCGCATGGCGCTAAGTCCATTTAGGGCATGTCCAAGTCTACTTTTGCTATTTTAACGGCGTGTTTTTTGGGCGCTAAGCACGGCGCAAGGTGCAACTGGGCTGAACCTAGTCTCTTCATTAATTATAGGTGTGTCTTGGGCGTGACATGCAATAAACCAATCAAAATGTCATATCCCATTCCCTTTAAAAGCCTGCTTTTCCACCTTGGCGGATTGCTTATGATGGCGAAACAGACATGCTCGTGCGTGTTTAGTGCGATCAAGGAATCGGCTATATGGATCAGTAGCAGCAGCAGTAGTAGTATTATGAGTTCCCGGTAATTCCTGACAGTGCTGTTTACGAAATATATGCTGTTAAATTTCGTTAAAAGCACCTGCAACAGCTGAGAATAAGCGACCAATTGCTTCCTTCTCACCTTAGAAAACGCCAAATTAGCCTGCTAGTTTAACGAATTTCGTTTGATTATGCAATGAACTCATGTTCAAGCTTCATCCGAAGTTCATTAGGCTACCTGCATTCTAATTTTGATTAATAACATAACTAACGTTATTTTGCCTTAATGATGACACTAAATACAACAAATCTGTCAGGTTGGCAACCCATAGGTTCAGCATATTTTCCCTTGTTTTATAATGTCCTGCTTATAGAAATGTGACCATCCTGTTTAACTGGTAGCGTAATACTTTAAAACTATTCACTTTCCCAGGAAGACCGTGAAAAGTGCGATGTACAGCAGGGGAAACAGACCTGCTCATGTAAAGCGAACATGCAGATAATGGAATTAAAATGAATTGTGTAACGTGCTGCAAATTTAGTTTCTAATTAGAGGCTTAGTTCTCTTTAAAATCTTTTGTTCAAGTTATGGAATTACAGGTGAAATCAGCGGGGTTTTAATAAGCTGAGGATATGGAAACCTTGTCACTGTAATTTAAAAAAATATGAAGGACGAAGAATAGCTAAGGTTAACATACAATTCAGTTAACTTGATGACATTTATCTCCGTTTTTTAACCATAGTCTATCTAAAAAACATTATGCACAGCGAGTCCGCTGTAGCCTAGGCTATTTGAAAAACAATAAAAGCAATACTCACTGGACAAGGTTTTGAACTTTTTTCAGTCACAAACCATTCTATTTACTTACAGGCTGTATTCCTAGATAAACAGAGCTGTATTGTAATGACATCTGAAGCGCATTTTCAGAACGCAAATGTCCGTCTATTGCAGTAGCTACGCGGGTTTTCCATTGAATGACAATTCACGCATTAGGTGCAAATGACAATTCGCGCATTAGGCAGCTCCATTTTAATGGATAGCCATTGTCCCGTACCATCGCACATCGCCTGGATGTTGATGGAGTGGGCTGAGAGCAATGTAATGTGGCATCGTTTCCCTTCGCTGAGGGAAAGGTATGTGGACCTATGGAACCTTTTATTATTATGCATTTTTGATATAGCCTACACAATAATAATATTTCACATTGTGATCTAGATATTTTAGTCATGCTTGTGCACGCTCCTGTGTGTAACAGACAGGAGGGTATGCGCGTTGTGCACACGCCTATGTAGACGCACTTATATGCGCCGTTAAAATAACATGTAAACAACTGCGACATGACTTTAGACCAGGTTTGTAGTGGTTCTAGCGCAAGCGCTTTCTGCTGGCTCAAGATAGCAATACGCCAAAAAGAATCCTGGCCACTCCGCATCTTAAGACCAACACGCCCAGTTCACTTGTGATGGCGCAAGAATACATGCTAGTTTAAGGACGTAAGCGTTAGGCGTTATTATGGACCTAGCGCCGGGTGTAAGATAGCAAAGACACTTGCGTTTGGGTTAGCGCCGCTTTGCGCCGGGTGTAAGATAGGGCCCAGAGTCTGATATCAGTACAAATGGTAACAGTAGTAATGGGCTTTATTTCTGTCTCTTCCCTGACTGATAGCAGTAAGAAGGTCCCAATTTGAAACTGTGACCTAAACATGTTGCTGAAAAATGTCTGGGAAACTGTTTGAAAAACAACTGCTCATCTTACTAAATTATTCTGAAAGTTTTTTTCCCCTCTGAACACTCAGATACAGTCTGAGATAGATTATAGCCTGGAGGTCATTTATAAATAACAGCAGTGCAATAGTACTCGCATTTTGCACAGCAATCTTCTTCTTCTTCTTCTTCTTCTTCTTCTTCTTCTTCTTCTTATTATTATTATTATCAATATCATTATTATTATTTCATGCCGGTCAATCAACAAAGTAAAATGGTAAAGTGTGTAAGTACTGTACAGTAAATTATGCAATGACAGAATTCTGATTGGAATACACCTGAATGATCATCACTGTCATAAATCCCTTAACATGTTTCCTTTATGTGACAGAAACACTCAATCTGAGCTTTTTCTGGGTGATAAGTTACAATTTGAGGCAGTTTGTTCATTACCTAACCAGGAACGGCAAGGGAGACAGAGAGAGGCCGAAAATCCTTGAATGGTTTCCAGCCAGTAAGAGATGCTCATCAAGTGGAAGGATTTGAAAGGTAGGCTCACTTTTTAAAGGGCAAAAGGATTGTAGACATAGAGGGTATTTAGCGTTACACATTTTATAAATGGTGACATGTATTTGAAAAAATGTCATTCTTCTGGAAAATTATAGATAATCATGAATGCATATAATTATTGGAAATATCCAAACCTCTAAATTAAATAAAACATGAGTTCTCAGAATGTCTCAGAAAGAAGAAGAATTCTGGAGCAAATATGATATTGGACAAATGAGTCCACAGAGCATTACCCTAATGCTCACATTATTGGACTGTTTGTGGGTTCAAAGTTAATGTATCAGTGAAGGCGATTTTCTGCTATAAAATCAGGTACCCCTTCACAATTATCTTTAAAAAGTAATTTAATGTAAGTAATGTAAAATAATTAAATGCATGTAATGCATTTTTCATTACCGTACCCTCCTGTCCCTTATTGTTCTCATACACCAAGGTACACGCAGGCAAGATGTACATTGGCTGTGACTGAACTGCCATGGACACGGCAGTCAGGAACAGGAGGACGCGTTGAAAAATGCATGACATTAATCCCACACAGAGATCTGACAGTGTTATATCATCTCGTGGGTGCCTCGACAGACCAAGCTTTATTCATTCATTCATTCATTCATTTCATGTCCCTTGGTGTAAATTCAGGTCTGGCTGCATTCATAATGTTCTATATCATTTCAACATTCCGTCTGAATGAAGTGAGGAGCAGAGTCAGTGAGCAGAGGCTGGGTCCCGCCAGCTTCCTCAGGCTGGGAGTCCTGGTCCTCAGCACCTGAGCAGAGAACCATCTGTTTGGGTCCTCACAGTGATGGTCCGATTTCACACTCAGGCCCAATGCCTTCACCACCCTGAGAGCTAAGAGCTGGTATCTCTCTCTCTCTCTCTCTCTCTCTCTCTCTCTCTCTCGATCTATATGTCATATACACATGCACACACACACACACACACACGCATGTGCACGTATATACATAGACACATGGATACATGCTTACAGAAATGCACATATACCCACAGCACAGAAACACACACACACACACACACACATACATGCACGCACATACACACAGAACGGCTGATTCGATTAAGTCCCAGGCTGCCCCATTATTATGTTAGGTAGGTGGTGTAGAATTTCAATGATAATCCATAATGCATGACCGGTTCCGTTGCCATGGCGATGTAAATTCAAGGTTACCGACTCAGACACATAATTGGGTGTCTCGCTGAGCTCTGAGGAGGTGCTGTAAAAAAATTTCCCTGCGTGGAAGAGGGGCATCAGTCAAGCTGTCGCAGATCGCAAAGTACTCATAATCAGATGAAATGCCTTGGGGGGGTGGAGGGTGGGGGGAGGGGGGGGGGGGGGTGTTGTTGATGGGGAGAATGTTAAGATACACATACACACAGACAGAAACACGCATGCATGCGTGCAGACAGACTGATAGACGTGAGCATGCCTCCCTTCAGAACCCTATTGAGCTGACTTGAGTCAGCCTATTTCAGGCACTATGCACGCTAAGGCAACCGGGTTTCACTTGGCCAGGCTGTTATCTCACCCAGGCAGGCAGGGATATGACCTGTCTCGCAGCCTGCCGATGAATCCATGCGGGCAGTCATAACCTTTATTCAGCTAATAACAATGCAGTCACACACCAGAAGGAATACCATTCACGAGCCGTGGCACTGAGACGTGTAGGAACCCAGTGGTCAAACATTCCAGGTCTTGGACTCTTAGGGCCCAATTTACTTAGACATTTAACGAGTGCGAAACCTTTTAGTACATGCAAACCAATAACATGACCAGTGATTGGTCAGGGTATTTGTTTTGCACCAAAAAATCATGAGAGCCGTCACGCAAAGGACATGGTATACGTAGTCTAAAAAATACGAGAATTAAAGAATAATTTATGGACCGCACTGCTTTACCATTTATTATATCGAAACAACATGCAAACGTGAAAACGTTTCGGCCTCAGCCTTTGTCAACGCAATTGGACAATTTCTTTTGCACCAATCATTGGTTGTGTTATTAGTTTGGTGTGTGCTAAAAGATTTTGTACACGCTAAATGTCTTAGTAAATCAGGCCCTTAGCATGTTTAAATTCAGCCTGGATTCTTTTAATTCTCTGAAACTGTTCATCTCTTCCTATAATGGCTGAAATTGATGAAGCCTCTGTTGGATAACACTCGGCTCTGTGATTTTCATAATTGTAACTTTCCAGTATGTCTAATGAAGATAACTGCACCTCGGAATTAAATTGCATATCTAATGAATATTAGTGGTGCTCCTTTTGTATCAACCTTAGTCTGCAAAATGCTGTTATAAAAGCCAGCTACACTGAGATGGACGTGGACCTTTGTGCACGCGAGTGCAATTGGACAGATAGACAATGGCAGACAATTTGTGTAACTGCTGAGATGTGCCTTTGCATATGAAACATTAATTAAGCAGATGTCTGCTACGTTTTAGACAAACGGGAACGGGAGAGGGGGCACACAGCGTTTGGCATCCTGCATTGTCGCGTAAAATATTCTGAAGTGAGCACACAAAACCACCTCCAAATTAAGGCACAAGACAAAGAACTCCTGTCAAACCCTCAAAAATACACCCTCAAAGGAGCCGCGCCTGGCTAGGAACTCGCTCGTCTCCGAGAGCACGAGGAAAAACGGATCATTAGGAATTCTCAAAACGAAATAACAAAGATCCTTTTTTTAAGCCCGGCGACTGTTTTTTTTTTTGCGCTGGGTGTTGGCGAAAGGACATCGAGAGGGGATTTTGAGAAAATGATTTCGGGATTCTAACAGCGAGATCAGAGGCAGGAGGGAGGTCAAAAGATCCCGAAATGGATGGGGATATCTATCATATCGCGTGCGCTTAGATTACATGGTCAGCGGATGATGGGAAGGTTTGGGCAGGGTCATAGTGTGGCCCTGTCTCTCTGCAGTCTCAGAGGCGTGAGCAATGAAGCCTCGAAATCATCAGAAAATAAACTCATTATTCCCCAAGATATTCTTGTGATGCATTTTTGCTTTTGATTTATATTCTGTCATTTTGCTGCTATTATTGTGAGAGTGTGTGTGTGTGTGTGTGTTGTGTATATATATATATATATATATATATATATATATGTATATGCAGTATATATATACTGTATATATATATATATATATTTCACAAAAATGTATTTCTGTGTGTTCATTTCAACTGCTTTGCTGCTCTCAAGAACACTCGTTTTGTGGTGTTCCATGAGAGACCTGAGGTAGTTTCCTTCTGGCTAATATTTCTTTTCCTAGCTGCTTGTTGCAGTTAGCCTGGCTGGGTGCCCGTCTGCTATCCAACATTGGACTTCCACTACATTTAACTGCCAATTTCAGTTCAGTGTCATCAGCTGCCCTCACTGCTGGTAGCATCCCTACTCATTTAGGATCCGAGTCTGTCCTCTCTGTGCATTTTAATATGTTGATATGCACAGAAGTACAGAACACTAAAAAAAAAAAAACACAAACACAATTGCTGTTGTCATCTCAACAAGAAACCCAGAGTCAGCTCAGCGGTGGGTACTTCCTGTCAAAAATGCAAGCCGACGCCAGAGCACTTCCCTGTCCTATCTTTGGAACTATGCCAAATTTGCGTGATCCGCGGCTCAGACCATGTTCATGCATGACTAATTTAGCAAAGCAGCAAGCTGCGCCGAGCACTGGAATGGCCTAGAAGGGCATTTGTGAAAGCATCCTCCAAAGTCCAACGTTATCCCAAGAGAAATCAGATCTGGCAGATGTTGTACATGGGGTTTGAGGCAATGCCATGGGCAAAGAGCAAGGACAGACCTGACACAGGCCACCGTGCTGTCCTTACTGTGAACCTAGCAGTCTCATGTCATTCCAATCATGAGATATCAACTTAAAAATTAATTGGCCCACCCACGTGTGTGTGTATGTGTGTGTGCGCTTGTGCGAGTGTTTGTGTGCACATTATGGTACAGATATTAGAAATCATGCAAATTCTTCTCTTGTTTATCATGCACTCTAGTCGCCTATATCTACATCATACAGTATGTGCAACAAAGTCACTGTCTGTATCTGTTCAAACACCAAAATGATCTGCATCTGTATCTGTATTCAGATAGCCACTTGAAGTGGGCGTGGCCTAAACCGGAAGTGATTGGAAAATATAGACAAATAGGTATTAATAATTTCACTAAAATTGCACTCAGGGCCGTTTCTAGCTTTTTGGGGGTCCGAAATCTTGTTTGCCCCCCTCCCCCCTGCCCCCACCTCAAGAAACTCCTGAAAATTTACCGGATGTGCATAACATCTCCCAAATGTGCATAAATTTGATCAAATGCTAAATTTTCCACAAAATGCTTATTTTAATGTCGGGTACTATGTTGCGTTGTTAAGAAATCAAAATAAAGATAAACATGCACATTATCGGCACCGTACATTCATTTGTTCACATTAGTTCAGTCGGACGCACAAGCCAATGTTACGTTGTCAGAACAGGCATACAGGACCCTAGCTTGGTGGAGCTGAGCTTTCTTGTTTGCTTGTTATGCTTCCTGGCAAAGCCACATTCTTCTAGCAAGCGAATAGTTAACTGATAGCAACCATAACCCCCCACCATTTGCCTCATCAAATGCAGCAAGTTATTGAAACAGCTAACGTTAGTAACGTTGCCAGGTTCAAGTTAGAAAGCTGCGTTTTCACCCTAAAATATAATTTCAGCCATTTGTCACAGCATAACATTACACTGTATAAAGCAGGGTTTATTTAGTTGCCATGAGCCATCGGCAGATCATTGGAATGTTACTTTTCCCCGTCGATTAGAAAATCGTCAGGAAGCAACATTGTCACAATGTTCGAATGTTACCTTGTCCTGATGGTTGTGTTTCTCCAGCCAACAGTTTGACAATATCAGAATGATTCAAGATTTACCTCTCATGCATAGTCCTGCAGTGTCGGACAAATTTGTATGTTGCTGAAATTATGTTATATGTACAGTTGACAGAGATACAGCCTACGACTATTGACATTTAGTTCATAAGTTTAACATAAGTCCTTTTTTTTTTTTAAGTAAATGTGAAATGTTGAGAAATAACATATTCACTTTATATAAACAAAAAACAAAGCAATGTTGCACAAATCAGATGGGATACAATGTAGTGCCAGATACGGTATGCAGCAGCGTTCAAGGGCACAACAGAGGTTCCTGGGATTGTGAGTCCGAGACGTGTTTTGCAAGATGGAGAGTGTGGGGGTACGGAGACCTGTCAGTATCCTTCACATAGCCTCAGCATGCTGGTCTTTCATGACTGCACGAGTCATAGTTTTCTAGCCAGCTCCTCTTTTTTGGGTTGGGGGGTGGGGGGGGGGGGGGTGGGGGGGGGGGGACTTTGTTCTGGTGCTCTTTTGTCCCTCAGATATCAGATTTCCTTTCAGTTTGAGTCTCTGAGCTCCTGATGAGATGGGGGAGAGGGAGGGCTGAAGACGGCAGCGGCCGTTCTTTCTTTAGAAACAGCTGTCCGTTAAGGGTCATGCTGCATTCAAGCAAGCTTCAGCCTTTTTTTTTTTTTCATACCCCCAGATGTTTTACAGAGAAATAACCAAATTGAAAACAATGGAAAAAAAACTATATGTGAAATGAATCTGAGCCCTGTACTATAGCATGTTTGTGTCTGGTATTTAATGAATTGGTGTTACTAGCACATATTAACACCGGGCGATTATTGAAATTCCAGCAACCCAGAGTCCTTCATTCATGCTAATGCCTCCGTCACACAACGAGCCTCTTTCTGTTCCCTTGAACCCAGTATTTAATGCATAAATTGCGGGTCTTTGCATTGTGTGGTTTACAAGGTCAAGGGTCAAGGGTCTGCCGGTCAGTTAGTTAAATTGGCGTGCTCTTTTTGATAATGGATTACTGACTTGGTGATGGCTTGATGCTTTGTGTCCTTTTTTTTTTATCAGGGACAGAAATAGCACACAGACACAGAGGATTAGAGGTCAACGCAGACAAACGTGCCTTTCAGTGAATCCCGGAGACATAAGAGGGGACATGTCTGGCTCGACCAACAGTGATTGGATGGAAAGACCTACACTTGGACTTGGCAAACTGAAAGATAATGCGTATGTCTATGTAATTCCAGGACTGAAAATTGCATTTTCTATGCAGAGGGTCCATCATTAAAAAAAAAAAAATCTACAAAACAGGGCAGCATTTCTGTAATTAAAGAATAAATCCGGGCTTTAAAACCGTAAAGACTAAAACCTGTACTCTGGTGTCAATCCTTAGTCAGTGCAAATAATGCAAAGATTGTACCATTTTTGGCACCACATATATTTTACCTGAAGGTTACCAGACTTTTCCAGTAGGGCGTGAGAAGCCTTCAATGGCTTGTACGTTACCTTGAATTATATCTCTATATGGTGCTGAGTAGAATATAAACACTGTACACTGCCCTGAAAAAGGGAAAAAAGAGAAGGGTGGAATTGTCTTGTTGCATGATCATTTAAAAAGCTGTCACAGACAACTAACTGCATATTTACTTGATAAAACAAGGTCCTACCTGAGATACTGTATGAACCCAAATATACAGTATATGCTAGCCAACCATACCAAACATCATATTGTACAGTGATGTGAGACCGAGCATGTCAGTTGTGTGTGTACAAATGTGTGCCTGCACATATGCGTGTGCACGTGTCCATCTGTGTGTGATGAATGAACTGACTATCTTTAATTACATTGATGGTTAGCAGCAACATGAGATTAAAATATTAATGGAAAATGTGGCTGGCTGCAATGTGTACATGTTGCTCTGGGAAATGTAGTAGCAGAAATAAAATAACTCTTTATTGATAACATATCTTTAGCATTCTGACGTTTGAATGAGAATTAGGTGTCAAAAGAGTATTTACAGTTACTTATTAGAGCAATGTGGACCCACATGAATGTTATTACTGTAAGAGATTAAGCAATTGATTCCTTACAATGGACCTAGAGTTTATCGAAGCCTAGCCACATAAACGCATGTCACTCATCACCCGTGGAACACTGGAGTCAGCAAACACTACTTGATGGAATTAGAACTCTTTGGTTCTCTAGGTAACCTGCATTTGGACGGCTGATTTAATGAGTCTTTGAAGGTGGATTTCAAGGGGGACTATAGCCTTTTAGGACAAATATCAAACAGTGATTTTTTTTTATCCAATGCTGTGTTAGCTTTTCGTTGTCGTTATTTATAGATGGATGTCAATATCATAACAAAGGAACAAGATTAATATCCCATGACACTCGCTATGACTGTGATTGGGCAATTAGCATCATTATTTCATGCACGAGAAAGCTACCAAAAGTTCTAGAGTTGATTCTAGGTGTGGAATTTGGATTCTGTTGCAGTTGTCTCTCTACATGATGACCAAATAAGTGTCAATGCCAGTAAAGGAGGCTGAAAAATCAGAATAAATGGATAACTCGAGCGGAACATAGTCAAAAAAATTGGGAGTGCCCAAATTAAATACGTTGTTAGGAACCAAGAACGAACTGGTGAGCTCAGAAATACGTAGCAAACGACCAGTAGACCATAGAAGACAACTGTAGTGACCAAAGAATACTTTTCAACTGCCGAACAGATTAAGAACACTCTCCAGGATGTACGTATGGATGTGTCAAAGACTAGAAAGAGAAGACTATGGCAGCATAACCTCACCACAAACAGGAACTGAAGATGGCTGCAGTACAGGCCTGGCAGAGCATCACCAAGCAAGATACTGGGCCCTATCTTGGCGATCTTGGCGCTTAGTCTAAGCGCATGGCGTAAAGTCCATTTTGGGCGTGTCCAAGTCCACTTTTGCTATTATAACGGCGTGTTTTTTTGGCGCTAAGCACGGCGCAAGGTGCAACTGGGCTGAACCTAGTCGCTTCATTAATTATAGGTGTGTCTTGGGCGTGACATGCAATAAACCAATCAAAATGTCATATCCCATTCCCTTTAAAAGCCTGCTTTTCCACCTTGGCGGATTGCTTGATGGCGAAACAGACATGCTCGTGCGTGTTTAGTATGATCAAGGAATAGGCTAAATGGAGTATGATCAATATTATTCGGACTAACCATTAGCCTATGAGTTCCCGGTAATTCCAGACAGGGCTGTTATTTTACAAAATATATGCGGTTAAATTTCGTTAAAAGGACCTGCAACAGCAGAGAATAAGCTATCAATGGCTTCAGTCTCACCTTAGAAAACGCCAAATTAGCCTGCTTGTTCAGCGAATTTCGTTTGATTATGCAATGAAAGTGTCAAACATCAATTCCAAGAGGCTGTTCTCATGGAGTTCTCGAAGTTCAAGCTTCATCCAAAGTTCATTAGGCTACCTGCATAGTAGGCTAATATTGATTAATAACATACATACCGTTATTTTGCCTTAATGATGCCACTAAATAGCCTACAATAAAGCTGTCAGGTTCGCAACCCATATGTTCACGCATATTTCCCCTTGTTTAATAATGTCCTGTTTATGGAAATGTGACCAACCTGTTTTACTCGTAGCGTAATCCTTTAAAACAATCCACTTTCCCAGGAAGACAGTGAAACGTGCGACTTACAGCAGGGGAAACAGAGAACATGCAGCGCACGCGCAGAGAATGGCATTAAAATTAATTGTGAATTAATTGTGTAACGTGCTGCAAATTTGTTTTAGTTTCTAATTAGACGCTTAGTTCTCTTTAAAATCGTTTTGTTCAGTTATGGAATAACGGGTGAAATCAGCTGGGTTTTAAACAGTGAGAGTATGGAAACCTGGTCACTGTAATTTAAAAAATATGAAGGACGAAGAATAGCTAAGGTTACAATTTAGTTAACATGGTGACATCTCCGTTTTTTAACCATAGGCTATCGAAAAAAACCTTATGCACAGCGAATCCGCTGTAGCCTAGGCTATTTGAAAAACAATAAATGCAATATTCACTGGACAAGGTTTTGAACTTTTTTCAGTCACAAATCATTCTATTTACTTACAGGCATTATTCATAGATAAACAGAGCTGTATTGTAATGACATCTGAAGCGCATTTTCATAACTTAAATGTCCGTCTATTGCCGTGCGCGAGTTTTCCATTGAATGACAATTCACACATTAGGTGTAAATGACAATTCGCGCATTAGGCTTGATATAGGTGTTATCAGCTGTTTTTTAATGGATAGCCATTGTCCCGTACCATCGCACATCGCCTGTATGTTGATGGAATGGGCTGAAAGCAATTTAATGTGCATGGCATTCCCCTTCGCTGAGGGAAAGGTAGGCTATGGACCCTTTTATTATTATGTATTTTTTGATATAGGCTACACAATAATACTATTTCACATTGTAATCTTGATATTTTAATCATGCTTGTGCGCGCCCCTGTGTGTAACAGACAGGATGGTACGCGCATTGTGCACACGCCTTTGTAGACGCACTTATATGCGCCGTTAAAATAACATGTATACAACTGCGACATGACTTTAGACCAGGTCTGTGGTGGTTCTAGCGCAAGCGCTTTCTGCTGGCTCAAGATAGCAATACGCCAAAAAGAATCCTGGCCACTCCTCATCTTAAGACCAACACGCCCAAACGGCGCAAGAGTACATGCTAGTTAAGCGGCGTGAGCGTTAGAATGCGCCTACCGCCGGGTGTAAGATAGCAAAGACACTTGCGTTTGGGTTAGCGCCGCTTTGCGCCGGGTGTAAGATAGGGCCCACTGAGTGTTTGTTGATATCGATGGGTCGCAGACTTCAAGCACTCATCAAATTCAAAGGCAACAAAGTTCTAATTATGACAACTTTATTTCAGATTATGTTAATTGATCCAGTCATTTTTCCTGAAATGAGGGACTATGTATAAAAAGGGTGGTATTTCCTACACAGATCACCTGTTATGGATTTCAGTATCCTAAAATTAAACCCGACAGTCTGCACTTTAACCTCATATTGTTTTATTTCAAATCCAACATGTTCAATGGGAAAATAAGTCAGGAGAGACAACCCTTAAAGTATCCATCCACATCTTCTGCATATCTGGCAGCATAGTTGATGGTTTGATGATCGTTTGATACCTCAGATCATTGATTACTTTCCAGGTTTTAACTCCAAGCTAGTAAACTACCTGCCCGGAGGGGCAGTATCAGCTACCAGAAATCAAATTTTACTAACTGGTTAACCAGCAATTTAGCTTACTAGGTATTCTCCAAAGGGAAACAAGAGATGATTGTATGTGTTTCTTTTTAAAAATTTATTTTCACACGTTTGCAGACAGTGACTGTTCATACTCTTGCTTGCCAACGGACTGGCTGAACTCCCTTCAACGTGCACCGTGAGTCGGCTACCAACAAAGATGTTCTAATCCAAAGATGTCGTTACGTCCTCTCATTTCTATCTGGTCCTTATGTGCATTGTGGGTCAACATACAACCCTCTCCCATCGAGGTAATATCTTATCACTGTTTTATTATCGTGGAAGGAACTAGCAATGTGGGGAAGAGGGGATTATGGGTTTACCAAGGTATTTTCTGTGCCATATTTAGAAGAATACTTTTCAATCGTATAATCCAAAATCAAAATGAATAAATATTATGAATGATGAATTTGAAAAAAAAATTTTTATTTTATATCTGAGTGAGGCCAAAAATAAAATTTAAAAAAACCGTGTAAGCACATGCCCTCTCAGTTTGAATGGGCATGACGCCACTGTATATATACACATTTTTAGAAATATGAAAACCTGAGTTTTTTTTTTTTCTTTCATTGGAGATAACTGTTGAAGGATGTTTGTGGCCTACAAGCCCTCTTGCTTTGGAATTAACCTGATCTCCATGCCTCTCTGTTACCAGCTGCCAGGCTTTGAAGGATCCATTGTTTCTTTCTGTCTGCGGGGTGGCTTTCCTCATGCCTAGATTTGGCTGACTGGCCTGTTCAGTGAGATACAGCTAAACACAATTAATATAAATATTCATAGAAATCAGAGGGTTGTGATTAATATGGCGTGTGTGTGTGTGCAAGGGTAGAGAACATTGAATGCATGTATGCACGGTTGTCTTATCTGGCCCCTACAGACCCCTTTCTATGTATCAGCACATCTAACTGGAAGAGAGCTCTGGGTAACCAAGAATTTCATTAAAATCAAAAAAATTGATTTCTAGTGGGTGTTTCCTCGCCACTTGCAAACAGATCCAGCGGGCTGTCAGGAAAGCCAAGGCAGGCCTTGGCTGACCCAGCGGGCAGACTTTTACAGAACGAAGACAGGGTCCAGCTCCGGTATCCATATTCCTCCCTGGATAACCATCTCACCCAGTCCCCATGCAACCCTGCCTTCATTTCCCCTTATGATGAAATATAACGGCTAAATTAAGTTAGCTTCACTATAAGCAAAGCATCCCATCTATGGAAAATGAAGTGGAGTAACATTCCAAGAAATGGCAAGTGAATCATCATATCTATAGCATTCTGCTGAGCTCACACAAAAAAAAAAGCATAAGCTTGCATTGGGTTATGGTTATTTTACATTATGTTCTGCTTGGGCGAGCCCGTGCATACTAATATATCTGTATATGTATATTTTTACAAGCTAATACATCTGGACAAGTACTGAAGCCTTTTGGTTTAATGACCTGGGTCAAAGGTACAACTGCTGTTCCCTGTTTGGGAGACAAACCTTTTGGCTACAAGACTACTTTCCAAACCAATGCTCCACTCTGCGCTTGTTTTAGGAGCCATTTATTATTTACTGCTATTTATTTTAGATGATACCATATCTCACAGTTAGCCTCGGATAAGGAAATATTAAATGACAGTTGTCTGCGGTTCTTTAATTAACGTCGCCCCTTATACGCATCTCTGCCAGAACAACCCCCACCCATCCCCCGACAGCACCCCTTTGTATGCACAGCCATTACCGAGGTGACAAGATACCATCTTTTCAGTGAGGAACAGGCCCCAATGTGGACAGGTCATTCCCAAGTGTTTTGCAAATGAATGCATTCCAGCCAGCCTCCAGGACAGCTTGGATGCATAGTTGTCGCCCCCCTTTCTACACCCCCAACCCACCCACGCCCCCCAACCACCACCCCCGACCTCAACCCACACACACACACACACACACACGCACACACACCAACCCTACATGGCTCACGAGTGTGCGCAGGAGGGGGGTTTGCTATTAGCCCCTTTATTAACTGCCATTGTGGCCTGCCACGATTCTTGCTCGCTTTTTTTTGTCTAAGATTCTAGAACATAAGAATACGTAACGAGTACAATAAACCAATCCGTCCAACTAGGCTCACCGTCCACCCTATAATCTTTAAAATTTACCTTCCATTGTTCAAATTCCCCCTTTCTAGTGCAAAACTAAGCTTGTTTGGCAATTCTTGACCGCCGCCCATATTTTCCTCAATGGGCTATAGAGTAAACTTAATAAATAAAACCGTTTTAAATGGAAAAGTGTGTCTCTCTTTTTTCAGCTGTCAAGAGGTGCATAAAATAATAATATTCCAGTAAATGCTGTAGGCATTATCGAAAGATTAGTGAGGTAGAGATGGAATTCATCAATCTCTGTGACATTCAGTAATGATGCACACGACAGTGATGATTGACTCTTAATTTACTGACGTGATTGTAGCCCCACTTCTCGCGCATGCTAACCGCAATTAATCAAGTTTATGATATAATAAACGCGGGGCAAAATTGCCATCTCTCCCCATTTATTGTGAAACTACCAAGTTTTGGAGCTAAGCCTTCCCGCTATACAAATCTCGCAGTCGTGTAGGAATTTATTATGTTTTCACGTGAACGTCAATATATAACAGAAACAGAAGTTCATAAAAGCACAATGCGATATTTAGTGCCAACAATATAAGTGTCAGCATGGTCTTAATTTCAGGTAAACACAAAGCTGAATGTGTCTATTGAATTATTCTAAATAAGGCTAATTGTGAATTATAATAATAATAGTTAGTCAGTGTGATGTAGGCGTTATGGACTTGTCACCAGATGGTTGCAGAATCCAGGCAGGAACCTACTGTCTCTCCGCTATGTAAGGTAATTCATATGAATTGATTAATGTAACATTGTTCTGTATCAATGCAGCCACATTGGCAATGTACAACATAGTGGAAATAAGATTAGTCACGTTCTGAGATGTGACGCCACGTCTCGGCTATTCTGCCCGTGCCAATAGCCGCAATCTGCAGCAACAGAGAAAATGCAGTCAGCTGCATCATCCGTACCTCGCGCCACGGCGCAGCAGGGTTGGCCTCCTGGGTTTCCCCTGCTTGGGCTGTTGCTGCGTTGGGACAGACCCTGGGCAAACTCTGCAGCAGAGTGACAACCCAGAGCCCAAATGATTTATTTTTATGTTTATGCACCATACGCACAGGCACACACACACATACGTATAATGTGTGCGTGTGTGTGTGTGAATATTCTTGTAATATGTTATTTTTACACTTAAAAAAAAGGAGAGCAGCCATGTGGATCATGTTTCGCCCGCTCACACTGTTTCACCACATTGTATCTCTGTCACAGATGGCGAGCTTCAGGTGGAGTCATCTTCGGGATCACAGAGTGAGACATCAACCCATCTCTCTCTCTCTCTCTTTCTCTCTCTCTCTCTGTCTGTTGTTCTCTGTGTCTCACATTGTCGGTCTCTCTCTCCTTCGCTTTTCTCTCCTTGGCTTTTCTCTCCATCTGTGACACCATTTTGTCTCTATCTATCTGTCCCGTTCACTGTCCTGCGCGCGTCTCCTTCATAGTAAATATTTTACATGTGAATCAGACGAAACGGCGCAGTATATCCGAACCGAATGCAGACGGCTGCCGGAGGAATTTTCTGATGTCGAAGAATCTTCCTACTGCTCAGCTCGAAAATAGCCCACCCGCAGTATTACAAAGCACAACTCCAGAAGGAGCGTAGACACATGCAGCGTGATTCGTTCCTACACCGTGTGAAACGTACCCAGGGAAACTTCCTTAACTTATTCAGACATACACTTCCTTGCGTTTTTTTAAAAACTTTTTAAATAAGAATAACAATGTAAACTCTAGGTCGAGAAGCCTTGTGGCCTGTTTCTTGTAAAGGTTCTAATACAAGAAACAGCAATACGTGTGACTTATATGTCAGCCATGCTCAAAGAGGAACAAAATAGAAACTTATTTTTAGGTTGCAGAACGTTATGAAAAACATTGTGCTTTTGTGTTTGTGTTAGGCCACAAACCCATCCTTAAAACATTTTTGCAGAACAAAAACATAAGTTTCTCTGGATATTGTTACAACACAGTTGTGGTTTGCGAGTGGTACAAAAATAAGTGTTGTAAAAATATTGCTGCAATGTTGTTCACCACAACAAATTGGTAAATGTTGCAATAAGATTTTGCTTTAATTGTGTTCTACCTTCTGAAAGGTGTTACCCAGCAAATTATGTGGCAAAGCTTTCAAAAAAAATTGTTCAAAAGCAGCTCAGAAGGTGACAACCAAATAATTTATTGGTGTTCTTACGACATGATACACCATACAAGTTAAGTTTTTAAGCCATGGTAAGAGTTCATGCATGTGTGCAATAAGAAAGCAATGAAGGTGGAGATAAATTATATGGTGAGTATCAATACTTGTACACTCGTACACCCTGCATTCTGATTATCTGAAGAAAAATAGAACTCAAATTATCACACATCAGGTTTTGGGGAGTTACATTGAATAACTTTCAACGCACAATTCATATGAACGTATATAACTTGACATCCAGGTGACTTTGGCAATATTTAGCTCTCTGTCCATTTTGTCCATTTCCATTCTGTAAATCTTTACCCTTAATGTATTGATTCAGAGACCCATGACCCCCAACTGTGATGTAATAGATTTCCTGACCTCTGGCTGAGAATCCGTTCAAAACAGTTCCTTTCAGAAATCTGAAACAGCAGCTGCTCCCTATTCTCTTTACCGATGTGTTTCTAAACATTAACCATAGAGGCATCAAAGGGTTACTGCTCTGTGGATTTAACAGCCTTTCATGACTTTTATGGCTTTTCTAATGGCTTCATGTTGGTACCTCTAATGCGCCCTTGATTGTTTTGCATTAAAAACAGGTTGTAGAGTACGCTGGGAGGGGGCTGGCTTTTCTAGGTGATGGTGAAGGGAGGTGGAAGATGGGTGGCGTCAAAAGAACATTGTATCGCGATGTAAGTTTTTCTTACTTTGTTAAATTCTATCAGAGGAGAAAGTGCATATCCACCTCGCCTGTCTCATAGTGGCTGCGTAACCTTCACCTCTCTCTCTCTCTCTCTCTCTGTCTGTTTGATATGATGCCGCCAAACATGCATATCCCCAGAAATAGGAAAAACCCCAACAACAACTTAATCTCACTCTACACCCACCAGGTATCTTAAAAATGACACCTCACTGAACTACAGATTCCATCTATTGACCGATCACAATGTAGATCCCCGAGCACGATCAATGTATGTTTTACTGGAGACCAATACCTCTAACTGCTCCCATTATCATTTCTACAGGTTGTATTATCTTGACACATTAGGCTTCCCATATTTCGAGCCCAGACCCCAGTATTCATCACTTAATTTCCTGAGATAAGGTATTTTCCCCCTTCTCTCGCTACATTAATTAAGTCCTTTCAACAACACGCTAATCTTGTAATGGCAAACAGTGACACTAAGGGAAGATCCATTGTTTGGTGGCAGTTTGAATGCAAATTGGCAAAACAGACTTAATTGGCACATTTTCTATGCTATCAAGATCCTCAATGGACTCCTTCAAAGCACTCAGCATTTTCATTATCACTGGAAAGTAGGAATAGTTGCGCTTGTAGGTATTTTACTCTCCCATAAATCTCTGCTTGCGCTTAACAATTAAAGGCGGGCTTTCTACAAGCTGCTCTACAGCAGTATTTTATGGTTTTATGGATTAAAGCGTGTCGCGTGCTAATGAGGTTTCGATTTTTTAGTCCTACAGTATTAGTATCCGCCATTTAAATATAAAATATCTGCACAAAAATGATACAGGCTACACACTGATGCTAATGGTTGTTGAGAACTGACCACTAACTAATGTGCTAGAGTGAGGCAAGTTTTCTGAACAAATAAACACCACTAACAACCTCCAGGCAGGTCCCAGTTTTAGTTTTTGTGCATCTCGGCCGGTGTCAGGGTTTATCAGATGTTCTTGGCTCCCCTGCTGTCTGCATTTGGTTCCTATTTAAACATCTCAAAGCCAATAAAGAAGCGAGTCAATTAAAAAAGCCCAGACGCTTCATAGTCAGGAAATGGCCCAATTACAGCCACCCCGGGGAGCAGCCATGAGTTAAAACTGAAATACTTTTTTTTTTAAAAGGCAATGGTTTAGTGTTTCAATCTCCCAGCTAATCTCCAGAGGCAACGTGACAGTGTGTCGGTCACCGATAAGGGCTCCTGTCTGTCATCTCCGAGTCTCGCATTCAGCCTTCCTGTTAATTCAGCCAATTGATGTGAGCAAGGGTCGCGCGGATCGCGCTGTGTGGTACGGGGGGAACGAAAGGGCGGTGGCCTCTCCGCCCGCTTCATACCACAGGGGGCTCTGTATCGTAAAATCCTTTAGCGATCAGGTAATATTGTGTAAAAACACAGGGGGGAAAGTGAGAGATGCTAAACCAGAGCGGGGGAGAGGTTTTTAATTGTTTGAGCTGAGCTGGCTTTCTGTGTCACTGTTGGGTTTTGCGAGTGTGTGTCTTCTCTCTCTCTCAAAATCAATTGAAAAATAATTGAAGTCCTCATTCAAGGTCTAAGGGATAGCTTTGTGCCTGAAAGTATTTACGAATTTGAGCCAATTGGTTCATTTTACACACTCACACTGAAAATCTGCATAAGAATGTTAATAATCTTAAACGTATTTTATAGAAACACACACACACACACACACACACACACACACACACACACACACACACACATCTGTAGTGAAACTTACAAGTCAATATTAACACAGCCATGATTAAAGTATTGAGTAAGTATAGGTACAGTATCTGATTTAATTTCTGATCAACGGCTCAGCATTGCTGGACTGTGACTATGGACTATCCCAGTGGTGTGTAAAATTGGCCCTGGGGCCACTTGTGTATGCTGGTTTTCATGCAAAAAAAATTATAATTTCATGCCCTGATCTAGCACAATGTCTAGTATCTATTAATGGATGCTCTTGAGGCCACAGTATGCAATGCATGCCATGAAAAATAAATGTTCTATATTTATATCCCAGGATTTTCAAAAAATCAGATCAGGTACTGCTTTAAAGTTCTCTAATGTACTATATGGCAAGTGATTTCTTTGGAAAGAAGAAGCATTTTTGAATTGATTCATTGAAAGACTGAAAGATTAATTAAACCAGTGGAATCCTTATCGGTGAAAGTGTTGACACTTGGTCAATTAATCTGAACGATTGGTGGAAGACAAATCTAATAGCATGTTAAAATTAGGTTTAAGAACAAAAACTAAGTAAGAACTTATACCTGTTTTCAGTAACATCAACCGATACAGAATATGACTGCAACACAAGCCGGTATACACAAGTGTTTGTGTCCCACTAAGCTATGCCAGTTGTCAAGAGATCATCAACATATCCACAAAACAATGTAAACATCGTTACATTATGTAAATCCAGACATGAATTGTCTTTCTTCTTCCAATCCAATAATTTATTTAGTTGTATATTAATTCCCAGGTCACATATAAATATACTTATGTGGTAGTACCAGGAACTTGGTGCTCATAGACTTTCTGCAGCATAAAAAATATGCTTGCCAGTGAGAGTGTGTTTCATCACCCACCATGCCCTCACACCCTGAACACACCAGCCCCATCATCAAGCCATCTGATAAAATCACCTCCGATAGGGCTCTAGAGGACGTAGCCTATAAAGCCATCCCACTTACAACCTTTTCTATGACAACCATTTTCACGATGGCTATTTTAACCTTCGACAGCAGGACTCAAGCGAATGTTCGAAAAGTGTAAAACTAGAGAACACAAAGGTGCATTTCGAGAATTGTCAATTGGTTTAGTATGGCTATTGCAAAGAATCTTCCATGTTATTGTGTGTTATAAAAAAAACCCTTTGAGATGAATATTCAGAAATAGGACCTGCCAGCTTTGAACCTCCCCCCCTTTGATCACAGACTTTTAGGCAGTAGGCTAGCTAAACAGATAGTTGTGCTGAGATTATCAAGGGCCTTTTACAACCACCTAAATACAACACATTGGTTGTCGAGGAAGCACGTGACCTTCCGAAGCTTTGTGATTGGCAAAGCTGCCTTGTATTGGAGATGCATTGTTTTACGCGCCAGTGCCAATGTGACAAACAAACATCGCCTCAATTCACGCCGTGTAACTGATGGTTTAGAGGCGACTGTAAAGCACAGAGGGAGCATAAAACATGGCTTTGGCTTGGGGATGGATATCTTACCGTCTCCGATAGCACAGCCAGATGGCAAATAGGTAGCTTTCCCTGTAGTGTTATAGGATTTACACAAGGAAGGGAGGATCCAGCAATATTATAGACCTGTGGTATTTGCTCCTGTGTTTTTGAGAGCTAGAATTGATCATTATGTATATGTATTATACTATATTTATTTATATATTACGTTGAATTAATTTTGAGGCAAAAGTGAATAGGGAGCCGTTCCGAACGCAGCCAAGGGGTGCGTCCCAATATTCTTCACTCCTCTCCTCCTTTCCTCCACTCCCCCACTACCACTCGTTTTCTACCCGGACATATGTGGAGGAAAGGAGGGGAGGAGACGAGTGGAGGAAAGGAGAGAGCGAGGAGCGGTGAAGAAAATTTGGACAGCTAATCTGCTTCTCCGTCATCAAAATCGCTGTCAACTATTGATGAAGTTGCCCTATCACAACCTTGACTGACACGGAGCCCACAATGAGCCCCCCGCCGCCAATCACGGATCGTACGCATGGTCAGCCCATTTAAAGCTGCAAAATATCTTGTAAGTTTCAAGTACAAGTAGTTGCATGTACAGTATAAACCATGTAGGCTACCTGACATTGCAGTTCGCGTCGAGACACTAATTAATAGGCCTACGTAATCAGCAACATTAGATCAAAGTAAAAATCACATATAATTTACTGTAATTCCAGAATCCCAATGTGGCCGATGTTTGAACATACAGAGCACTAATTCACCTCATATACTATAGCCTAGCTATACTGTGACAGCCTACATTCTGTTGCCAGTTCCTAGCATCTCACGTAGGCTAATTCGGAAACATTTCCGTAGATTAGCAAAACTAAGTGTCGCGTCATGTTATCGGGGTTATTATTCCCAATGTTCATAGTATTGCAGCGTTCACACCGAAAAACAATTATTTCCCACTGTAACATCTGAAATCATATTTAAATATGTCCTTTGGAAACAATTGGTTGAATAAATGAATTAATGCATATTCACATACTGTAATAATCTGTCATGCTTATTTATGTTTTTTAGTCATGTTCAGTTAAGCAGCTTCTCTGACGTTTTCCTTCATCAACCACAAAAACAATATGTGACATGGCCGTGCAAGGATGGGACATCTTACAACACTTCCACAGGTTGGAAAATAGTATGGAGGGTATTTTTCACATACTGCATGTCGCATACGGGTATATGGTATATGGTAAAAAGTACACAGCAAGTACACAGCTGCTAGTACACCAATAACACTGTAAAAATATGCATGTGATACAGTCAAACAGCATAAAACACAAAACTATGAAATAGTTTTTACAGTACTTCAAGCAGAAACGACATCCGCCTCTGTACGTCTTAATTGTACGCCACAGATGACACCAAAAACACCCACAAAGTGGACGTAATATAACCGTTCGTCCCTGACGCCATGAACCCAGGCCTTAGGTTTTGCCATGCATTGCCCTCTCCTTGAACCTCAGATGTGCACTCTCCTTGACTGTTTGTACGAAGCAGTTGATAACATTGGGCCAGATTTGTTTTTCAGGGGGTTTGCTCTAAAAAAAGAAAGCGCACGTTTCCTCTCGCGCCTTCCCCCCCTTTTTCCTGTTATGTCATTCCCGGGCTGTTGTTTTACGCTCTGCCCTTTTTTCCAGACTCTGACGTCAAATTATTTTTCCATCGCAGTTCGTGTTATCTCATGATAACCGGCCCGTCCTTAGGCCGCATTTCTTCCATTACGACTATGCGGTTCCAGAACAGCCAGCACTGTCTCTGCGTGGAACGAACAGAGGACGAGAATATTTGGGGTTTTTATTGGCGCGGTTTTAGTCCGCGGTCGCCATTATCGTTATTATTTGCGCGGAGATCGCGGCGTCGTGAAAGACCGACGCGTTCCTCCGTCGATTCCAGAGCCGCCGCGGTGCCGTCTACGGATTCTTCGACAGAAGCAACGCCGAAGAACTGACCAAACGAAGGAAGAAAAACAGCCCTGCCGCCTCCGCTGTATGTGGGGCAATGGGAGAGAGGGAACGTGACTGACAACTAAGCAGATGGCATGCGAAGTGGCCTCTTGAGACACTGAGAAAGTCATTTATTTTTTTCCCCCCTCGCGTTTGTTTTATTTATTTATTTTTTCGTTTCGTAAATTAATCGAGCGCCGAATTGCTCCGTCAACTGCAATGCCTCACTTCTTATTTTTGCGGCCAGGGGAGCCACTCCTCCCTCCGTGCCTGTATTGCGACGGCAGCCCTTAGGTCTGGCCTATAAGCTTAACCTACGTATCCCGACAAATGCTCACATACTGTCGTTTCACGAACGCCTATATACCCCCACATGGACAGTTAGCTGAGCAGCCTTTTTCTATGCACTTCCTGTCACGTGTCTTGTGACATCGCAGCGGTCTTGACAGAATAGACACAGCTGGACATGCTACCTGAAAGACACAGCTATTACACAATCTTCACGCGGCAACATATGTACACATGCTCCCAGTGCGCCTAGATATGAATAGACAGTGATACGCAGTTCACACTTTGTTCCGCCCCCCCTCCATGAGTTACAACCAATTTAAATGTGTGACTCGAGGCCAGCAGGAAAATGGTGTGTGTGTGTGTTTCCCAGTGTCATGGTATCATGTTCTCTAATAGCTGGACAGCTGTGGAACCGAAACCGCTCCTCTACCATAGAGAACCATGCTTCAAGGAGCATGACTAAGAGGCTTAGAGGTCTTTCTAGATCTGGAGCCCTTTGTAATCAGCCAGCCAGCATGTCCCCAGCACTGTGGTCTAGAGTTGATGAATACCGTACAAGTTTAGTGTGTCTATGGTTTCACTATCCGGTCCTACAGTGAAGTTTTTTTCAGGGCTGCTATAGTCTTGAACCCATCAGCTGGGTGTCCCGGCTGATTTATTAATTTCATAAAAAGATGAAAGGACTTGGAAGCAGCGCTGTTGACACTCCTAAAGTCTCAGTGCAGCGTCCTCTGTGTTTAATTCTAAGTTGCCAGACTCCACAGTAATTATAATGAGACACACAAACCCGCGCACAGACTGCTCTTTGATGGGGGTTCGCATGCAAGCCTGTCGTGTTTTTTTGCTTAGCTGGCTGTTTTGCGCTCGCACTGCGAGGTGTTTTCATTGGCCCGTCACCCACTGTACCAACACGCCCGTGACACCCCAGCGCGGGCAAACAGAACCAATTGGACATGCTCTATAAATCATCACCCACATGCCTCCATCCCTGGATGGAAAAATATGGGGGGGGGGGGGGTGGTGGTTGGGGTGAGCACAGGCAAGGGGGAGGGAGAGGGGAAGAGAGAGGAACAACTGGCAAACATTCCAGTGAGGGAAATGGAGAGGGCATTCAGTATCAGCAGCTGGAAGCACTCAAGGCTTCTGACAAAAAAAAAAGAGAGAAGGGAGAGAAAATGAGATAGAGGGGAGTTACCAGCAGCTATGGGTTTACAGTGGATGAGCACCGATAGACTGAAGGCCACAATGGAGAGCGGTGCCAGGTGTGTGCAGGACCCGGGCCGGCGTGAGCACACCTCAGCCCGCCTCAGGAAGTCTTGCTTGTTTGAACTTTATGCTAAGCGCTAAGAATAACAAGAATAGAATACCGTTTGCGCAGGTTTGTGATTAACATGCCTTCTCTTTTTAATGTCAGCAACGGATGCGTTGGAAGGAAATGCTTTGATTTATATATCTGCGGTACAGTAGTTCCCATAAAACACGCATATTCCGTTTCCTGTAAAGCATGTTGTGTGGGCATTGTTCCTCTACATTGTTTATCAGTGTTTAATTGAAACTTGCACCTATTCCGTGGCATTGAAACACAGTTTACAAAATTGATAGCAGCACGTGCCAAAATTTTGTGCTATAATGCAGTGTTCTCATCTTAAATGTTACGCTTGTAAGGCTGCTGGGTAGCTCACTCGGGAAAAGCGCCGCTTGCTGCACAGGAGTGAGCGCCACAGTCTTGGATCAAATCCGACCCGTGCCAGTGCCGACTGTGGCCGGCAGCCCAGCAATGGAGGCGCACAGTTGGCTTCATGTCGCCCAAGGGTTATATAGGAGGGATTCGGTTGGCGGGGATAGTGGGGTTCAGTGCTACCGGCTACCCCTGTTGGCTGTCTGGGCGCCCGCGGTTTGCTTTCTGCACACAGGTATGATTGGGTCTCCTCCGCTACCGCCCTGCGCGTGCATAGCTCGTGGCTGCAGTGTGAAAAGAAGCAGCTGGCTGACACCACGTTTCGGTGGAGAACCGCGAGTTGTCTTCACTCTTCCGAGCTGGCAGCTGGAGGCATACATGAGCACACTTGTACAGGACATTCCAAATGCAGGTTAAAAAAAAAACATGTTATGCTTGTATATAATTTGGGAAAATTAGGCTCACTTAAGCAAATTCAAATGTCTCGAGCATTTAGCATGTAGAAAAACAGGTGATTGCACTTCCTTTGCCTGCTTGTGAATATTTAGTTAACCACAGTTAAATTTCCCTTCCTGGATCCACATCTCTGTCCCTGGCTGGGGTGTGTCTGCAATTCTGAGATTCAGAAGCCAGTCTTCATCCTCTCTGTATCAGAATCAGAGTAATTTGCTCCAGCGTCCTGTAGGCCAGTTTAAGAACCTTCCAGAACCTTCTTCATTTCATGCCCCCTGAGAGATGCTCGCAGAAGGATAAGGACACTGTAGGCTCAACTGTCCAGCACGGAAGCATGGAGATCCCCCCTGTCACAACCCCACACACCCCAGCCCAACAAGACTGCTACCAATTAAAGGAGCTCAAATGTGGTTAGAGTCACACATGTTCTACAAATTATTTCATGAAGGATAAGTTCTGGAAGGGACAAACTGTAGAATGTTTAACAAGAAGAAAAGCAGGACAGGCCTGCCTTAAAACAGCCATACCCTTTCGATACATAATAGACAATATATTCTCCATATACAGTAGCTGTATACCTTTCCCTTTGTGAAAATACACATAGTCGTAGGGAGAAGGATTAAGAAGTGTATATTTTCAACCACAATATAACTTGAAGATAGTATTTATGTATAAATGCACAGCTAAGCCCTTAGTGTGTTTGATGTTTGTTTTCTCTCTCTCTCTTTAAAGGATCAGAATCAGATCGCGCTCTGACACCATACTGTTCAGGGTTGACTGAATGTCCTCATAAGTGCATTCAAAGCTCTTTCACATTTCTGGCATTTCATGTCAATCTTATAGCCTTCTGATGTATTTCATAGGTGTGAAATCAGGTGTGATGGTGTACATGCTATATTTTCTGGCCTGTCGATACAATACATAGTTGCACATACAGTATATAGTATTTTTATATTCCGAACAGCAGCTACCTTTCCTTTGCAATTTTCTAGCGATGACATTACCTTGGAGCATTAAAACTGCTTTTATAAATACCAGTTGCTTCACATGTTCTAGACCGATCAAATTAGTTAAAACATTAAGGTCTGTGGTTTTTATAAAGGAGACACGCCTTTGTTTTTATGCACACAATTCTTGTGTTCAGGTTGTGTAACCCATTGTCTAATTAATTGAAAAGGTGAAAAGCAGTGGATTATGCTATAGAATGAATAGTGTGTGCTACAGAATTCACTTGCAAATTTACCTCCTCTGCAGAGGCTGGCAATTAAATTTCTAATCCACTCAGGTTTCCCATCAGCCCCAGCCAATGCTTTCTGTACACAAATGGGCTTAATTGTAAAAGCCATCTTGATTTCTTTTTGAAACCTGGGAACTGAAAATGTGAATGTTAAATCAAATTATTTTCGCCTGTTAGGTCTGTTCTCTCTGCATTTTTTTGAATTATTGGTTGTCTGACTGTTTGCATGTGTTCTCGTTTAGTCCCTCTCTAACATGTTTGTGGCACCGTTTGAATCATAATTGGATTATTGGTTTCAGTATTGTTTGTTGTACTTGTCTCATTAGATTATTGCAGTCACCTGTGTCATTGTGTATTTAAACCCTCAGTTCCCATATTTCAATGCTTGGTTTTAGTTTCACTCTCTTCCTGGCCATTGTTAGACTTAGTGTATGCCTAGTGCTACTTAGTCTTGTTTTTCCTCTGTTTGTTATTTTAGTTAGTTAGCAGTGTTTGTCAGAAATACAATTTCATTAATTCACTTATATCCGTTTTGCATTTCTCTGCATTTGGGTCCAGTTCCAAATCCATATCACACCAAATCACTTCTTTGTCGTTGACAGGTAAACTGCATAATCTGGATTCCTGGGCTCGTGTCACGCACATGATCACACTGTGATCCGATTGGACAATTTGTAAAGCTTCCTCTTGATCATTTTCTACCGGTTGTAATTGATGTTCTGCAGAACCTTTTCCCCTCTTCTTTCCCAAAATCAGTGGAAGTGCGGCCATTCGAGTGATTTTTGTAGCTCTTTGCCCCACTCTGCACTTTCTGCTTCAGTAACCTGCAGCATGTAATCAGAGAGCACATAGGACTTGCAACAATACGATCTCAATGGGGTGAACTAAAGACACACCTCCAAGCGTGTCTTTGGGCATTTGAGAATAAATCAGTTTCTTGACTACTCAACAACTGGGAAGAAAGGAGAAGAACGCTGGGAGTATCGTCTGTTTTCAACGAGCCCCTCTTCTAATGACTACTCGCCCGCCATTTACAACCAAGAGTAATGAAATCAAGAACATGTACAAACTACACAGTAACATCGTGTTTCCTTCAACGTCTACTTGAATGTGTACCAGCAAAAGGAAATTAGGCTTTTTAATCTTTCTTAATGTGATTTGCAGTCTATCCATTAACGTGAAATAACCGAGAAATAAAAGTCCAGTTCACGCCACTCAGCGGAGCCAAGCACAACAGTCATCACTTCGCGTTCCTCTGCATATTAATATGCTTACGGTTTACTTTGGAAGCACATTCTAAATGGACGTTAATTTGTTTTGAACCTGAGCTTAAAAGCATTGAAGAATGTTGTGGTTTAATTATGCAATTTATCATTGGCAGTGCTATGTAGCATGAACTATTGGAGAGATTTTCAATATGGCTTTTCATGACTTTCTGAACCTCACTTCCCTACACACAGAGCCAGCTGTATACAGAAAACCTGAATATGTTCAGTTTCAACACCCATTAACATCAATTACTCATTTCACTAACTGCTGGTACAGATGGCAAGGAATTGCAGTTTATTTTAAGTTGTCTATTTACATGATGTTGGAGTTGTGGAGGTCAAAGGTAGGTCATGTGGATCTGGCATTAGAGATTGCTGTTTTAAAGGAGGGGATAATTTGAATTTGTAGGACCTAGCATAATAAGTAGCCTACATTTAATCCGCTCTCACACACGGCACCATAAGTGATCTGTGAAAAGACCACATACATGTCCTTCACAAGTTCTCTATAAAAAATAGAGAATGTGTGAAGGACATGTACAATGCAGTCCATAATATTTGTGCAGTGACAACATTTTAGTTTTTTTTCTTTCCGTACCCCTGCATATTGGATTTAAAATAAAACAATGAATATGAGGTTGAAGTGCAGACTTTTAGCCTTAATTTAAAGGTATTTGTATCCATATCCAGTGATCCATGTAGGAATTACAACCGTTATTATACATAGTCTCCCCATTTTAGATGACCTAAAGTAATTGGACAAATTAACATAATCTTAAATAAATATTTAGCACTTGGTTTCAAATGCTTTTCCAATGCTTTGCATTGCACTGTCTGAAGTCTACAACCCACAGACATCACCAGACATAGAGTATCTTCCCTGGTGATGCTCTGCCAGGCCTGTACTGCAACCATCTTTAGTGCCTGTTTAACCCCTTTGACACATGGAACCTGTAACTTTGCCAGGTTAAATTTTCCGGGATAGGTAGTGGTTTTCCCAATTCACATTTAGGTCTCCTATACAGAAGATGTCTGTGTCGAGTCTGTAGCCAATGGAGCTCAGTTATATGATCGCAAATAGCTAACGTTAACAATGAAAGCATGGGATATCAGCTAAAAATCAATACTTATGTGCGGAGTTGTTTTCAGTAAAATGCAACAAAAATTATTCTGTTAGCCAAGTTAAATAGCGAGCTATAGCTGCCATTAATATGTGGGGCTAGCCAACTTGCTCCATTGCGTAAAAAACAACTTAAAACTGGAAGAGCCTGTCACAGATGTTTACCAAGGATAAGTATTGCATAGCGAAGAAATTTGTGCAATGATGACAATTTTGTAACGGTGTATAGGCAAGTACAGCGACGCTGTTCATTCCGTTCCTAAAATAAATGTTCAAATTTCCCTCAGAAAATCACACAATAGAGCTCCAATATCTACTATGTGCAAATTAAGTAACATACTTAAAGACATGCAAGAATTGTTGAGAATGCAAATTCAGTAAAGTAGTTAACTCTCGGCTCCCCGAGATGGCATGTTGACCAATATAAAATAAAACAATTACACTCAAATGTAACTAAGGTTGATATCAGAGACTTAAAATTACCAAGGGTTACAACAGAACACATCTATGCCTACATCCTGGAGAGTGTTCTTGATCTGTTTGACAGTTCAAATTGTTTTTTTCTTCACAATTGAAAGTATTCTTCAGTCATCCACTACAGTGGTCTTCCGTGGTCTACCAGGTTGTTTGCTATTGGTGAGCTCACCAGCGCATTCTTGCTTCTTAACAATGTACCTTCTTAACAGTTGATTTTGACTCACCAAATGTTTTGGCTATGTCTCTGATCAATTTATTCTGATTTATCCACCCCATGACGGCCTGCTTTACTGGCATTGACACATCATTGGGCCTCATGTTGAGAGACAACAGCAACAGACTCCAGATGCAAGTTCCACACTCTAGAACTTTTTTTAGCTTTCTTGTGCATGAACTAATGATGCAACAAGACACAGGTGAAACAGCTGAGCAGCCAATTGTCCAATTACTTTTGGCCCCCCAAAATGGGGTGACTATGTATAAAAAGGGCTGCGCTTCTTACACAGTTCGCCCGATCCAGATGTAAATACCTGCAGATCGAAGCTGACAGACTGCACTTTATCCTCATATTCATTGTTTCATTTCATATCCAATATGCTGGAGTACAGAGCCAAAACAACAAAAATTTTGTCACTGTCAAAATACTTTCAGACTGCAGTGCACGTGGTCAAAAGAACCTGGAAGTTAAGACTTTCCAGTCCTGTGTCTACCCGTCCAGTTCCTGTTCTTCTGCCCGTCTTGCCTGTTCCTGTCCAGCCCTGTTCCAGTCCACCTGCCCGCCTGCCCTTCCCCATCCTAGGCCTGCTCCAGCCCTTCGCCCTCCTGTTCTCCAGCCTCTCACGGATCTCCCGGTTCTGACCCTTGTCTGTTCTGGACTTCGTTTCTGCCCATTCTGCATTGCCCTGTTTGCTGAACTCTGACCCCTGCCTGGACCTGACTACCATTCTGCCTTGTCTTCATTGCACTGTTTGCTAGACTCTGACCCTGTTTCTGTCGACCTTGAATAAAGCCGTATTCCCATTACCTTTGGTGTCTACATGTGGTCAAAAGAACCTGGAAGTTAAGTTTCTTAAACAAATATATTGCAAAAAAGAAAGCCAAATAATGTATGAAATTTCTTTCTAGGTTGTCTTCTCTCTTTTTTGTGAATTTGTCAGTAGTAAGTCCACCTGCATAAAACCGCAGACTAACAGATGGTGTTTTATTGTCACACTCATCTTATGAATAATCTCAATGACATAGCCTACAAGTGATAGTAATTTATGCTCCTAATGGTAATGTGACAAATTGTGTAATTAAAAAAAAAGAGAAAAAAGTAACACATGTTTATGCATCAGATAATGTTCTATGATAACATTGCTGGTCTTTGTTGTCATTTGAATACTGCTGTATCCTTTATAAATATCCCCCAAATGAAACCTTAGGTGGAATTACCCTAAAATGCTCTGATTCTATTTATACTGTTAAAAAAAGTATCCTTTAAGATTCTAGCTACCCACTCTATTGCTAGAGTATGAGGATACTCGTCCATGTATTGGTTTGACTGGACTTGCAATTTCACATCAGCGTCAACTCAGTCCTGAGCGAGTTTAAATCTATGAAACATTCAGAGCATTTAGCTAATTTATGGTATCATGGTTTACCGATAGCTATGTGTGCAGGCAAAAGATTAAAAGAATGTCAGTGCTTAGATCAATTGTGTCAAAAGCCTGAAAAACCTAGAGCCCGTTCCCGAGCCTGTTTTCATTTGTTTTTCCTCATTAAGAAGCCTGTTGTTATCCAAACAGGCTAACCCATTGCAAAGTAATTCCAAGGTTGTCTTTTAATTGTCCCATGCTGATTTTTAAGAGTCTAAATATAGCCTTAGATTGTGGGAGTACAGTTAGGCGAAACTGCATTTGGTGGTACTTAGCGATGACACACAGTACTAATATAGATAGCCAATGGAAAGTAATCAAATCAATATTTATTTGTATAGCGCATTTCACAACTAGTTGTCACAATGCACTTCACAGAAAAACCCAGCCTAAACCCCCCACAAAAGCAAGCCAATGGCAACAGTGGCAAGGAAAAACTCCCTGGTGTAACTAGGAAGAAACCTTGGGAGGAACCAGACTCAAGGGGGGAACCCATCCTCCTCTGGTCGGCTCAGGGTCTAGGGCTTAAAGACCAGCATGGTCAGAACAGCCAATGTCCATGATAATAGAATTCGCTCATAGTATTATTGACATTAAAGAATGATCGATAATATTTTTTTCAATTAGATAATTAGTCCTGAGAAGAACATTTTGGAAGTATATTTGTTTAATCACAAACTCACAGTAGCTGTATTTCTACACCTGTGCTAATCTCTGGTGAGCTGTTGTGTGCCAGAGCTTCTCACTTTTCCACAGCCATTTCTGGGCTCCAGCAGTGCTTCAGTAACGCCTTCTCAGTGCCTTGATTTTGGCACTTTCAGGGCAGAGGGGTGCAGTTGAGTCAAGTGTGGGTTAAAAAGGTTTAAGAAATACAATAGTTGATGTGCGTCTGAAAGACTACGGAATTAACACCAAGATGTTGTTGTGTGGGAGACATTTAGAGTGGCACTGGAACATCCAAGGCCTGATAGTAGATAGTAGGCCAGCAGTCTGAGTCTTTGGTATGAGGCTTTAGGCACAAGCTTGTTCCAGCCTTTGGTGATCTGGCTGTGGAAATGTAGCTATTGAAATGCAAAGCATCTGTAATAGTCCTGACTATCTTAAATGGTGCAGGGGGAAAACTGAGGACAACTCAAACAAATCAAACTGACCCAGTAGAACCTGCGGGGGTCCTATTTAGATACTGTGGAGGCTAGCTTCTCAGTTGTAATGACATTACATTTCAGAGGAATGTTATATTAAATCATATTGTGTACAATGACAGACTCATAATTAATAACTAGATTCTGTCTGTATTATTGCAACACCCATCAGGTGCATGTGACTCAGTCATGGGATTGGCAAGAACACACTAGTTTACACAGAATATTTAGCTTTTGAATAAGCAACAACTGAATGTATATTTACAATGCAATTGCAAATTAATACGGCATTTTTGCCTGCAAAAACCGTGGTAGTATCTAAGATGTAATACTCTGTAAAGGCCAAATTTGTCACGTCCCGTGCCTCTACGTCTTAGTCCGTTCCTGATTTTTCCATTTCTATGTGTTTTCAGTATTTGTAGTCCGTTCCACGTTTTCCATTTTCCCCATTTTGTGTCTCCACTTCCCGCACCTGATATGTGTTTCCTCATGTTGTTTTGTCTCACCTGTTCCTCATTGTCTCGTCGTTAATCTGGCATATAAGCACCCCTGTTTCTTTGTTCTGTGCCAGATCGTCTTGTGCCCTGCATTCGTGCTTGTGTGTCAAACTTTCCAGCGCCTGCTCCCTGCCTGCTCCCTGCCTGCTCCCTGCCTGCTCCCTGCCTGCTCCCTGCCTGCTCCCTGCCTGCTCCCTGCCTGCTCCCTGCCTGCTCCCTGCCTGCTCCCTGCCTGCTCCCTGCCTCTGTTTCGAGTTCCTGTTTCCAGTCCTGTATCTACCCGTCCAGTTCCTGTTCTCTTGCCCGTCTTGCCTGTTCCTGTCCAGCCCTGTTCCAGTCCTCCTGCCCGCCTGCCCTTCTCCGTCCTAGCCCTGCTCCAGCCCTTCGCCCTCCTGTTCTCCAGCCTCTGATGGATCTCCCGGTTCTGGCCCCTGCCTGTTCTGGACTTTGTTTCTGCCCATTCTGCATTGCCCTGTTTGCTGGACTCTGACCCTGTTTCTGTCGACCTTGAATAAAGCCTTATTCCCATTCCCGTTGGTGTCTACGAGTGGTTCCGATCGGTTCTCATAAAATTTCACTAATTTGCAAATGTCAGTTTACCTTCCAAAAAAATCAGACAGTGGTCATAACAAATGTCTATATGTGTGTATAATTTTCGTTTTCTTGACAAAGAAATTCTTCTGGTGCAGTTACGTTATGAACAATAAGAAGACTGATTCTTGTGAACATGTGTATTGCTTAAAAGAATGAGAAAGTATGAACATTTGAGGAGTCTGTATAATTCACTCCTTCATTAGACTTGTGAGTGATCCCAATTAATACACACAGTCTGTTTGCTGTTGTATATAAAAAAAAGTGACGTTCACTCAGTCACAGATCTTGATTCCACAACAAAGACTTGGCATTGATCAGACACGATTTCCCAGAATCCACTCCTGCACCTCCTGGGTAGCTCACTGTTTTCCCAGTGGTATCTCTTCTGACTGGCTCCTGAGCACTGACAGCCTGTGAGTGGTTAATGACAGGAAAATGTTCCAGTGAAGTATCACTTGGGGATGGCAGTGTAATGAAAGATGACTGATTTTTACAATAAGGGGGCCACAAACATTCTCAAGGTGTCTTTCTTAGTTCTCGATTCAGACTTTAAATAAAAAGAAATAATTTTTTAGGCACTGTTCTGAAACTGAAACTTCCCATTCCTATAACATTCCCAACAAAGTCTATACTTCTCATGATTGGCTTTTAAATGTATCCTTGGGGGTCAAAGACAGTTCTTGAGGAGGAAATGTACATGGGAAACTGAATGATGATGTCAGAGGTTTGAAACTCTAGGGAAATTATGCAAACCGAAATGCAGTTGAGAAATAAGGCCAAGAAAGGACAAGTGTGCAAGGTGTGTGTATATATATATATATACAGTTGAAGTCGGAAGTTTACATACACTTAGGTTGAAGTCATTAAAACTAATTTTTAACCACTTCACAGATTTAATGTTAGCAAACTATAGTGTTGGCAAGTCAGTTAGGACATCTACTTTGTGCATGACACAAGTCATTTTTCCAACAATTGTGAATTTCAGCTTTTGGATTCCTGTCTTAGCTGTCAGCAGTTAGTAATCACCCACAACTTGATATTCGTGAGAGAGGAACCATGTACCCTCTCATCATCTGAGATTTGCCACATATAATAGTAGGTTACTAAGGTGGATATTTGTCTGTGTGATTTGGTTCTTAACCCCCCCTCCCCCAACAATTAGACACACACACACACACACACGCACACACACGCGTGCGTACGCACATACACACGCAAATATAAAAAAAAGAAAAGGGCGGATTTTCCACTTGTGTACTTTGCTGTCTTACTGCAAAATGCAAACTCATGTCATTTGGCTGTTGTGGATGATGTCTACCCTGAAGACTATATTCAATTTATAGCATGTCACTGACAAATATCAAATATCGAATTACTTCAAAATATGTCTTCCTGCTGCACAATTAATTCAAGAGCTGGTGTTGGATGAGAAAAACATTAAAGATGTTGGTGACATTAATCCTGCTTATAATGAACCCCTCGATGGTTGTATTGACATGCCCTTGTGTTAAATTAAATAATGGCTTAAATACAGAGAGCTGCTCTGATTGAGTCATTATCCTGAAGGGTTTGCAGCAGAAGCTAGTTCTTGCTCTCCCTAATTTCTCTCTGCACCAATGACTGTGCCTCAGCCTGGGTTGTTGGATCGGACGCCAAGTCATTATGATACAATATTTTATATGATTATAATGTAGTAATGATTGAGATTGTAGAAGCATTTATTTTGAAGTAAACATCACTTTCTCCCTCTTTCTCTATCTGTCTCAATATGATAGAAAATGATAGAAAAAGAAACAAATATATAAATTCACTATATTTCTTGCATAATGCATTATGAGATGTTATAAAGAATTAAGTCAGAGGTCTTGCTACAGAGGTCTTGCTATGATGGTATATAGAATATAAAGAATTGTGGAAGCAGGGCTATAACCTCCTTAATGTGCATGTATGCTTATGAAGTTCAATGACCCTTTATGTCCAGCATATGGATGAATATAAAGGACTTATAGATGCTGCAAATGCAACATCACTGCAACCTAAAGTGGATTTACAAAGCTTTCATTAAAGGGAAAACTTAAAATATTCAACTTTGGTCCATCTTTAATATACCTGCCAAAAGATAAATGTAAAGATACAATTTCAACGTGGAGTTTGCAAGATTTCGGTTAGGAACTCAAAAGGAAAAGGCAGGTTGGCTTGGTCCCAAATATTCACAAACAGTAAAAAATAACTCAAGGCATTCTCAACGCCTGTATGGCATGATAACATTGCTAGAGTATTACACCAATGGCGAGGGAACATCCTGTACGGCTTGATTTTCCGCTAACCTGAAGTGGAGGCAAAAGCTTTGTGTAAAGACTAATCTGCTTTCATTCTCCCCATAACTACCAGGCAAGTGATTAAAACTTATAGATGTTAATTTTATTTACAGTTTATTAACTGGCTTTTCATTCTTCAATCGTGTTCAATGTGCAGGGACTAATGGCGATGCCATTGTTCGTTCTTCAGCAAGCTACAGGAAAGCGTTGACAACCGGAGGTCAAAGTAGCATGGCAAGAACCTAAAAATAGATGTTTTAACGTGGGCGACAAGAAGATACACATCTGGAGGAAGCGACACGCATGTTGAGTGAGAAAAACAAACGGTCAACATTGAGGACGGTCTTAATTTATCTTAATTTATTTGTTTTGCCTTCTAATGAAAGACATTCCCCCGGACCCGATCTCTGATTAAAACCGATGCCCTGGCACAATTCCCCCATGTACACTTAACTTAAGTTCCATCCCTTGTTAATCTTAAACGTAATGAATTGCAAAGCTAAAGGCCGGTGTGAATTCATTATTGCTAATAGATTAGTCGATAAGATGATTTACTGTACGCTTCCCCTCCCTTTTACACGCAACTGCTTTGATTTAACGTCAAGATTCTGGCCAGTCCTTTTCGGCCATCAATCTTACAGCCGCGGTTGTAGTTCCTTATAATGTGACCTCTTGTTTTATTACATGCAATGCAAGTACTGATGACCCGGGAAAATTATCATTCGGTTTTAAGAGCGAGTGCAAGGCGCCATCTGTCTTTTCTCGCGTTTTATTTGCGCCGTGAAATTTAAACTTTTTCCTGGCAAAGATTGTCGATATACAGGGCCGCGAAAGCCAATCTAACAGTTTCATCCTTGAGTGAAAATAAAGTTGAAGTTCCAATATTCCCAAGATTATGGCTCACTATCACCATGGCACATATGTTCCACTTCATGGATGTTTGAGACTACCTGAGTTTAAAAAAACGCAAACTTGAAACACAGTTTTGTTACATTGCAAACTATGTGTATTATGTTCTCTTTCTTAGCGTATTACACTGTCAGGCTCAGTAGTAAGAATTCTGCGCAGGTATATCATTTGGCTGCATGTGATGTACAGCTTAATCCCAGATCTAATACAAAGCATACATATGTAGACCTTTTTTACAGTACGACTGTATTTCACTTGGATAGATGCCATACTGGTCTCTGAGAAATGTGTGGAGGATGACCGGCAGACAGATTTACTATCGACGTTAAGGGCTGAATTTAGTGCTTTCATGTATATAGCCACACTTCCATTTGATGGCAGATTGAAGCTTAGATGATATTGCATGCAGTTGTGTTCATATAAAAGATGGATGAAGTTATAAAGGAAAGGAAATAGAAAACAACTATATATATATATATATATATATATATATATATATATATATATATATACAGACACACACACAGTATCACGATAAAAGTCAAACAGCAAATAAACAAAAGTACATCAAGAGGTAGTGTGTTATGTTCATAAAATGCATCAAGCAATGAAATTACAGATTATTTTGCATTGAGTTCTGAACTGCTTATATTACTGTATCCACAGCCAAATATTACATTTGAATACAGTATAAAACCAAGAGTTGTTTCATTTATTCAAACATTTGTCAGTTTCAAAAAATTCCACGAGGCACATGATGTCGTGCATTCTTCAAACTCCGGATATCATTTTTACAGTAATAAGGGATTGTTCAAAGGACGACTTTGCAATTCACAAAGTGTACCACAACACGACCGTACAAATAATAATTGCGTGATATTGAAGAATAAAGAGCGCACATATATCCAGAACACAACAATAAATCAAAAGCTCGAAGGAACGTCTACAACTCTTGGTTTCCATTAACTGGCTTACCATCACAGAGAATTCAAATGATGTTTTTATGTTGGAGGTTCGACTTTCTCCTAATTATTGTCTTTCCTGCTTCACAGTTTTGGAAGTATTTCCCCTGCCGGCAACTGAACAGCGCCCAAGGGTCTGTGTCTCACCAGGAAAACCGAGGGGTGTGTCCGCTTGTAATCTCTCGACCAGAGCAGCGAAATTGGAGAGGCGAGTGTTATAAAACATAATAGGCATTTTGTGGCCGTTCCTGTCTGATGGGTCAGGAATGTTCCACATGTGCTGCCTTCACACAAATGCCATCACACATCGTTTTGATTACGGAAAAAAAAATTACATTAACCCTATAAGTACATTACGGTTCAAGGGCATGGTATTGATAACCATTGATAACAAGCATTTGTTCTAGTGTGTGTGTGTGTGTGTGTGTGTGTGTGTGTGAGAGAGAGAGAGAGAGAGAGAGAGAAAGAGAGTGCATGTGCATGACAGTATGTAACATTTGTTGCACAAATACAAATCTAATTTAAAACTTGATGGGTTAAATCAAGTATTTTGGCCTCTATTGACTGCCTTGCATCACTGTGTCATAAGTGCATATGATTCTTCCTCTACTTTGGCAAGAAAAGTACTATAAACTTAATTAGATGGGCATAGACAGGATTTCTCATTGTTCTTTGAAGACAATACCTAAATATATAAATGAATATTGTAGGCAATCAGTACCTCTTCAAGCCTTATGCACATACTAACTTTCCCTCTACACATGAGTTGGTCCGTTTACGGCAACCTCTGTTAAATAAACTGACAATACCAAATGTTTATTTCTAGAAATGCACATAATCAGGACAACATTCGGCATCCTGCTTATGTCTAAATTGAGTGCCGCAATTATGTGATTGCTATGTTACACATAACGACTGATTACCAGTAACACAAAAAGTGTGACTTTCTGTTTAATCAACAGCTATGATGCATGGGGAAAAACAAATTGCGCAAAGAAAAACTACATTTTGTGAAAGCGAAAATTGCTTTCAGGTTCGTAACTACTTAGCACAGTTCAAGTAGCCTTATGGCTAATTTCTCTCTACAATGAGGTGCAAAACATCCATGCTCCTGAGGGTAGAGACAGGAAGGCCTCTTGTGCAAATCCAGCCACCTGCATTTGAGGGTGAAACTAGTAGTCAGAAATGTACCTTGCATTTAAAATGCAAAACAAATTATTGTTCGGTAGAGTGAGTAAGTGCTGCTGTGTGCTGAGAATAATGCGCTTCCATACTCTTCCATTCTTATTTAACTTACAGCAGGGAAAAAAAAAAGTCTATACAATCAAGTATTAAAATGAAACAGAAATTCATGAATAATGTGAATATTTATTCAATACAGATGTTTGTTCCTATTTCCGGTTGGAAACCCCCCCCCCCCCCCCCCGTTCCCTGCTTAGAGCCCCCGGGGTCATTATACTATAAACATTGCTGTGCTCACATTGAGCAGATTTGCTATGAAAACACTCAAGCCTTTAAACTGTTTCCGCCGTTGGTGTTTAAAACGATCAAAAGTGCCCAGGCTGATCCTTTTTCCCCTCGTTAAAACCATCTGTTCCACTGTAAGCCCTCACATTTTTTTGTTTCTGAAATGGAGGGAAGGGGAGAAACCAGGGTATACGGAAGCTGAACCGTATATCAAATCAGTTGCGATGTTTGGTCAGCGCTCTGTACACTTTATAACGACACGAGAAGGACGAGCCTCAGACGAATTTATCCGAAATTAAATATTAAAGCGCTCACATTTTCTTCAAAGGTGTCAGTAATATTTCGCTCTTTTCTGTAAGTCGCCTGAGCATTCTGATTGCATTTATAATCTTCAAACAGCATGTCGAAGTCAAAAGAATGGTTTTGCAGAATATCTCGGATAATTGCTGAAGTTATCCTTCTGACAAAATGCCATCAGGGTGAGACAGTCTTCTGTCTCTACACATTTGTAGAACTACTATGAATTTCAGCTAATTACCGACTACACTTCCCCGTGCATGTTGCGGCAGTTAAAGCCAGGGCTTTTAACCTGCTGGCCTGTCAGATTTGATCCGTGAGCACAACCTGCATTGTTTTTGCTTTTTTTAATGAGATTTTTTTTTCTTCCTTTGCAGACAGTTCTGCTGAACTTTTAGCTTTGACCTTCAACCTCCTGATCAGATCAATGTTCAAGTCAATGAACTGACAAAATTGTAATTGCTTCATTCTAGATTGACAAGCGCATGAATACATTTGCAATCTGTAAAAAAATGTCTTTGAGGGAATTAAAAGCACTTATAGGATTGTGATACATATTACAGTGTCACATATGACATAATAGGATGGGGTCACTAAAACCAAGGTGAACCTTTGATTTGCAAAGGTGAACAAAGTATGGTTTGTTAAAAAAACTTGTTTGTGTCATATACTCCCCTTATGTGAAGGAATTAACATAATATGTATTATTAATTACAGTTATATACCTATAAATATAACTTACAGCTACTTATGTCTCTCATTGACCATACATAGGCCTACACACACACACACGCGCACACGCACACACACACACACACACACACACACACACACACACACACACGCACACACGCATACACACCAGTGTTGAGCAAAATTCGGAATTTAAGAATTGGCCCCCATTCAATTCATGAGTTGAAAGTTTAATTGAATTGGCCACATCCCACAGGATGTTTAATTGGAATTGGGAAGACAGGAAGTTGAGTTTAATTCATTGCAATTCAAAGAAATTCCGCTCAGTCACAAAACAGTGAATCATGTAGGAATTGCAGCCCTTTTATACGTAGTCCCCCCATGTTGGGGGACCAAAGGTAATTGGACAATTGGCTGCTCAGCTGTTTCTTGGCCAGCTATGTGTTCTTGCATCATTAGTTCGAGCATAAGAAGGCAAACAAAACGTTGATTCTAGGTGTGGAATTTGTATTTGGGGTCTGTTGCTGTTGTCTCTCAACGTGAGGCCCAAAGAAGTGTCAATGCCAGTAAAGCAGGCCATCATGGGGTGGAGAAATCTAAATAAATAGATCAGACACATAACAAAAACATTGGGTGTGTTAAAATCAACTTTTTTGTACATTTTTATGAAGCAAGAATGCACTGGTAAGCTCAGCTTGTTATTTTTTCCTCATTTTCTGTTCATCTCAATTATTTTATTTTTATTTTTTTCTTTCCCTATGCTGTAGGACAGGGAACCCTCTGTAAAACAGTAATGTACTGAGTAGGGCCCAAAGATGTTAGGACTTTTATGTACTAATATCTTTTTTCCCTGTATAAAAAATAAATTGAATTGAAAAAGCATTAGCAAACAACTTGGTAGACCACAGAAGACCACTGTAGTGGATGACCGAAGAATACTTTCAATTGTTCATAAAAACCCCTTTTCAACTGTCAAACAGATAAAAACACTCTCCAGGATGTAGGCATAGATGTGTCAAAGATTAAACTATAGATATGACTAGACCAGCATAAACTCAGAGGGTTCACTGCAAGATGCAAAACACTGATAAGTCTCAAGAACAGAATGGCCAGGTTAGAGATTGTTTAAAAGCACATTAAAAGAAAACTAGAGTTGTGGAACAAACTCTTATGGACAGATGCGATCAGTACTAACCTGTACCAAAGCGATGGAACGAGAAAAATGCAGAGAAAGAAAGGAACTGCTCATGATCCAAAGCACCCCCCTCTCATCCTTGAAACATAGTAGTGGGGGTGTTATGGCTTGGACATGTATGACTGCCACTGGAACGGGCTCACTTTTCTTTACTGATACTATGACTGCAGACAGAAGCAGCTGGATGAATTCTGAAGTGTACAGAAAGATCTTTTCTGCTCAGGTCCAACCAAATGCCTCAAAACTAATTTCACCACGCTTCACTTTGCAGCAGAACATTGACCCAAAACAGCACACTGCTAAAGCAACCAAGGAATTTTTCACGGCCAAATATTTTAATGTTCTTCACTGGCCAAGTCAATCGCCCAAACCTGAATCCAGTTGAAAATGCATTTCACTTTCTGAAGACAAGACTGAAGGCAAAAATCTCCTGAAACAAACTGAAGATGCCATCGCCAGGGAAGATACCGAGCATCTGGTGATGTCTATGGGTCACAGCAAAGGATTTGCAACCAAGTACTAAATTTATTTGAAATTTGACTTCATTTAAAATAGTGTTAATTTAAAAATATATACTTTTGGTTTCCTAAAATGGGGGGACTACAAAAAGGGCTGTAATTCCTACATGGATCACTGGATATGGACATAAATACCCTTCCATTAAAACTGACAGTCTGCCCCGTAACCAGATATTCATTGTCTCATTTCAAATCCAATGTGCTGGAGTAGAGCCAAAACAACAAAATTTGTATCACTGTCCAAATACTTATGGACTGCACTATATATATACATACAGTGAGCACCATAATTCATTGGACAGTGACACATTTTTTGTTATTTTGGTTTTGTTCTTGAATTTAAAAGGATACAATGAGGTTGAAGTGCAGACTGTCAGCTTTAATTTGAGTATTTTCATCCATATCGGATGAACTGTTTAGAAATTATAGAACCTTTTGTACATAGTCCACCCCCATTTTCAGGCATCAAAAAATATTGGACAATATTCTATGGGAATTGGGCGGTAGGACTAGATTTAGCTGTAAATCACACTGGAACAGTATGGAACACATGGTTGGCTAAATGGCTCTAAGTCATCAAGGGTCTGACGCATCAAACAAGCCTTAAACCATCACTCTGCTGCGAGATATGCAGTAGATATGGATGGATAACTTGAAGGGTTTCTTCTCCTGACTTATTTTTCCATAGAGTTCAATAGGAAAATTTGTTAGGAGAAACAACCCTTAAAGTGATCCATACATATCTACTGCATATCTGGCAGCAGAGTGATGGTTTGAGGCTTGTTTGATACCTCAGACCCTTGATGACTTAAAGCCATTTCACCAACCATGTATTCCATACTGTTCCAGCATAATTTACAGCTAAATCTAGTCCCACCCCCCAATTCCCATAGAGATCCATTCAAATGCAGAGAAGTTATAGTATCGCTTGTAAGAGTACCAGAAAATAAGATATCAAGAGTCTTTTGATATTGTTGAGTCATGGCATGCAAAGGATATGCGACCAAATATTTAAAATGATTACTTTATTCTACATTATGTTAAACTGTTTTTATATTTTTTGATGCCCGAAAATGGGGGGGGGGGGGGGGGGCTATGGACGAAAGGTTATATAATTTCTAAACCGTTCATCCGATGTTGATGAAAATACCCTCAAATTAAAGCTGACAGCATCATACTTTAAACTCAACGTGCTAGAGTGCAGAACCAAAGTAACAAAAAATGTGTCACTGTCCAATGAATTATGGTGCTCACTGTATATACAGACAGTTCTTCCTTTAATTTGTCACCCGTGTATGTATATATACTGTATATATAGTACATACATACATGCATACACACATATGCACATACATGCATTCTGTGCTATGTCGACACCGTATTTTTCAAGACGGCTTGGCCCTCATAATGACAGTAAGAATGATGGACATAATAGTTAAGTAAATCTCCCTTTCTGGGCTTATCGCTCAAAGGGAAATTGAAGTCTTTTACGACGGCTGCTCGTGGAGGTCACTGAATATGACATCTGCTTTTCCTGGGACACAACAAAGGAACGGACCTTGGCGCATTTCAAGAATTGTACGAAGAACTGTAGTTTTAAAGAACACCTTGAACATGTTGTTTATTCATAGGTGCAAGACCTAATAGTGCATACTCCGATGATCACTTCCATTAATATTTTATTCCTAACAATTAGCAATAACTCATATACTGTATGCAAGAACTAATAATGCACTCTCTGAATATTTTATTACTAAGAATTTGCAAGCAATTGAAAAATCTGTTCTTGATTTATAAGTGCAATTATCAGAACAGTAGTGTCAGTACAATTAAGGTACAGCTTACATCCAAACATTATAATGGCGTCTGGGGTTAAACAAGGATGGTCAGTAAGAGCCATTATTCTTATGGGCAGTCCCATCACTGACTGCAAGGATACTGGCCTACCCTGTAAATTAATCGAGACATTTGTGATGACCCTATTGCAGGGTAAATGGCGATGGTTATACACAGACAGCAGCGCTCCCTGAAAACACATCTTATAATAGGCTAGTGGCTTGAAAAATGTCATCAGAAAGATCAGGGCCCAAGTTTTAGATCACGGTTAATCTTTGGCTTCAACGTATATGAGCTGCAGCAAAAGAGAAAAACATACTCGTCCAGGTCAATGTCAAGGTATTGACTTCTTCATTACCTCTAATTAATTTATGGGTAGCACCTAAGAAATTGGAATAAGCTCTGTTGATGGGTTCACCGGGGGTTACGACCCGCAAAGCGTCTCTCTCAAGTACAGATCCTCCATCACTGCCACGGCCGCTCATACTGTGACTTCCACAGAACACAAGGAGAGATCACTGTCTAGTGCTTCAGGCAGCCCATACGTGAAAAGAACCAGGTTGTTTCATTAAACCTACGTTGAAACCGAAATCACAGCGGGTTCTCCCTCGGCATTTCAATCGTGCTTTTCCTTTTCGATAAAGTGGTAAAAGAGGCACAAACCATAGAGAGGAGGCGAGCCCCATTTCTGTTATTAAATTGTGGTAAGCGTGACATTGAATGTGAGATTAGAATTCTAAATCGTGAGATAACCCAACAAACAGTCGAAGGTTGGCTACTTGCTCTCAGCACACGGTGCATGCTAAAATAGTTTTCTATTTGGTGATAAAATATGTGTACCTCATTTGATGACAGGATATCATGCTGACATTACTTAGCGCTACACTGATAATAGATTTTGAGATCCTCAAACATATAACCACAGATGCAAGTAATGCAATTTACATTAATGTCAAAAAATAATCTGTCATCTGCAAAAAGACAATTAAATCCTAAATGGATCTTAATTTATACTGATAAAATCCATCTTTATCTATAATTTATCAAGGAACCTCAACAAGCAGAACAGGTTTTCATTTCTTTCAAGAACAATGTATCTATCTTCATCTGGTCCATCTTAGAACACGTACATTCCATGATTTATATAGCACACAGATTAGGACAAACAGTCTGTGGTTAAGGTATGGTCGACAGTATGGCAAATCACCATATCACAAGGTATACTGCTCTGCTCATATCAATATTAATAACAAAAAACTACGTTTTAAGTGTTAAGTTTGGCTTAAATGCTAATTTTTTTAATGTACTTAAGAGTATGAAAACGGCTTAACAAATCTTTCCCATATTTGTTTTATGTCGAGATATTGATGAGATGAGTTGATCTGCCACGTTGCTTGGTAATTGGTGCTAAAACGGCTGAGATATTTACGGGCAAAATTTTGATTTTAACATGTAAGTTGCAACCAAAACCAAACTTAGGGGGACGCATAGAACATTGCTGGTATATAACACTATGCTTTAAGACTTGTATTTCTAAGTTAGATCAATTACACAACTTACCTTGGATAGTTTGCTTGCTAAATTATTATGGCCAAATAATTGCAATCTCTTCATCAAAAAAGGCGAGCTAGCTATAGCGAAGTCAGCTTTGCTTGCATGGCATGTTTGGCTACTCTGTCCTCATAAATGGTAAGAGAAGCAAATCAATGGTAATTGCACGTTTGATTCATCTTATTAATGGAAGTAAAATGTACTTTTCAACTGTAATTACATTAAATGTGAAATGATATTTCTTACTGCTTACAGTTCACATATCCTATCCACATCCTATCCTTTCAAATCCAAACATGTACATTAATATATTAATATATTTTAAGACATTTTACCAAGTCCACCAATCTAATCTTTCAAATTTTATTCTGAAATTTGTACCATTTAGAAGTTACAACCTGGCAGTCTGGTCTGGTTAGAGTCAATAAAGACAGGGACCGTAAATCACAGCCTGCCTTCCTGCAGGGGCTAAACCATTCCAGCCATTTAAGAGTTCCAGCGATGGTCAGCTTCTGAATTTTCAGAAGCATGCTTTCCTGAAACAGATTTTGGTTCTGATTGACTGGCTGGTATAATTCCACACAGAATAGAATCAACAAAACAATTAACAGCTACTACTAATTAATATTAATGAGCACCTGCATTCACTGTAGATGTGTAGTTTCAGGCAGGGTAAGAGTTTTAATTGTAAACTACTCTCAATTGGTTATAATCTCATTACAACCAATACATATCTAGAAACATAGTGAAAATCTGTGTCCAAATGTTAAAATATACCAGGTTGTCATCTCTTTATCTTGCTCATACTGTTTGACTAATGAAATGTATCATTACACTATAATATGATTTCTCTGGACAAGACGGACTTCTTGGTCATGAAATAGCAGTTTAGTGTTTTGACCCGCACATGCCTGCCTAGTCCTCTCCACTGAGTCTGTGCAAAGAAGAACAAAATTAACTGTCAGGAACATAGCAGATTTATTTTTTTAAATGAATTCAAGGTTATCCTTTCATTTTTCAGCAAAGAAAACTATTACTTATTTCTAACTATTAAAATGTTACTTTTAACCATCTCTAATTTTTAAGAAACTCTATGAAGTCAGTTAACTTCTATTTCATGTTATCCTGTCCAGCATGGGGGTTTCCTCGTTCATGTCCATCTCTATTGCCTTGGCTTGCCTTATCATCCGTATATTTGACTTTTCTTGCACAAAAACTAACCAAACTAATGACTTGATGAGGAAAATGCACACCTACCACACTGTTGTGTGTCTCTATATATCTACATACCAGTGCATAAATTGGAATGGTACCCATAAAACCCCCTGTTTTTTATGTTCTGCTGCTGATTTGTTGAGTATATTTACTCATCTTGTGATATTTACTCATCTTTACTCATTTGTGTAGTGCTCTGCCCTGCCTTGTTTACTTACTGAGCAGACAGAGGTGTGCTGCTGAAATCAGGCCTAGAAGGAGGCAAAGAGTCTACAGTATTGTCCTCTATTCTACTCTGGCATTCTACTCCATTCCTGTGGCCGCTTTCCCAAGTCTACTTTTTTCATTAATTGTAATTTGTATTGCATTAAGACAGTGACTTTTCATTTTGGTGTTGTAGTTTATTTTTCATATTTTGGTAAGAAGGTGAGAGATTCACCTTCCCATTGTGGGGAGGCCTAGATTGCCTGGTTATGTGTGTTAACTCTTTTTCTGTCCAGTCCAGTCTATTGTGTCTGAACTGTGAACTGTATTTAATCAAATAATAAACAGCACATTTTGCAAAGTTCTTTGCTGTCATGAGATTTGTTGGCTGCCTGGAGTGGTATACAGCTGAGTGTTATGCCTCAACGGCTTTGCTATGTTACCGCTAAGGTTTTATTGTAGTTATTGTAACATTGAGAATTTTGGGCCATAACAGAAAGTACTTGTGTATTTATTACATTTTAACAACAATGGAATATAGTGCATGGATGACAACTTCCAGAGCATTTCTCCTGTCACCCCCCAACCCCCCACCCCCGTGACCTCCCCCACATCCCCGTGAACTCCCCCGTGCCCTCCCCAGTCCCACGATGACATCCTCACATCTGCCAACGGCACAGAGCACAATAGAAAGAGGTTCAAGTTCCTTTTATGAGTTCGGGCTTTTCCACACCTGCTGTCTTTGCCATCTCCAGCGTAGCCCTTCTAGCCCTGATAAATGAAGCGCTGAGGGTAGTGTTACCCGCCACCCCGCCCCGAAGCCCTCGTCGTTGAACAATGAAGGAGCGGCCAGGCTCTTCTGCCGCCGCAGCTTTGCCGTGCCTCGGCTGTCTCGCTCCGGCTTAAACCTCACGGATCTCCGGGCTCCGCATAATCAGCTGGAATGTCAACACGAGATAAACCGGGTTTAAATGATAAGGTCTTTTATCTTCAAGTCATGATCATTATCTCTGTATTTTTCTTCCCCTCCTGCTCTCTCTTTCTCTCTCTCTCTCTCTCTCCACCATTGTCTTGTTTGTTCTTAGTAGATCACTCCCCGAACTTACCTTTAAATTAACCTGCCTTCAGGATTTACCGCTTTAGTTTCAAGTAGCTGCAAGCAAATCTGTAAGAGAGAGCTTGACAGGTGGCTGCTGCATCGTTTGGCAGGCAGGTGGCTGGCAGGGGCATGTAAAATACTGGTGGCACTCTTCTTTGATATCTGGCGGCATTAAGCTTGGTTATCACTTCATTTCAGTTCAACAACTCCTTTGCTTTTTTATTTCCGTATAACAAGCAACAAACTATGGGAATTTCAGGTTGTTGCAATGTCACATAGTAATGTTAGCACATATTTACAATTATTACCTCTTTGTTCTGTGCTGTGAAGCACAGTAAAATCAAAATGGTGGTCCCTAAATCTGTAGCCAATGGATGTGTTACATGTGTTAAGTAGCATATTTTTCTTTTAATTTTCTTAACATTTTTGCTTTAAGATGACTTGGGGGTGGATGGAGGGTCAATTTATACTACGTTCACATGTCCAATTTAAATAGTCAATGGTCTGCCATGCGGCAGAATACGGGTGGGTGTGAAAACAAAAATAATTAGCATATGGCTAGTCTAGATCTCTTGCAGCTGCTTTCATTTTGGCTATAACAGGAGGTCTCTAGTAGCTTGCTAATTGCTTCTTGAAAGGCACTTCTTATTGCTTCTTGGTGGAACTTTTGTCAATCACAAAGGGGTGCTTCTATGGCAGTGATGACATTGTGTATTTATTTCCTGATTGCGGAGCAATGAAGCAAATATACTTCAACCTGATTGCATATGTAGGTGACGTTGGTAATTCACTATGCAGAGAGCTGAATGAATTTTCCCTTTTTTATTCATTTAAATGTTGCTTTCCAGGATACTAGGTTTTTATGCAAACGCGTTATTCCCAAGAGTTAAAGTACAGCATGAAGCCAAGATGATAGAGGCCTCTCAGTTGGATAGCTGTGCATTTCAGTGTGTATTGTTTTATGTAAACATATGTGGTGTTATGTCGTATAGCAGGATTTTCCTCAATCCCATTCAAGTCCTTATTTTGCATCCAAATATTTCATGAAGTAAATCCCTTATTCATACCACACTGCTGTGTATTCTCCTACTTCTCGCTTTGTGAAAGTTTGACTGGTACCACCAGTACCATATACTGTATGTCCTTGGCGCATGACATGCACTTTGCATCTCCGATTGGCTATGCATCCTTCCATTTACTTCCAACTGCAGTCGTCCATTGACCAGTCATGTCACAAGTCATCAGCTTGCTGTGCCAGATGGTTTAGAACCACTAATTACAGTGATAAATGTCGACATAGGGCTTTGTGAACTTCACCTCAAGGTCATACCTTCTAGATGCGTGAGGGCTAGTACTATCAGCCCAGGACTTGATGCAAAGATTGCGAAACAACAAAATATCATGACTGAAAATGACAAACGTGTGTGAGAAACTCTCATACAAGATATTTTTTTATTGTGTGTACTACAAAATACAGTTGTTCGCCTCCCCCCATGGCAAAAAAACAAAACAAAACAGAAAATAAATAACTACATAAATCCAAAACAAATAACTAAACAAGGAATACAATAAGATGATGAGATAAATTAAAGAATATAATTCTGTCATTCCCTATTAATGAAAGAAAAATAACATGTTATTCATATTTTGGTTTTTATAGGATAAACCTCTTTTGGCAAAAACAATTTTGATGTCGTGGGATAATTTATGCTTGCTTTCCATTTCTGAAATAAAAATACTGAAAGTAAATATTACTAATACAAATTTTGAAAATCAGATGAGAGAGGTTTGTGTGTTTAAACAGAACATTCCATCACCTTTGGTCTTTCAAGTAATAACTTAAATAAACAACTTTATTGCCTAACATTCATGTAGGATTGGGACTGGATTCATCATCATTCTCGATTTGTCTTAATTTTTAAATGTATATGTAGGCCAACGTAAAAAAATGGCTCCCAATCAAAGGGACGCACAATGAAAACATTTAACTACAGCTTTTCAGAAATGTTTCAGCCCTTTTGCCCTAGGGTACAGGACTGCGCAGTCCAGACAGCAAAAATCAATAGATTTAAAGGGCATGCGCAGACTTGAATCTACTGTAGCCTATGTCTACCCTACCTCCCTTTAATATTGTGAGGGGAAAGGGGCTCGGCGCTGCACAGCCCCCTTCCCTCAGCGCCGAGGCCAGCCTTCAGACTAAACACGCTCTCTTTTCAGTAGGCCAGGGCCCCCAGAGAACTTCTGAATACAGCTTTAGAGGACAAAGAGGTAAACATTTGTCCCACGGAGCAGCATACAGTTAAGGCCAGTGATTTAAGTCTCGCCCTGTAATTTAGGGACTCGGGCTGGATGATTCAAAACAGACGAGAAGCGGTTGTGTCGTGAGAGCGCCGCGCCCGGAAACAGCAGACTAGCAATAAGGCACACGGGTCTCTCGCATCGCCTCATCGATTCCTCACTCCCCGCATTCTCTCATCGGACGCTGAAAGTAAAGGTTGTGTATTGGAGTCGGCGGGGGGCATGGGCGTGGGCGTGACCACGTTTTTCTACAATAATGTACGTTTAAAGACGCCGCTTCGTTTGTCGCCGTGCAATTTGTCAGCGTATCCAGGTTCTTCAAATTTAAAATCGGGACTGGGCTTTGGTTGGAAACTGCTGTCAAGGAAGCACTCTGAAATAGGTCTGACACTGACCTACACAGCCACACACACACACGCACACAAAAGGGTGTAATTAGCAAGGAGATTTACAGCCTTGAATGTGTTTGCGTTGCATGCATGACAGACAGCGCTAAGTATCCACTGTTTATATTCGGGGACATGCTCTTGTTTTAAGTATCTGGTAAGCACCAGACCTTGAGAATGTGGAAACAGGAAGCCGCTCCAACATATCGCATTGTGTGTTTGCGTACAACCTAACCCTGGGCAACTTGCAGCTGAGCTTTTACTCAAGAAAATGTGGCAGAGTATCTTGCTCTGGGTGCAACAGTAGAGGACCACCTTACAATTCAAGCGCGTTGCCCTCAGAGTTCAGTGCTCTAGCCATCTGGCCAAACTGCTCAATAATCATGTGACAGCATTATAATGTATAATGCCATGTATCGACTACATAATTATTGTCACATTGTAAGTAACATTGTAAGTAGCTTGGTAGACACCCTTATCCAGGGATGATTTATATAGTGCCTTTCTCACACTCAAAGCGCTTTACAATGATGAGGGGGGAACTCGCCTCAACCACCCACCTGGGTGATGCAACGGCAGCCATTTTGTGCCAGGGATGGTTTCATAGCTTATATTTAGCATTATCCAATCTGGATATGGCGTAGTCAGTCATTCAGGCTAAGTACTTTATTCCAAGGCACAACAGCAGTGCTCAGCAGGGAATCAAACCTACAGCCTTCTGGTTACACGCCCATTCCTTCATTCGTTATCTAAGGATGATGTCATGGGTTTCACAGCTAGAGCTACAGGGTATTTTTGTTTCTTGTGAACATGCTTTTGCATAAAAATACAAATACTAATTCTGCTTTCCATCTGCTGGTGACTCAAATGTGTGATGATAGCCTTTCTCATTGCTCTGTGCAATCAACCCAAAAGAATGACTTGGCAGGATCTTGCTTGTTTTTATTTATCTATTTATTTATTACAGTACAATACCAAAGATATTCAAACACGAGGATGACATTTAAATCACTGGCCTCCTATAGAGGAAATCCTACACATGTAGACTCTCACCTCAACACCAAGTGTGATAAAGCAATTATAGCTGCCCTGATTAGGTGCTCATATAACAGACTCCAGAGTTCACGCCTTCAGTCCGAGCCATTAGCTACACCCTTTCACCTTTGACCCGTGGCCTGCCCATGCATTCCGCACCAACAGCCAGCATGCTGTGCCGCTAAACTTGAGCGTGAGCCATCCAATAAGAATTCAACCTGAAACCCAAGGTGTGACATTCTTCTTAACTTGCTATCTTTTCAATGCTGGGAAAGGTGATCTGGTAAAAAAAACTAAAAATAAATAAATAAATAGTGCAGAACAGATGCACAGTAATCTCTGATACATTCTCCACTCACCCTTCTGTATTGATTTTATGACCTGTATATTTTCAATCTTTTTCTTAACTGAGCATGAGAGAGCCATAATACTCATGTCGCTGGACAGAAAGAAAAGAGCATATACGTACAACTGGAACCAGCAATGAAGCATTAAGGCACCGCGTTGAGTTAGTGTACAAACACTTGGGCTAATGTGAATCCTGTGAGGGGGGCTATCTCTTTCCCACGGAGATTCATTTGCAAACTAACTGACACATTCTACAGAAAACAGTCTTCGTTAGACGCAGTGAGTGACAACTTACGTTTATGACCCTCAAATAAATTGATCAAAAAAGACTTGCTTCTTGACATTCAATAAAATTGCCAAGTTGCCATGAAAACTCACAAGCGCATTCTTAAGATTCAGGTTGGAGCACAACTGACAGTGGACAACTGAGTTGTGCTTAAGTATAGTCCAGTAATAGTAGTCTTCTAAGCTAAACTAAATGACAGATTACTTTAGAAAAACTATATTTTACTCGACGGTTGATGTTATACGCAGATAATAAGAATTGTTAGCTAATGCAGCATATTGCTAATGGCATCAGATGTGTATTTTCTATCCAGTATACTGGCTTAATTTTCACCCCTGTAAGAGGCATATGAAAGAGGAATGCCAATGGTTGGCACTGTATTTCAGATTTCACAGCAGGAATTGATGTTAACTTGGCGTCTGACCACAAATATAATTATAAGGAAACAAAACTACACCACATAATGTATGTCTATAGGAGAGAAAAAAACTGCTTTCAACAAATGTGGAACCAAGCTAATTTCTCTCATTTTGCACCTAGGCGATATGTCAGCAGGTGAAAGGCTAGCAATCGAACGGCAACTCTGAATGCGCCTTATGCCAAGGCCCGAGAGAGCGCTCGCCTCTCAGAGACCATGCATACCATAAGATCGCCGAAGATGAATGGCTGTTCGAATGCAAACAAGGAAAACCGCTTGTGGTAATAAACAATAACAAAAAAAGACCGGAGAATGCGCCAGACTGGTGAAGATTGCATTTGTGCCTGCCATCGCGTGTACCAAGTCAAACTATGTCCTGCTTTTGTGAACTGCTCAGATGGAACTCAGGCCAAGTACACCTGCGGGCCAGTCCCTAGGGAAGCTTCCCTTAATTTTCAATGCTTGATAGCCCCTAGACAGAATTCATATTGATCCAGTGTTTAAGTACTCTTTTATGGAAACCAGAAGCTGGTCTTAAAGTCAGTTGTCAGCCTCCGGAAACAGGGTTCCCTTCATTCTGGTCTGTTGTGTGCTATTTTTCATTTTTTAAAAATCTTCTTTTACTTTTTTTTGCTGTTGCTACTTTAGCAGTGTTGTATCAGGCTTTGATGCCACAAGTGTCTTATACCAAATAATGATGTACAAACAGATAGGTATTTTTATATTATTAGTATCACATTTATGTTTGACATGTTTTCCTCATTGAATCTGCTCCATATTCCATTTTTGATTTTACTAAAACAACTCTTTCAACTAATTCACTGAATACACCTTGATAAAGAAATTGATATTTACATTTGTACACAAGCACATACAAAGCCCTTGCTGAGAGATATTAATGGTACGATTATTTTAGTCTGGTCTGAAATAAGTGTCACTATCCTTAATGATAACAGATTAAAAAACTCAATCTAACCTCTAAAGAAACTGCAAACAATATCCAAGTGTCTTTTTAATATTGGGTGGCCCTTTGAACCTTGACAGTATTCAATGTAAAACAATTTCAGCTGCTCTTGGATTATATTTCACATAACATTACAACAGTTATTGCTAGATGTTTAATAGAGGGGCTATAATTACATACATACATAAATGCATATGTAAATCAAAAGGTAAAATGGTATTTTTTTAGGATTTAGCATCTTAAACTTCAAATGAAACAAGTCGCAGAGAGGTAAGAAATGTCCCTGTGAAGCAGTTTGCACTCTTCGAGGAGAAAGTATTCTGGGTTACTGACTGATACTAAATCACACCAGATCTAATTAGGAAACTCGAGTTCAGGGTGGAGGGTGTGATAATGGATTTTAACAGCATCTCATCCCACTGGAGGGCTTTCACCCTTACTTTTCTGCCTGCTGTTCAGACAACAAGACAAGGGAGCTGCTGCTGACTTTCAGTCTATGTCACTGGTGTACTACACAAAATTCTGTGGGAAAAGCAGGGGTGGGGGTGGGGCAAGGGCTAATTCAAAGGGGTTAGTGATTGCCCTCTAGGGGACAAAAAACACAGGCAGCCTTATCAGACGCCTGGCCACCAATTGTGCAGCTGGCTGTCGGCCAAGCCTGATGTAAGGGTGGTCTGACACAGCAATCTTTGCAGAGGCTTCTGTGCTTCTCATCTAAGATTGTGTGTGTGTGTGTGTGTGTGTGTGTGTGTGTGTGTGTGTGTGTGTGTGTGTGTGTGTGTGTGTGTGTGTGTGTGCGTGTGCGTGTGTGTGTGTGTGTTTGCATGCAGTGGCTGTGTGTAAGTGTGCACACAAAATTTATTTCACAAGTGAACACCCCTCAACTTGGTTCTCAGTTGAAGCTCTGTATTTATTTCGTATCACATGCATGTATCTAACCATTTGGCTGTGTTGTCTGAAAAAATAATAATTATATTTATATATTATCAAAGAGCAAAACATCCACAGTCCCTCAATGTCAGCGCGTTAAATACAGAAAAAGTCTGTATTCACAGCTGTCATAGCAAGGCGAGGGTTGATTTTAAAAAAATAACTACCGGTGATATTTCATGTGCATTATGTTGCCAATGTGAATATAAATTATATGCAGTTCGTTTTACATACATTGGAAGCATGTCTCTACTAGCGGAATGAGAACAAGAGCATTTGTTTATAAAACGTAGCCTATAGGTAATGATCTATTCTCTGTTCAACCCTACTCCTTTTTCATTTTATTTGCAATGTCGAGATTTGGCTAAAGGATAGCATGGATTCGGAGCTCAATTTGACTTCGCTTTATAGTGTCCAAGCGCCACCTTCAGTTTTTTCCTTATGAACTGCGATTGAGATAGGAGATAATACGAGGTGTTTTGACTCTGTGAGATACTGAACCTGATATACTGGAATACTGTTGTATTTATACTTTGGGTGGGCGGGGGTAAAATCAAATAAACACAGTATTTTTTCCTCAGTCCCCTTGTCTCCAAAGCACAGGGAGTGTGCCTACTTCCAAAGAAACGTAGCTAAATGATTAATATGCCTGTAGCGCACGGTAGGAGTCCAGACAATTTTCAAGCAGATCCCACCTACAAATCTTGGCACCAATGAAATCCGTGGAAGGCGGAGTGTAGGTTGAGGAGACTGGTCGGAGTCTGTGGGGCGGAGAGGAAAGACGGGATTGGATAATTATGAATGACGTAACCGATATGAAAAAGCTAATAACTAGTTAAGAAGCCAGTCTGCAAGTTTGTGAAGAGTGAAGGCAGAACTTGAGAGTGTGTGTACAAGTGAAATAAGCAGAACGAGCTGTCTGTGGACTGTTTAACCCTGCGGTGTCCGTGGAACATACAAGTGGGACCATGGTGCAGCAAACGGAACACAGCGAGACTGAAAGCAGCATGTCCAGGGACGCTACAGACACCGAGGAAAGCGAGCTGATGGCTTGCAGCCCCGTTCCATTGAAACCTGACTGGTGCAAGACAGCCACCGGTCACATTAAGCGACCAATGAATGCATTTATGGTTTGGTCGAAAATTGAAAGGAGAAAGATCATGGAACAGTCTCCGGACATGCATAACGCAGAGATTTCAAAAAGACTGGGGAAGCGGTGGAAAATGTTAAAGGACAGTGAAAAGATCCCATTCATTCGGGAGGCAGAGAGACTCCGGCTAAAACACATGGCTGATTACCCGGACTACAAGTACAGACCGAAGAAAAAACCAAAGCTCGACAGCTCTTCAAAGTCCACCACGCCTTCTCCGGAGAAGTCAAGCAACAAAATCACAAAGACGGCCGGTAAGAAATGTACAAAATTAAAGACAACCAAGGCGGGCACCAGACCTTCTCATGATTACCGATACGATTATGTTTTCACAAACTTGAAAGGTAATAAGACTGTTAAACGGGAACTCACTGATGATGAGGACGAGGACGACGAATATGAAGATGAGTTGCCAATGCGGATTAAGCAGGAGGAGATCGAGGAGCAAGTCAGGCCGTACAATGTAGCCAAAGTCCCTGCCAGCCCAACACTGAGTTGCTCTGCAGAATCAGAGGGCACTAGTATGTATGAAGAAATGAGAGATTCGGGACCAAATAGATTGTTTTACAATTTCAAGAACATCACCAAACAGAGCAACGCATGTCCTGCATCTCTCTCACCAGCCTCTTCATCCAGGTCCGTTTCCACCTCGTCCAGTTCCAGCGAAGACGTGGATGACTTGCTCGTTGACTTCAGTTTGAATTTCGCAGCCCCTTCACAAGGGTCAGAGCTCGGGAACTCGAATTCAGGAAATTTGTGTCTCTCTTTGGTGGACAAAGACTTGGACTCGTTCAGTGAGGGCAGTCTTGGCTCTCACTTTGAATTTCCAGACTATTGCACCCCAGAACTCAGTGAGATGATTGCTGGGGACTGGCTGGAGGCTAACTTTTCGGATTTGGTGTTCACTTACTGAGTTAAAAGGGATTCTCGAGTAATAACAGGGGAGAGGAATAAAATAAAATTTAAAAAGCCCGTTCAAGCTGTTCCCAACCCTGCCGCTTGTGGTGCATGTCTGGAGAAATGGAAGGCGAAGTGGGACTGAGGATTTTTTTTTAAAGATGCGTACGAAGGTGGTACTGTTGCCAAAAAGTCCGCTAGCGGTTTTTCTTTTTTCTTTTTCTTTTTCTGACCGCTTGACAGGGTTTTACGGATTTTTCTGCGGGTCTACAGTTAGAGTTCAACTTAAGGGGCCAGAAAGGAAAATCTCAAGTCCTATCTCCTATGCATCTTAACCCTCTTGTAACTGCAGGGAGCTGGAACACGTAAGACTGGACTGATTCCAAGCAAATCTGAACTGACATTGTTCAGGATGTAAAGTTTTTTTCTTTCTTTCTTTTTTAATTGTGTGATTTCTAGCTATATGCCGCAGACGTTTCTTTTTGTATCTGGTTCCGTTCACGTCCTGGTTTGAAAAATATAGCGGGATAAACCGCTGTAGAATACAGGTATGAAAGGACACATTTTGATACATAACATACCTCATCTTTTTAAAAGTAAAGATATTTTCAGGCATATTTTTGTACAGTTATAACAAGGGAATGTTCTTACTGTGTGTTCAGTGAGTTTTTTCAGGCACTTCTACCCTATTTCGTTTGTTTTAGCATGCAAGAGTCCTGGGCTAAGGATTAAAAAGTTACATTGAAAACTTGCATCTAAATGCCTTGTAATTTTAAGATGGGGTTTGTACAGTTGTAGATCAGATTTGGTGCGTATCTGTAGGGATGAGTTAAACGGAACTGGGGATCATAGACCCCAGTGCTGGTACTAGTTGAGATTGTATATGTACTGTAAAATAGTAAAGTTAGGAGTTTATGTATATCATTGTGGATGGGTTTCAAGTAGCAGGTGTGAAACTGGATTTTTTTTTGTATTTTATATCATTTTTATGGCACATACTGATTTGTTCCCTCATTTTTTTGTGCAATATACTCTGAAACAGACCATCTGCATTTTGTAGCAAATTAAAAAAGAAAAAATACATGTCGTGATGCTGAAGTCTGTATCTTGACAAAAATAAATAAATCAGCTGGAACTGATGCAAAACTATTATGTCCATGTGTTGGGATGACTTTCTGAAATTGCATATGAAATGCACCTGGATTATTATCAATTAGGCCTACCTGGCTAACTTGCAATTCATTTCATATGATTAAACTTTTATCCCTGCTCATCCCTTTTCAAAAGTAGCCTATAAACACTGGAATTTATTTTCATTATAATCGATGAAATGGGGCCTATATTGCCACTGGTCCTGACTGTATGGTAGTTTCCATGGAAACCGAATATGCAGAACAGAAGTTCATCCCTATTCCATGTGTGAATTCTCTGACACTCCGAACTATTCATAATCCCCTCTAATTTTTGTTTGTGTATTGCCAGGAAATTAATGCAGGCCTGAACGGTGTATTCTCTACCTATAAAATGTCTTTGGCACAAGAACCCCCACAAGTGCACAGCTTCAGCCGTATTTAATGGCCAGAATAGCCTATCAAGTCGGGTAGCCTATGTGCTAACATTTTTCTATTTCCACACAGTAGGCATAGCCGCACTCATATTTCTGTTCAAGATCTTGAATCTGAAGAACGTCAAGAATGAATCTACAGCAGTTCGTCATTTAAATGCGTAGGGATCGTGGCTGTGAAAGAGCACTGGATTTGCATTCCGCGAAATCGGGGCATACAAGCATAGTTCACATTCTGATTCTGAATCCAGGGCTTTCTCCATGCGCTAGTACACTGCCTCTTTAAGGAATCGAATCTCCCGCCCCTGTAATTGAATCTGATTGGTGAATCATGGTACGCACTAGGAAATGTTAGAAGCATAGACTGTAGAAGAAAAAAAAAGTTAGACGTTGATCTGCCAAGGCCAAAAAAACTTTACAAAGTATCTTTTCTTCAGAAGAAAGTAATGGCAACGAGTGTTTGATCTCTGGTAACGGTGTCTACAGTAACCCACAATGTTTATGCTCCTTCTACTCGAGACACAAGGTGAGAAACAAGTTGATTGTCATTTTTGTGTGCATTAAAATGAACACTTGGGCACCACACGCTAAAAAATAAACGAGTTTTTTTATTTTTTTTATAATTTGTTTACACGATAACACTTTTATGGATTAGTAAAATGAATGGGGGTTTTTCCATCATACCTTAAATTATAGTCTGGGGTATCCTACATAACGCCTACATTCTAAATTAATTGCTATTGTTTTCGTAGCAGTTATGAACACATTATGCAGTGATGCATATTGAGTCATGAATTGGCCTAATTAAATCATGTTTAGATAGAGCGTGGTAATGTTAGCCTACTAACGTTCTCACTATCCTGCAATTGAATGGATTTTAGCATTTCGGACCACGCGCATGATCACATTTCGTCATTTGTTTTTCTTCTCCCGAAGACCATTTCTGTAATGAGACATTTTGCTGGCCATTACTACTGACCCGATAAAGGTTGCCAATTAATTCCGATCCGTTCTGTGGGCACCTGGTTGCATACTCGCTGATTCTGTCAGGGCGTGACGAAGCGGAATTGTTAATCCTCGATTTTCTCCTCTAATTTCCAACTATATCTGTTGTCATAAAATGAGATGAACAATGCGCAAATCCAGCCAGTGCATTTTGGGGTGAGTCCTTTCCTATGACCCCTATGACTGCAAAATGCCTAAAATGTAATGCAGATGATCCGTAGCCAGTGAAATAAATGTCCTTGACACTTAGCTACTATTGAAATTGGTGTGACACCTGAAACAAGGAGGGTGAGTTAAGGGTCTGTTTTGTGTTATTTAAATGGTGACTAACAAAATCATCTCTGCAACATCCATTGGGTTGGAGTGGTTCATCTCCAAAATCTGTTCAGTTTGTTTTGGTGTTTTACACATAATGGTTAGGATATGTTTTACGACCTGTCGGAAACCTCAATGAATCTGTGAGGGTGATAGTCAAGGGGATGCAAACGGCATTACATCACATGGGGCGCAGTGCAGTTTTACACCTCCCTGCTGTGTCACAGAGGCCTGACTCCGTCTGAGGGGAATGACCGACACTGCGGAGGGGAATGCTAATGTCTTCATCTCCTGCTGAAGGTCTCACAACAAACAGCCCTGGTTTTGCTAAAAATAAACCTGTTTTGAGCTGGTGAATTGACAAGTAAGTGGGATTTGTGGCTTCCTGCAATCCATCCGGTTGAAGAGGATGGATTTTCTCTCTTACTATCCTTTTAATTCATTTTTTATTGAATAAAAAAAGCAACCATGTTCCAGTGGACTTAAATGGGCTTTTGGCATTGAGCTTATTTTAACTTTTTTGAATAGACAATAGAATACATTTTTTTCAGGACATTTCACACAGCCTGTGTTTAAATTGCTTTATGGTCGAGTGTTTTGTACGTCCTGGGAGTAAAATATTGCATACTCAGCTTTTAAATGTGTTTTTAATGTACTGCCACGTCAGTTTGTATCACTTTCCTGCAAAGACCAAAAGCTTTACAGCCTTTGTAGAGAATGGCTGAGAATGTCATGATGACATTTTTAAATGTTATACAGTGAGACAAGGTTTATGGGATACCGTTAATATAGGTAAAGGGGTTATTCTGAAATAACTGTGGGGTTCCATCCCATTAAAGGCCCTCTTTGCCGGGCATTTCTCCCCAGCCTGCACTGCACCTTAACCAGGTAAATGGTGGAGTTACAAGAGCACTCCATTTGGCTTTAGAAAAACAAATAAAGATCTGTACAGGATCCAAGAAACCAAGATTTCATCATAAAAACCAGAATACAAGATTGAGGGGGGCCGGGGGATGGGGGGAGGGGGGGGTGTATGTGTCCAACCTTTCAGAAAGGTGTTACAAAGAATGCTCAGTTTTGTCCAAACTGTCATTGCTTTGGTGAACTACTTCAATCCTATGTTTTAAGACAGCCCTTGTGCTTAAACCTCACCATATGCAGTTATGTCATTAGAGAAAATGGGGTTCAGTGATTAAAAAAACATTTACCAGCATGAAAGCAGTAATCTCAGAAAGCGTTCATTTGTCGGATAACATTCATTACCGCTGACATAATACACAGTTAGTGCGCATTCCAGGGTGATTGGCATCTTGGCATCAGGGCTTTACAAAACTGCGGCCTGTATCAAAAACTTCTGCTGATTCGGACCTGAGCGTCTGTTGTTGTTTGCCAGCAACGCTGGTTGATGGTCAGTATGGCTTTCACAAGCTTAATTTTACGCTGGTCATTTTCCAGCCCAAAAGAAGGAGAAGACGTCCTCTACATTTCTGTAGGTTGTCGTATGCATTAATCAAATACACAGACAAACACACATTTTACACAAAAGTGAATTTTATTGAATCAAATTCTGCACGTGGCGTTTTTTTTTTAAAGGACAAAATTAGTCTGTAACCCCACACAAGAAATCCATGTGTCCTGTCCTCTACGCCTGGCCTGAGGCGGGGAGCCCTGTTGATGGCTATCTTCCCGCTGCCCTTTAGACTAGAGGGCAGAGACAAAGGCCCCGGTCCCATCTGCTGCTGAGACGGTAGCCATCTCTCTGCATCTGCTGAAAGGAAGGGGAAGAAGCTCACTTCCCTCTGTGTGCTGTTTTTCCGCGGCTCTCCACATCAAGCAGGGGCTTCGTTGTCACTATAAACACGGGCTGAGGTAGATTTTGCCTTTGCCAGGCCACAGGACGCCGCCGGCGCAGGGGGAGAGAGAGCGGCCCCGGGTTGACGCGGCGGTGTCGGTTTACAGCTTTATCGCCCGGGCGATTCGCCGTCTCTCCACGCGCTCGGCCAGCTGGGCGAAGCTTCAAGCGTAGCCCTTTGAGAGCAGGAAGTAAGTGCGGGTCAGGCGTCTCAATGGTCCAGTGCTTGTGTTGTGATTCAGGAGACTATAACAGCAGTTAAACCACCGTTCCCAGAAGAGCCTGTGCAGATGGCCTTTAACAATGGGAACGCAGGCAATTGGTAGGGCAGTACTTACCCCTTTAAATATGTGCAGCCATATACTGTAGGTAGGCCATGTGGGCTTGCAAATATTTCCCCCGGCGCAAGGAGAGTAACATCTCGAAAGCTCAAACGTAGTGCTAAACTTTATTTATGTGTATTGCTATTGCTGTTAATGAAAAAAGTGTCGGCTTAGTAAGAGGATTTTTAGTCACAACTGGCAGCTCATCATTAGTGAACGGGGAACAGCGACAAGCCTCCAAGCTGACAGCTGTGTGCTTGTCCTGCCACGTTTGGAATGAAGCGCAGTGCTAGTTTTTTAAAAATTAATGTATCATACTGAATTACAACTTTGCAATCATCTCCCTTGTTTTACTCCTCAGAAATTCTGCAGGCCAGACATCTCCGTCGTGCGCATATTAATCGCAAAGTTTGAACACAAGTAGATATTTTCTCTTTGCGCTGCGTCCAAGTCAAAAGGCGTGCAGCGATCTCGTTTAAAAGATAGGATGCGGGGTTTATTTTTATCGACTACAGGAATCGCAGGCAGGATAATGTCTTTGGTTTCTCTGCCGCCTTATCGCTTATTCTAGCTTATCTTTAGCGTTTGACCTAAAAACAAGTGCAAAAATGCATACATAAAATCCGTAGATAATGCTTGTCTTCCCAGAACTCAGTGGGCCATGCCGGTGGAATATTGGTGCTTTAGCTCAGTCTGTGGCAGTGTATGTTTATCTGCTGAGAAAAGTCATTATCTGGCATTCAGCCTAGATGCATGGATTTGATTATATGTTTCTCATTCCGTTCAGGGGTGTATGTTACTTTTCGCCATACGAGAGTGGATGGCAAGGCACTGACATTTTTTTCCCCTCCCTCTCCCTTTTTTTGGCTTGACAGAAGGGCAGCCGTTATCCTCAAAAAAAAAGAAAGAAGAAAAACATGTTCCGCAGATAACAGCGTAGCAATTACACTGATTGGCCGAGTATGCACAATCAAGTTTCACCTGATAGCGTTTTATTTTCCTGTCCTCTCTGCCAGACGTAGAGAAATAGAGCGTTCCCCATAACGAAATAACTGTAGAAGGAAAAACCGGACAGTTTTTTTGCTCCCTTTCTTGTCTCGGTCAGCTTTGAGCGATAGCCAAAGGGGTATGCAATTTGGCCGAGCCAGTGAACTCTCCATTCGCATTCATTTTCGGATCTACTACGGTGCCATGCCTCTGGCTACCGAGTGCTCCTCCCCATATTGTTCGTGGCAGAACCCCTCCCTGGCAGTCTCTGTGTACAGCGTTCAGCGTAACCCCCCTGAGCCCCCTTCTTTCTACTCCCGATTTTTCCGTTGCTCGGGTTACCCCACGAGGGTGACCGCTCCCTGCCGCAGTGGCCCCAGCTCCAGCGCGAAAGCCGATCTGCTACTTGCTAGGGTAAATAATTAGCGCAGGAAGTGTAGGTTATGGACAGGTTAATTATGATGAATGCAATGCTGAATGTGGTCTTTTTTAATGCGGCTCCCCCCATTTAAAAAGGTCCTCACCAGGCAACACCCCCGTTCAATTTCCATGTTATACTGTATGCTGGAGACACCGGAGCGCTTCAGATTGACCCCATTGTTATTCAATCCTGTTGAGGAACGGCTGGATTTCTTTTCTCTGTGCTTTAGACTAAATTAGACTGCAACTGCTGACACATCAAAATAATGGTTTGTTTACTGGTTTGATGAGGCTGCTGGATATCAAACCTTTTGTATTGTCACTTCAGAATTATTACCAGTGCAAGGTTTTTAAAAACAAAAAATCCACCTAATCATGTTATTTACAAGTCTGCCTGAGGGGGAGTCACTTCTACATGCAAGTTGTGTCTGAGAAAAATCACTTTACCTTTGAAAGGGAGGTGTTTTGAAAACACCACCGTCATCCCCCTGTGTGCAGCCCCGACTGGTAAAAAGTGAAGACAGCCCAAATGAAGGCTTCGCTATCTGCAGCATGCTGGACAGAATCTTCAAAGGCTTTTAAATTTTAGCCTTGCCTTGAGCTGTTTTTGTCCTTGTGATCACATTTCAGTATTTTAAAACAAACATACGGAGGAGCTAACTAATGAAAGGAATAAAATAACAGATATTTTTTCCTACAGTTGCGAATGGAAGGGTTATTAAGAGGGTTTACCATGCCCAACAGAGGATCCCACACAGCATGCTTCTTTGTGTGATATCAGAAGGGGGTGCATGGGCTCGTGTTCTTTTGAGAATATTTTTTCCCCCTCAATTTTTATTTACTTTGCTTCTATTTATTGGCAGATTTTCTTAAAGGGATATTTCACCTTTGTGTGACGTCATTTTGTGGAGCCTACCCCATTATATTTGCATAGCGTGAATACTAGCAACGTCAGCTGTCCCTGCATATCGTTAACGGCATCCCCGGTAGTCCCGAATGTCACTCCCATTCATTTTCGGGACCTCACCAAAATTAACCGTTTTAAAAGCACTACTACGGCGGATAATACATCGATATAAGAGAACACGAAAATGAATGGGCGTGAATGGGGAGCTTGACTACCGGGGATGCCGTTAACGGTCAGCAGGGACAGCTGATGTTGCTAGTATTCCCGCTATGCAAATATAATGGGGTAGGCTCCACAAAATGACTTAAGTCACACGGAGGTGAAATATCCCTTTAAAGAACACAAAATACATTCGTAAATGGTTAACAGTGGGTAGCAGTGTAACATAGTCATCAACAAACTGGGCTTATATCAGGGGGTTGCAAGAAAATTCTAAGCCTATGGCTGATTCCACATTCTCCCTTTTTTCTGAATTATGCATTTTTCCATATGAACTCATAGCAGAAGTTAAGTGCAGTATGTGCACCGAAGCCAAGGAAAAACCAAGGAGTGTGTGTGTGTGTGTGTGTGTGTGTGTGTGTGTGTGTGTGTGTGTGTGAACCTGCCATTGCTTTGATATTCTAATTGCTGGGTAATTCTGAACGAAACAATCTGACCAGTGTAATTTAGATTTCCAAGCGCACTTTACTTGCTGGACTTGAAAAGCAGTAATTTACTCGAGGTCCTTATTTTGCATACTATATTTCAAAATGTTGCTAACTAAGGTTGTAAACAAAGAATTCCTAACAGCTGATGAATGAATCAGTACTGGGGCTGCCGGGTGGCTCATCCTGTCAAGGCACTGTTCGAGTTCATGGATGGGCGCCACAGGATCGAATCCCGCCAATGCCAGTGCCAACGGTGGTCAGTAGCCCCGCAAGGCGAGACATAATTGGCGGTATCGTCATGCAGGATTAGGGAGGATTCAGTTGGCAGTGGTATGCATCTCGATTGCTCTCTAGTGACCCCCGCTGGTTGATCAGGCACCCGCGGTCTGCTTGCCGAAGCTGCAAACTAACGGCCAGATTTACTAAAGGATTGCCGCCGCTTTTCCGACACAAGGTCACAATGTCTATACACTATACGCGATTCACTAAACAGTCGCAGTGGGTCGAAATTGCTATTGGGATGTAATTTGCGGGGATACGTCACTGTGACTTTCCTTTTGATGCATAGTTAAATGCGTTCATGCAGATGTATACCTGGGGTGAATGTGGTAAAACAAATGAAGTATTCCGTCTAATTTACTAAAGCGCAGCGACTCTCCTCTTTGCATGAGAATTTTCCGAACTCCTGGTAATTTCTCTGCGCTGATATACCATATAGCTCACACTCCTGATTTCAGATATGATATGAAATTATATTTGTTTTATTGAAAGGATGCAAGACTTCTAGCAGTTAGTATAAAAATGCAGTTCTGAATGTAGACAATTTCACCAAATGTCAATAGGTTAGCCTATATAATGATTTGTGAATACAGTTTTTCCTTCAGATGCTCTGTGGCCTTCTCCCATCACAAGTTCATCCATGTGTATATTCCTTCCACCCCCACGATTTGCTCATTTTGCAGGGATTTGTCCACCTGCTGTTCTGTCGGTGTTAATATTCTTTCCTTAGTTGGACCACCTGTGTCTTTTGCCCGCATTTTGTTGTAGGAAAGTTTTTCTTTTGTACACCACCTAACAACATCTTTTCTTTACATACTGTTTGTTTTGTTATAGGCGCATCTAATGAATTACTTTTGTATGTCACACAAATATTTCTCCTCTCTGTGGGTGCTGTATTCCTATGCTGTAATACACCATTATAAAGCTGTACCTGGTTGACCATTACCTCTATTTCCTGATCTGTTAATTTACGAGAACAGGCCATTCAGCCCAACAATGCTCACCATTTTCCTACCACTAAAGGGTACAGTTGAAAGTACCAGAAAATAAGATATCAAGAGTCTTTTGATGTTGTTGGGTCACAGGCATCAGGAAGTCATGGCATGCAAAGGATATGCGACCAAATATAAAAAATTTTAAGGCACAGTCAACTTAGTGTATGTAAACTTCTGACCCCACTGGAATTGTGATATAGTGAATTAAAAGTGAAATAATCTGTCTGTAAACAATTGTTAGAAAAATTACTTGTGTCATGCACAAAGTAGATGTCCTAACTGACTTGCCAACACTATAGTTTGCTAACATGAAATCTGTGGAGTGGTTAAAAATTAGTTTTAATGACTTCAACCTAAGTGTATGTAAACTTCCGACTTCAACTGTACCTAGTGCTCACTGTTTACCTACAAACTAGATAGTATCTAGCAGCGTATTCAAGTTTGGTCTTGAAATCCCCCAGAGATTCTGCCTCTTCTACATGACCTGGCAAGCTATTCCACACAGCGACTACTCTGTGTATGAAGAAGTACTTCCTGATGTCTGCAGAATTTACATTTTGCTAATTTCCGTCTATGCCCCCTCATTCTACTGACAGAACTCAACCGGAAGAATCTCTTGTAGCTTAAAGAGATTAAGTATCTTACGTCTTTCCTCATAACTTTTATCTTTCATCCCAGGAACCAATTTAGTTGCCCTTTTTGAACCTTTTCCAGAGCCTCTATATCTTTCTTGTAATGCGGTGCCCAGAACTGCACATAGTACTCTATTTGTGGTCTGCAAAGGTATTGTATAACATAAGTAATACTTCCTTGGATTTATACTCAATACTTTTGGCTATATATCCCAGCATCCTGTTAGCCTTTTTTACTGATACAGCACAATGCCGAGAACCTGTTGCTCTGTATCCATGTCTTTGCACCTTGTAATCCTTTGTCCTAAATAATCTAGGCATGTAAGCATGCCATATTGTTTCAGACCCTTTTAATGGGTGACTCCTACTGCAAAATTGTTGTGAATGCGGGCATTTAATTTGTATTCATAGCACAATTGAAATAAGACTTGGTAAATTGGTGATTAACATGATGGTATCTGTGACCGCAACTGAGCCGCAAATGTTTTTACCCTGCGACTGTTTCCTTAGTAAATCTGGCCCTAAGTGTCTTCCTCCAACTCACGTCTGTGCAAGCTTGGCTTGTGGGCTGTGGTGCGAAAAGAAGCAGATGGCGACATCACATGCTTAGGAAGAGAATGTGTGCTTGTCTACACTCTCCCTCATTGGCTGTAGTAATTGTGGCATGAGCACAGCTGTATATGATTGGGCATTCCAACCTAGGTAGCTTGGCCCCTGTGGCTCCAGTCCCATATTAGACCGTTGGTGTTATCTCTTTAAATTGGACAATTACGCTTAGTTTTTTTTATCCAGTCGTCCATTTGTCTGCTAAATTCGAACCGTGCTGCCATTTTGGCTCCATATCTGTAGTAGTCATCTGTTAAAATGGTTTCTTTCTGTTGTCAGCCATCAAATAGCTACTACTGTAATACTGAATGATGTGCAGTTAATTTAGTTTGATCTGACACATTGTAATATCTATTTCTATTTCTATTTAATATTGTCGCTGAGCCTCAAGTCAGATAATGAGTGCAAATTGAAAGCTGTCATTGACACAACTGATGTTGTAACCTCAAAGTGTCTGTATAACTGTTACATTTTGCATACAAAAGGATGTCTTCCTGAGTCCTGCCACTGCATGTTAAAGAATCTGTGACACATTTATTTACCTTTTAGTTGAAATTACTCTTGAATTAGCAATTGTTGTGGTGTGAGGTCTCCATTACAAATGGGGACTTTTTCACTGTCACACAGGATTACACATTGCACTGAATCAGCTCTCTGCAGTCTGTCAAAGCGTGACTGGGACCCCTTGTGAAAATGCCTAGAACAGCGTAAGAAAGTTTTATGGCGATGCTTTCTTTTTACCCAATTTGTGTCTCTTAGGTTACCACTGTGCCATAGCACTGCAGTTGACTAAGGGACATGTGAGCCTTCCCATGCCCAATCCTGTGAAATTTTCGAAACTCACCAACAAGCTATTTGTGACTATTTTGTACACTGCAGGCCACACAGTAGTGCAGAAAAGTTGCACCGATGGAACGGGAACATGGCCCAGAAAGCTTTGCCAGCTTTTCCAGCAATCTAGTGGCTTCTATTGTTCACACAACCAAGGACTACCTGGTATTTTACCAGGTCAGTAGCATGACGGGCTTAGCAATTGTCTGAACAAGCAGCTATCAAATGCTGCTAAAGAGCTTTGGAAGTAGGTCAAGAACATAACCAAGGCGTAACCTTCATAGTCCCGACTCTCTTGTTCACACGTGGCCCCTAAATGGTAAAGTTCAAGACTATTTCCAGGTAAGGCCGCAAATGTGAAAAGGGTTAGCAACTCCTGTAGAGCTTTGCACATAGTTGGGAGGAACTAATTCAGTTGTAACCTGAGAAACCTTGGCCTACCTCTGGGGAGGACAAAGCCAGTTCAATGCCAGTGGCCTGCTCCCCGTCACTGTCAGTTAATGACATGGTGGTACTTGAAGCTGTGATGTTTTGACTATAAGGCCCAGCCTGTACTTGAGCGGGTTTGTGACCAACCGAGCATCTCAGAAGCTTAGTAATGCCTTTTTTATTCAAGTCTGACAAAGTATAACTTTTTATGTTTTGTGCATTGTGGATACATATAGCGTGCATGAATCACTGCCAAATCAGGTGCATGAATCTATTTTTGGTAGCCTTCAGGGACAGACTCCATATATGGTTCCTTTTACCAAATTTGGAGTTTCATAAGGAGAGGAGACTTATGTTATAATATGCACAAAGCCATACTACCCTACATGTTTAAAATCTGCAGTAAGCTCAGTTCTTCTCACAGATATGGCTCCCCATTCCCCATCATCTTACCCCCTTCCGTTTCACAGAAATTTCATGTGTCATGAGTTGATTTCATTGGCTGCGCTAAGCTACCATCCCTCGCGAGCAGGGACTAAAAAGGGGGACAAGAACCGTAACCCAGGAACCAAAATCAGGCCTGGTTCCTCCAGTGGAAAAGGGGCTTTAGTTCCTGAGTACCGCAAAAAGTTCCGGAAAAGGTTCCTGCAGTGGAAAAGGGGCTAAACTCATCCCTGGTCCTTGTGGGCCACAGCATCTGCAGGCATTCAGTCCAGACAGGTACTTAGCCACCATTATTAAACCAAGCATCATCTTGATCTAACCAATTCCCCCTCCCTGCTTGTAGGTTTGAGGGTGTTTCTGATCTTAACGAGAGCTGGATAACAGTCTGGATTGCAGCCCACCATGGAACAAACAAACCTGCTGAGTGGTGACATCACCTAGATTTAGTGTGAAATTCACACTCGCTTGGAGTGTAAATCGGCCATTCAGGATGTTGATGTTGTAGGCGTCATGTTGATTCAGCAGGATCTCTTATTCCAAAGTCGAAGTCACACCAAATCGGAGGTGGGTGGAACTGCCTGTAAGGAAAGATGTAATGATTTTGTTGCATTAGTTACATTAGAAAACATTTGTTTTAATTCTCACCGGCGTCTTTATGTTTCTTCTTCAGAATCCGTGCTCCGTGTTTCCAGGCTTCAAAAAGATAACGTGCCCCTCATTGCAAACGGAGGCTTTGACAATGATTGGGTTGGTGGGTAGGAAATTAAAAAAAAAAATTTTGTCTTGAATTAGGGCCCCAGGCTTCCTGTTCCGTCTCACCGTGTTGATTATTGCACTGCTGATAAAACAGCACCATGTCATTCTCATGTGGCGTATTACATTTCAGCCACACCGACCAACGCTCCTCGTTGTCACTTTGAATGTTGCCGCAATTTGCATTCCGTTCACGCCGTATGCTTTTCCTCATTAATAATGAGGCTCGTCGACGGCTGTCTGGAGAAGGTGCGGGCCGAGCAGTCCTCTCTGTTTTCCCTCCAGGAAATTAGACGCAGCGCTCACTTCTGCACACCGCATTTTAAATCTGTTAAAACATATCCGGCTGGAGGTCTGCCGTGGGGCCCGCGCGGACACAGAGAGCTGCCACACCCCGGTGACACGCTATTTTCGGGCGAGACCTGCGAGACGCGCAGCCGCGATCAAACTACCGTCTCGGCCATTGATGTTTCAGAAGCCAGACATCGCGGCTAATTTGAGCATCAAATGAAGTCGCGGTCTCTCCTTGATCTGCTCAGCATTATTTAAACATGTCAGAGCTGCGTTGAAGCCTCCAGCAAATTTGTTTGATTTCAGAAATGTCACAGAGAAGCTGTTTTCACATCTCCGTGGTACAGGGGAAGTGCTTTCCCTGCAGGGAGAGAATTAAAAGAGGAATTTACCAACAAGAGATGAAAAAAGAGATGTTGTGGTATAATAAAATAAAACGTAATCATTAGTAATATTTCTCAGTTAGAAACAGTTTAGCCCCTGAATGCGATTGGAGTGTGCTAGTCAGTTCCGCTGACTGTATCATTGTTTTGTAAGCCTTTTGTAATGAGTTGTTTTTCAGACCTGCACACCAATAATCCTATTACAAAGAGTCTTAATACAGACACTGTACTTTACTTAGCTGTTAAGTATGGGCCTCCACCACCTAATCACTGCGCGTTTAATGCAATTTGCTACACGGCGACAGAAACCTGCTCGCCGCCGAAAAGTTAATGGCAGCTGCAAACCAAGCCCGCCACTTAATTGTTTCATTTTACCGTGATACAGCCCTGCTCTGCCCCCGTGTTCAGTACACTGCTATAAAATGGATGAATAACTTTGTTTTTTTTTTACATCCTTCTGAAATAAGGTAATTACTGGAGGAACGAAGGGGTAATTGTGAGATGAGTCAAAGACTTCCATCGAACACAATGGCCCGACTTTAAATCTGAAACCACAGGGATTACCTGTATAGAACTGCGCTAATCAGAGACACAATGCCCAAACTTGTATTGCAAAAGACATGCTGAGCCTGGAGAGAAGGGCGCAGATAATTAGGCCATTCGGTCGGTTGCATTTGTCATCATGGGGGCAATTTGAGTTGAGATGTTACTCTGCGGTTTTCTCATAAGGAGATCAGCGCACGTGTTTTTCCCAATCTACTATTCCAGACCTCGGTTGCTATTTAATGATTCCGATAAATTAGTTTTTTTTACACTTGGCATTTATTTATTTATTGCTTATTTATTTTCTACATAAGATATAGCGGACAATTGTCAGTCATCACAGCATTAGTACCCTTTGGCAGGAAATCAAATTCAAATAAATGGTTTGAAAAAAATTATTAATTCATGTTATCCGTGACGCTTTTTTTGTTTGTTTTGTTTTAGTCCCCCCCCCCCCCCCCCCCCACACACACACACACACAAGGCCCCATATGCACCAAGTCAAGGCTGAGAAAAGATCACCAAACAATGATTTATGGCATAATCACATGCCAGGGGATGGCTATTGATTTAAACGCCAACTATTCTTATATCAGCCCTGGCCCTGTTTATATATATTTTTTTAGATTAGATTGTTTCATGGAGTCGGTTCTGTTTTGGCACCTTGCTCCACCAGGTGGAACGGATTGCCACACCTTGGTGGATAAGGATAATCCGTATGCACAGTGCAGTAATACTCAGGCATAATCTGTATGGTCAGTACAATAATACTAATGCATAATCTGTACACGCAGTGCAGTAAGACTAACGCATATTCGGTGTGCACACTGCACTAATACTTTTTCCATAACCTGTACGCACAGTGCAGTAATACTGATGTGTAATGTGTACGTCCAGTGCATGACCACTAATGATAATCCAGCGAATGTCCAGTGTGGTAATCGGCACCATTTATGCATGATTAGCGCTCAGATGTTCAGAGCCCAGAGTGGGGTGCTGCTTCCCTGCAGGCTCCCTCAGCTAAATGCCAGTATTTGCTCTTTAGAGCAACTGAGAGCCCTTTAACGTTCGCTGCATAAATCCAGGCCTGTAGTAATGAACAACAAATGAAGGCGCAAGAAATTTGTTTGGTTTCATATTGGTTAATCTTATCGCTTTGCCTCCCGAAAGATGTGTGACACATAGATTGTGAAAAGACTGCGATGTCAGCCATTTTGTTTACATGGGCTTGCACAAAGTGTTTTGAAGCCGCAGAAGTGCAGTTTTTGTGCAACCATTTTGTACAAATTGTAGCTAGAGACTGCGTAGTAGCGAGAAGGAGGACCCTTATGTGGTCATGAAGACCGGGCCGGGTGTGGGTCATGCACTAAGCGTGGTCCCACAGGTCCACAAAATATGAAAAATATTGTCCATCTGACACAATAACTTAACACATTGGCACTTGGGGAGACGACATTAGATGAAGAAAAAACATCTGCAACTACATGTTCTACTGGGAAGAAATTATTGACTTCATATTTTGACCGCATTTGGTACCATTGACTTGACAGTGAAACGGGTGGCCGAAAGACCTATACTGGAGCCAACCGCACTGGTGCTAGTGAGCAACGCCTCTCAACAAGTCCAGGAAGTCAGCTTCAAAAACGAAGGCCAGTTTTGATGTTATAGAAATTGGAACCGCAGCTATTCATCAAACAGGTCTGTCTTCTTCAGTGCATTCAATGGAGGATCACAAAGCACCACCCCACCTACTATAAGGAGTATGGAATATAGTCCTCCCTCCCCAGAATGTATTTTAATGCACTTTGGAAAAGACACTAGAACGTTACGAGGCATTGTATAATATCCCTCAAATCTCTACTGTTGAAATGGTATGAAATGGTCAGTATACCACCATACTAAAACAGCCAAGCACTAAAAGATAAAATAGTGTAGCTATGAGGCAATTTTCATAGCACATATATCAAGAAATGTCTTCTCTAAATGATTAAAAATTAGAAAAAAATGTGCTTGTGGTATTTTTATATGTAATAATATTTTGCCTTTGGAGCCAGTTAACCTTTGATCCAGTTTATAAATCACAGTCTCCAGAACAACACCTTTCACACAAGGTGTATGTAGGAGTAAGAGCCTTGCAGATGGATTTCATCAGACTTTCTACTGCACCGTGAATCCAAACTACTGCTTGGGCACTCATGAATGCACTGTGAAGTGTAATAAATGCAGCTCAGGGCTACTAGAGGTGCATGAAGTGCCTATCCCGGGACCCCTGAATAACAATGGCTGCTTTTCCGCTTGGGGCTACAGGACCCATAACTATAGATAAGGAACTATAGCAAGGAACCAAAGCACACTTAGGAAACCCCAGTGACTGCTTTCCTTTGTCTTTTCAAAATGAGAACTCCGGCCCCTGAAGTCACACTAGATCCTGCCCTATCAAGAGGTTTGCCCACCCAAGAATAAGTGGCTTACAGAAACTTGCTGCAGTGGCAAATTGGCTGAACTGGATTCCCATGACACCACCATTTGGATTGGACTAGTATCACCAGAGGATGTCTGGAATTGTAATTATTAGCAACGTATCTATAATTTAAGTGGATGGTTCACATGGGATTACGATCAACTAAGGTCTTCTGCAATTAAATTCAGTATTTTTTTTTACTGAGAAGGTGCTTCTTTTTGATTGATTCTAAGTGTTTACAGTGGTAGGTTACTGAACTCTGTTGATACAGGACAACATGAGAAAGATTATAGGCCTCATTTCAATGCACAGGCATACCCCGTATGGTGCTAATCAGCCCATAATGAAGTTGTTTTTGCATTGATTTAACAGAGATGCATTTTAATATAGATGTTTCTGATGGAAAATTAGCCATTTAGCCATGAATAATACATTTGGACTGAAGTGAACTACGAAAAATTATTAATAAAATCAACACAGTGAAGCTTGGAGTGAGACATAATAAAATGATGTAACAAAACATTTACACATTAAGAAGAATGCTGTAAAAAAAAAAAGCTGTAAATGAACTAGAATAGTAATGTGAGCCACCACTGTTTGGACCATCTCATCTGAAAAACAATAGATTTTGTAGGCCTGGGTTATTGCGAGAGCTTTGCACTGCTTGGTCAGTGTGACAAACCATTTATTATGTTCGTGTTGCAAATGTGAATCATCCTTTTGCTGCGATTGCCTTTGCTTCGTTTAGCAATGTACAACCTCCTCTCACAAATGTTTTAAATAGCTATTTAGCTAACTGCCTAAATAAAGAGCTTCTTCATCCTATTTAAAAATATAAGTGACATTTGCTGTGGGTCCTGCTGTCCCCCTCCTGGCTCACAAGCGATGCCTAAAGCCCAAAGTTAGCATTGCCGATAGCTCTACTGCAACCTGAAAAAGACAATGGGAAAAGTTGCCCATTAGCCCTCGGGAGTTGAAGTTGCGACAGTGGATACGGGGCTGTTGACCCGTGCGCGGTGAGAGCTGATTGTGGAGGAATGCTGCGACTGAGGCTGTGGCCAGGGCTGTCAGACAGGGTTCTTATTACAACAAGGAGTCCCATTCAGGTGGCTGTCTGATAATGAGGCAGGCCTAGCATGCGCAGGGGAACTGGGGGCCCATTCAAAAAGGCAAAGGGGAAGTTTGTCCCAGTGCGAGAAGACGATGTAGGCCTGTTTCTGTCTATGTTAGAGTTCAGTAGTATAGGCTGCGATAATATGCATGTAGATTATTGCATTTTGTGGACCAGTTAGGACAAACATGCACTTGCAGATTAATATCTAGGGATTATACATACATATATTATTTATTTTTTTCTGAACATTTGTAGACATACTCAGGGATAGTTCATGTTATTGGTTTTCCAAGTCTTTAGATCGTATATCGATCAGAAAGCCTCCTGACGCAGTTCTGAGAATGTGTATCTAATCGCATATTGCCCCAGTAGCATAATCCTCGGCAATGTTGCTGCATTAGCGGCTTTTGTACTCTAAAGTATTTTCATTCTCTGTCAATCAACAGAGTGACTCACTTCTCAAAGCTACGCTATATCTAGGCTACTCACTTCTCAAAGCTGACTATCCCATTATTGGTTGAATTGTGCTTGAAAGGACAATGACCAGCAACTAGGCTGTCAATGTTGAATTACTGAAGAAGGGGTGTGCAATGCCTGCAGACAGCCCAATATACCACCCCCCCCCCCCCCCCCCCCCCAACACAGACAAACACAGCAATCTAGTTCCCACAACGTGACAACTTGTACTATTGCAGGACCACCACAGTGTCAGTGTGTTTTTGATAACTTTGAACAAAATCAAATCTAAGCAAATGGCAAATATCTTTAGTTCCATAGCTTAACACGAAGCCTTAATTTTGTCAGTAAAATGAAGGAAAGCCAGTGTGTTATATGCAGCTTTTTATCACACCCTGTTATTTGGCCAGTAACAGCTGGTCACTTGTTCTGCGTGATTTATGTGAAACAATCCTCCAGATTGCATAAGATATGATATGACCCTTGAGTGTTCCAATGGCAAATAATGGAAGAGTGAATGATGCCAACACCTCCAGTATTTCACTGTTTTTCTAATCTCTAATTCTGTGTAGAATAGAATAACTTTTATTTTTCCGTTAGGGAACTTCAATTGTAGCCAGCAACAACAAAAGAGACAGACAGTGGGGCAGACCCACAACACATAAACAAACATATCAAATAAAGACATTCAATAGAATCATTGCATTAATCAAACTAATTAAGTGAATTAAAGTGGAATACAGCCAAACGTCACGATTAAAAATAGCCCCCCTGTCCCGAGATGTCCAGTGTCGTCAAGCAGTCCAACACACAAACTCCGCCTCCATGACTTTCCCCCATACACGCAGTGTCGCGGTCTCTGTCCACCGTCGAAACGGAGCACATTAAAAAAATGTAGCCGTACATTCATCTACATCTCCACAGAATTAGCGCCCATGATAAGTACGAGCTTTTTACTTTGGGTCATAGGAAAACAAACTATATATAATAGCCAGGAACCAAAGCGCAAATCCAAGAAGTTCAAGTGCTTTACCCTTGCCTTTGCAAAACAAGAACCCCAGTTTGACACCAGTGTCATACTAGATCGCACTGAAGTATAGGAGTTCCCATCCAAGAAGAAATTATATCACAAGTGTGCTGTGCAGACAACATGGCTGAATTGGAGGTCATTCAATATGTTTATTTTATTCTTTACCATTAGGAGCTTGCACACCTGACAGCATTTCTTGCAGGATTACACACTGAATCAGCTGAATAAGAAAAAGCACTGCTTTGTAATTGTGTTTTAAAATGCAGACAGTGCATTATTGAGTAGTCTAATTCTGCCCTTAATCCCATTGTCTCCTTTAGTGATGATCGAGACCCCAAGTAAGACCTAATGGCCAGGGTTGGCATTCAGAGTGGTGATAGAGGACCAAAGCTAAGCTTATTTCCCTTACTTTTACAAATCTGAAATGTGTCGATCGTAAATAATGTGCGTTTTTTCCGTGAATAACTTTCTTATTGTTTTCCTTTTTTGCTCGCTGAGCTTTCCCTCAGCGTTTTAAGACCTAGAAAATCAGCCGCGGTGTTTTATTCTCGCCGTCCTTTGCAATTCTTCGGCGATACGTGTAAAAACAAATCGCGGAGTGCAACAGCGGCGTCAGACAAACGTTGTGTGGTATTCTCTCAGGAGTCTGGTCTCGTCCCGGTGTGATGTGCTCCGCTGCTGTCCCCCCCCCCCCCCCCCCCCCCCACCCCCCCCCCCGAATCTCCAGGCATCTGCCACCTCCTCCTCCAGTCTTCTGTCTCCCTCCGTCACACTCCATCAGCCCCCTCCTCTATCAGCGGCCCCTCCCCCCCTTTTCACTCCTCCTCGGCTCCCGGCCAAAAGCCCTGATAAGCCAGACCCTCCGTTAATTCCCGCTGATTGCCCCTGCAGATAAAGAGAGGAACTCCAAATGGTCCTTGCGGGGGGAAAGACGCGAGCAGTTCCAGAAAGGAACTGTGAAAAAAGGCGATGTCTGTCAATGTACGGTCAAGTAGTAAGTGTAAAATATATGACATTGCATATTATAGCGGTTATTGGTTTATTTTTATAATATATTTTACTTTGTAGGAACAGATGAGATCTATGAAAGCATATGTAAGCATATACTGTATAGTGCAGTGTTTTTAGTTTTTTTGTAAGTATATGGATCATATTTGGAATCTTTTTATTAATTTCTGGGGCTGGCAAATCCAGCAAAAACACAAGACTCTTTGCACAGTGATACACCCCAAATCAAATATTGAGGCCTTGAGGACCTTTCAGAACTTACAGTTGCCATCCGGAGAGTGGGGTTTTAAATCGGCGGCGATTATCCCGCGTCATCGCACAAGAACGTCTGGCCAAGTCCGCCCGCGCTAACTGCGTAAAGCAGTGCAGTACTCCGGCCCGGAGGCTGCGCAGCTCAGCTGGTGAACCGCAGAGCGAAATAGTGTCCCCCTGTGCGGTGTGCTTATCTTTTTCGGGTCCGTTTTTGGTCCCGCCCCACAGTCTCGCCTCGCGCCCCGACTGATCTTAAACACGCCAGTATGATCACAGAAAGAAAAGCAAAAGAAAAACGTTAATAATTTCTTTCAAATATGAGCGCGCACTGATATTCCCCGTCGCACTGGCCGTCAGAAGCCGGAAGGAAAGGGTTTTAAAGCCACTCATTTTCTGTAATATATTCACACACAAAAAAACACCTGAGCGTTTGATAGCTCAAATAGGCTGTGTTTTCTCAGACCGAAATGAAATATAGCGCTGATGGTGATATTGATCCCTTTCGGCTGCGGGGTAGAAGTGCGGCTCTGATACCCCTCGCATTGTTTGTTAAACCGCGTAATCTTGCGCCTCAAAGGAGGATCTGGATAAGGAGAATACGGAGCGTTCTCTTTCAACACAGGAAGACGCCTCTCTTGGCCATTTTTGTTTTCTCTCTTTCAGCTGATGTCAAATGCTCAGTTTTGAATCGTACGTGTCTTTACGCCTTGTGTGTGAGCGTTGAACGTGTTTGTGTGTGTTCACATGAATATTCAGTGCGGGGAAAAAATCTGAAATCTCAAAATAACAAAAACAGCAATTTGCTTTAAGTGAGATGTGAACTTTGAGATTCCGTTTCAGTTACACTCAAATATGCCCAAGACCTGCACAACTATCACTTCCGTTTAGAGGTTTTTCTTTACTCTGCTGTTGCTCTCTCCGCTCTCTGGCATTTATAGCTCTCTTCTTCTTTTCATCAATAGACACCTTTAATCCTGTAAATAGGTGTTTGCTGTATATTCAGGCCTATTTCCCAGTTCTATGCTTTATCCGGACCCTCATCTATCAACTTAATTGAACAATCTAGAATTTTCGCTATCTAAAAATCGGGGAGTTTTCCAATTGCCACTTGCAGTTTTCCACTATCTATAAAGGGCTGAGAATGGAGCACCCGTCTTGTGGCACATAGCTGATTGGGTTGAGAATGAGCATCCCGTATAGCCAACTATTTTCTAGAATCTGGTTAAAATCGGTAACTGCCTGTCAGGCTTACTGATGCTTATTTATTTAATTTCCAGGACGGAAGAGCTTAATGTGTCTTTCAGGGAGGCCATTCAGTTACACTCATCATTGGCTCTCCTGGTAAAGCTGACCCAACACAGTTAAAAGACTGAGATTGGAACAAAATTAAGCAATGAATTTGTAAGGCAAAGGCTCACCTGGAAGATTTGCCAGACTGACGATAAGAACTGCTAATACTTAATTTAAATGTGCATAGGCTACATTTTCAATCAATAATTTCTTCTTTTCCAAGTTTTCTGACAACTCTCTAAACCCCTTACTGTTACCTCACCTCCCACCTTCAGCATAAAATATAATGTGCTTCTTCTGCAAGAGTTTTATTTATTAGCTTGGCCTTCAAGGCAATATTGTGAGCTTATATCCATTTGTACAGCTGAATATTTTCTGAACCAGCTCTGGTAAATTCTTTTGCTTAAGGGTACAATCGCCCAGCGAATAGTCGAAACCTTAAATCTTTTAGATATAACCGCAGTTCTTTCAACGCAAGCACAGCCGTGTGCACTGTGAAAAATTCAAGGAGAATTGGTTCGTTTTTATCCAGATGGAGAATTTATCCAAAATATTTCAACGGCGTGCCCAGCGGACAGCAGAACACGTATGCAAAATATATATTTCAGTTTTTTTCAGCCCTTTTGCACACATGCTCAGGACATATTTATCAGTTCACACAGCTGAATGTATACTGAAGCGGGCCGGGGTCAGATAGCTTCCTTATCCTTAACAGCAGTGCCTCGCCCCAAAATGAGAACCCTCAGCTCCTCCTGCATTAAGTACATCTCGCTAACAACCACATATGCTGCTGTGTAAGGGATACCATTAGCACAGAGTTATGCAAGGGGACTGGGCGCGGGTTACTCTCCACACAAAGAATGAGATTGCACACCCAAGGTCTCTGATTCCATCTGTCATTATTTCTGACACCAGCCGTTTACAACGGCATAGGAGGTGCCAGTGGAAAATATAATATTGATCGGGTGCCCCGTGGGCTTGGCCCACCTGACTTCCTCTGCTTCTCCCACGCATTTTACTTAATGATACATTTTCTGCGCCGTTTCCATAGCTTTTTATTTTTTTTTGATGAGGTGCATTTTGTCCTTTAGACTTTCATTTGATGTGACATTTCCTTACCGGTGTTGCCGTATTGACAAATTATGACGTGTTAATGGATTGCTGTGCAAACGTATAGAGTCGTAGGGAAAAGCGGGAAATATGGGAAATATGACCTGGTTATAAATGTTCTCTTTCATTCCGACCTAAATTCACTCCGATATGAAAATTGCTTTTTTAAATAACTCATTTTTATATAGCAATCTCAACTTGTATTCCTGTGAGAAAATGTACAGTATGTTAAATGTGTGCATTAAATATGCTTTGGAATATGTTGAAATGGCAAAGGCTACATTTCGAACAAAAATATATTGTATTATGTTTAGATGTATGTGTAAATGTTTAATACAACAGAGCAAACGCATACTTGTGTTGTTTTGTAGAATGCTTATGACATCATTAGCGATGCAGCGCTCAAAGGGCGCTCTTGAGGTAGCCGTTTCAGCCGATGTCAGTCACGAACGCATCTAAACGAACTGCACATAACCGAGCGTCATTACCTAGGAATGACCTTTTCAGACTTTTAACGGAAAAAAAAATAGGCTAAACTTTAGAGGACAGCAATACTTCTGCCTCAGAATCCAGTCTCCGTTTATAACGGTAGGCGTGACTGTCAGACTGTAGACGAGGCAATAAAAGGAGGCTTCAAAGCCAGGGGAAAGCCAGCTGGGTGCCTTTGGGTGGGGGACATCTAGAGCCCCTGTATCTGTGGATTGCAGGGGGGTGGGGGTGGGGGGTAAATCTCGCTGCACTGTAATTAAAGCAGAGATAGGGGATCGCTTCTCCCTCTCCGGCCTCAGATTAGCGAGCGACCTGTCTAATGTTCCGTGACCTGGCCAGCAGCTGACTAATGTTTCCGTTCTCAGAAGAGCGTCGCGCACACACACTCACACACACATGCGCGCGCGCATGCAGAAATGCAGACTCCTCCTGAAATATGCTCAATGCTTTCTGCTGGTACAACGGAAAGAAATTCTCCCTCCTTTAAAACAAACAAAAAAAAAACAATTACTGTTTTACCTTTGCAGCAGCCAAAGTTTACTTGTGTTTACTGGGCTTATGCAAATGCAGTCTTTTGTTTCGTTTTGTATTTAACGAGAAGGATTGAAAGACCAGTGTTCAGTGTTTGGGGTTTCAGTGTGAATGCACAGTCACAAAGACACAATTCCATTTTTTAAATGGGAAACAATACATATTGAAATAAATACCCAACTTCAGATTGAATTATGACATAAATATTTGGCACAATTCAATCATTCTTCAGTTAATCAGAACCTCCCACAAACTACACATTGATTTGGGGCATTCAGAGAATCGAGAGGCCACATGCATAAAACTCTGAGTAAAAGAATGCGTAAAAGAACGCTCTCAGGGAAAAAGTTGGAAATCTGCTTTCGCAAAGTTGTGCATGTTCTCCCTCTGCCTTTCTATCACGGTGTCGCCATATCAGACTGTCTCCAAACATTGCGTACACATGGCGTCCAGCGTGCGCAGAGGTACGCAGGCTCTCTTATGTTATGCATCTGAATTTCTGCGTGGAAACTCGCTTACGCAGCTTTCTGAGGGAATTTTTCTGCTCAGCCCTGTTTATACACGTGGCCCCAGGAAGTTTATATTTCACATCAGTATTTTTTAGTAATTGGTGGACAAATGGCAAGTCTGATTATCAGGCCTAGGCGGCGTGGGGCAGATGACTTTTCATTAATTCTATTCCCATAAAGTGTTTATTTCTAATTAGCCTTTACTTACGATCGAACGGAAGCGCACGCAATTAATTAATACGTACAAAAATAATGTACCACAAACATAATTAAATCAACTAAATGGGATGTTCCGGGTTTTTGATTGGGTTAAATTCACTCTGTGGTGTTGCTTTAGTTTTCTTTATCGTATGGTGCTGCCTCACAGATGACAGTGATAGGGACTTGCTATGATGACTGCTGCTGGCTTCACGCGTCACATACATTATCACCTAAAGGGTGCAAGAAGGAACCTAACACCAGTCATCTCCTCAAATAATAGTTAGGAAGAATGCCACTTTGGCTTGCCTCCATCTTATTGCGCTGTATATTTTGTGAGGGTAGAGCGTTTGAGTGGGTTAAATGAAATAAACTGTCGGTACTACAACAACAATAATGGAGTCACTGTAACACTGAACACGAGGTTAACGACTGTTGGATTATTATCCTGTAATATATTATCCCGCATTTTGTTGAAATATCAAGTTGATTGAAGTTTTTTATCGTATTTTATTGTTCATTTCTTTATTCCTTTTCTGTTTGTTTATTAATGCACAGTGTGCTTTATGTGTAAATGAGCGTGTTCACCTGTGGAAGAATTTGTACGTTGTCAGCACAATGAAACTTCACGTGGGAGGCTCAATGGTATGCTAGTGCAGGTCTTCTGTTCTGCGCTGCCTTTTGCATTGCTAACAAGCTGTGACCCATGCACCCTGTACATTTTAATGTAATCGGCGGGACGGTTCCTCCAGTATTAATCCCCAAAGCCCATTAACCTGTCAGCTGGCTCTTGCGCACATGAAGAACAGGTGAGAGCAGCTAGCTCTCAGGTGTTTCCCCGTTCACGCACTTCGCTTGTTTTCAGAGGTATACGTGCGTATGGGCGTAGCTAAGGAAACAAGGGTGAATAAGCCTCCGTCACGAGAGAAGGTCGGAAGGCTAGATACGAGAGACAGCGGAACATATCACAGCAGAGAGCACATTAAGAGAAATCTTATTATTTTGTGTTTGGATTTGTAACACTAAGGAATATGACACTTCAATTTGTGCTCGTCTGTTATTGGCACTTTTTTGCCGCGGAAAAAAAAATCCCCATTAGTCTGTGTAAAAATTTTTGTTTTTAAAAAGCGTTAATTGTTTACAAAACCATGCTGATACTTTTGTATCTCGTCCTCTGTTAGGGCGAGCATTTCATCGTCAGACCGAGGAATCGCACGCGGCAGTATGAAAATCCGAAGTAGCGCATTTTCTGAATGGAAGCGTTGAGCTGTCTGCGTGTATGCGCCATTGGGTCCATCCCTCCACCTAGGATCACACCTCTGTGGGGGGAGGGGGCATTGCCTCATGCACCTCAGGCCCCCCCGATATGCATCCCATTCCGTCGCTGTCCTCCCGCTGATCACTTTGCCGTCACTTGAACCGATCTGCTTGCGTGCGCGCGCGGCGTAAAAGAGCCTAGCGTGTCGCTTACCCCCTTCCCCAGACAGCTATCCATAAAGGGTGGCTCCTCCCTGTCTCACCTCCCCTACTGATGTCATCCCAACACCTACCGCAGTTTGCGTCAATGCCATTCCGCTCCGCGAGCCGTCGTGTGGCTATTGACATGCTGTGTGTGACTGTGTGTGCGTGTGTGCGTGCGCGTCTGTGTGTGTGTGTGTGCGCGTGTGTGTGTGTGACTGTGTGCGCGCGTGTGTGTGTGTGTGTGTGTGTGTGTGTGCGCGTGTGTGCGCGTGTGTGTGTGTGACTGTGTGTGCGTGCGTGTGCGTGTGTGTGTGCGTGTGTGTGTGCGTGCGCGTGTGTGTGTGTGTGTGACTGTGTGTGCGTGCGCGTGTGTGTGCGCGTGTGTGTGCGCGCACACGCATCGTTTAAACATCAGGAGCCATGGACGTGTGAATGTTTTGCCCATGACGGCATATTTAACACCTCTTAGCTTTATCTCCCGCTCTTATCGCCTCCATTTTGTTTGGGTGAAGGAAAACAATCTTCATTATGAGAGAGATATTTCACGCTCGGTGTTTTGGTTTGGAAGTAAATACTTTTGATGCCCCCAAGGAATTTGAGACATAAGCTCCCGCTATCAGTTTACAATAATACCGCAGCATTACGACATTGTCCCAGGTGACATCAAAGCAAGAGACAAGTTAGGGCCGTGGTGGTAGATGGCAAAACAAGATACCGACAAGATACTGATACATTATTTAAAACACAAAGAAGGAACGCTGTGGCCTGTAGCATTCCTCCTGTTTCTCTATGAAAAATTCAACGTCAAATGTGTGGGATCGTACGATATCTAAAGTATGAACATTTATTTTAGTTCAGTGTCGGATATTATCAGAATTTACTTTTGTTTCAATTAAAAAAATAATAAATCAGGTTAACAAGCTTCTTAAATTTGAGTTGTAAGCATATTTTTTAAGAAATGAAAGGTGTGTTGAAAAGCTGTCTCATGACAATGGTAAAGTAAGAGTGCAGGGATGGCATTAGTTCTTTTGGTTCTTTAGAATGTAGTTTTTGTCTGAGGTTTTTTTGTGATATAATTATGCAAATGTATGCAAATATTGTGGACTATATTTTCCAAATCAGGATATTCTTCTGAATTTGAACATCATGAAAAGCAGCAATAATTATTTTTTAGCGGACTGAATGTGTGTGCGTGTGTGTGTGCGCGTGCGTGTGTCACTTCTCCCACCCTTAGTGAATCAGAAGATTAAACAATAGGCTCCTGTTGTCCCAAACACCCCCAAAACACCCGCCACTGTTCATTCAGAGCAGGAGGGTGGATTAACCTTCCACAGTCATGTGACCCATGGGGGAAATAAGTGGAACAAATCCCTGCAATCCCTGAAGAGGCAAACAAAAACTTTCCCACCGACGGTAGGATATATCAAATGATGAAACTGGCTTTAAAATGAAATTATCCATTCAACAAGATGTGCAGACGATGAAGGTTGTAAAGTATTCCGATATTGAACCGCGCTGTAATCATGTGGTCCGGAAATGGAAAATCTAAAAAGGAACAAAATGTAATGTTTCTACTGAGATTAAGCATCAGTCGTAAAACATGTTCAGTGTGAAATTGACAAAAGTGGTGTTTTTGGACTGTCTTTGTTGGCTGAGATTACAGTATATCTTTATAATAGCCATTTACATCCTGGAAGCGGCCTACTGTCATACAAACCAGATCTATGGGAACAACATTTTTTGTTTTACGTTCGTAGTCTTGACTATAATTTTTTGGGGGACAGCTCCTCTACAGTTAGCGGCTCATAAGTGTTGAAAACGGCGTTGTGACAGTGTGTCCTATGCAGTTGAGTGAGTGGAGTGGGAAGATTATGTTTACTAGCTCCAATTCTCGTACCAAAGTTCTGTTAGTGTCCAAGGATCGCAATTAGAACACAGAAAAAAGCCTCTAACACGAATGGCCCAGCAAGCGCACACATTAAACAGAGAGGGCCAGGCACTCCGGAGGGACTTAATTACAGTTTATCTATTCTAACTCTGCAAGAACATAATTACTCAGAGTAGAAATGCAGCGTTCGGTCCCGAATTAAACTGGAAGCGAGGAGAGAGGTAGAGAGGTGCCATGTCAGAGGACTTCTTCACGCGATGGAGAAAAGGTTTCGACGACGCGAAGTCCCAAAAAGTGAGGGTTTTCCAAGTCGGAGATATCCGAATTGAACCCTAAATTAGCGAAGCCGGAGAAAGGAGCCAGTGATGAGAGCCCCGGGTCACGTGTGCCCTTTGACCTCTGGCTTTACTGACCCGCTGCCTCAATGTGCAGCTGCGGATAAGGCTCAGGTCAACACCATTTTGAAATCCATGTCCCACCCCCCCATTCTCTCGCTCTTGCAGTCTGTCTCTTTCGCTTTCTCTATCTCTCTAGTGTATGACTTTCACACCATGCACACACACGCACACACACACACACACACACACACACACACACACACACACACACACACACACACACACACACACCTATTCGCATAGTCATTATTTTCCATTTATTTTCTCAGTCACTTTGTCCAATGTAAGTGAGTTAGATTCGGGTCACTGCAAATTCTCTGGATAATGCAGCAGATAAATCAGTCAAACAATCCCTGAAAGATTTCACGGGTCATTTCCTGTATGTGTGCCTGATTTGATCGCAAAAGAGAATCCCTTAGTGTCCTTCTTGACTTAAAATATATACTGTATCCTGTCATGAGAATGCTTTTGATTCACAATAACTGTTGCTGAATCTTTCCGTTGCTCGGTGTGAGGCAGTTGAGTTTTAAATAGCGGAACATGTGTGCCTCAAACGTGGAAACAGCCGACAGGAGTTTGCTACAGAAAACAGAAACAAATGTCTGCTAATAAATCACATTCAAGGCTACTGCGCTACTGAATACAGTAATCAAGCACTACTGGAGGAGTACTCTGTGTTAGCCAGGCCTTCAAACACTACTGCCTTACCGCTGAGGTGCATTTTTAATGATTTCATGATCTGTATTGCTGTCTCTGTTCTCGTGGATTACTTTACTCTGAGCTTAGTACCACACAGTTTTGCTTCTGTCTGGTCATGTTAGCAGAACTAATTGCAGATCTTCTGAGAGCAGCGGACGATGTGTATGTCTCTCTGTTTGTTTGTTCAGCCCTTCTGGTGGGTGGCACACAGTGCCTCGAGTTTGAGAAAGTATGAGATAAAAAGATGACTTCAATGGGAAGTGAACTCACTGAAGTAAACTAATTCACAGTTTGAGTACAGACCAGCTGACATGCTCTGGACCTCCAAAGCTGCGCCCTTTAAAATGGAGACATGTGCAGCACTTTGAACTCAGCTGTCATTTGAAATACAACTTTGCCCCCCCCACAGCCATCACTCCAACCCTTCAAGACTAGGCCTGCATTCTGAGGGGCTCAGTGCTCCTTATTGATCAATGTCTGGAGCTTGTTTCCAACTTTTACATGTATATAACACTGTCAAAGGTTACTGTCTCAGGGGGCATTCTAGAAGCCCGACCGCCTTTCATCTCCAGAGTAATGCGGTTGATGTGGTTTTGCTCTCTGGATTTGAAATATCACTGTCAAACAGGGACGTTCAGAATGGCTCCACATTTCTGGCTCGTCGGACTCGTTAAAATCCAGATCAGACTACATCAGCCACAGACGTAATGTCACCTCACCTCTCCTGTAACGTCCACTGTAACCTCCCAAAACCTAAATTCTTAACAGGTACTGTATGCACCTACAGTTCAAGTCAGAAGTTTACATACACTTAGGTTGAAGTCATTAAAACTCATTTTTAACCACTCCACAGATTTCATGTTAGCAAACTATAGTGTTGGCAAGTCAGTTAGGACATCTACTTTGTGCCTGATACAAGTAATTTTTCCAACAATTGTTTAAAGACAGATTATTTCACTTTTAATTCACTATATCACAATTCCAGTGGGTCAGAAGTTTACATACACTAAGTTGACTGTGCCTTTAAACAGCTTGGAACATTCCAGAAAATGATGTCATGGCTTTAGAAACTTCTGATAGGCTAATTTACATTATTTGAGTCAATTGAAGGTATACCTGTGGATGTATTTTAAGGCCTTCCTTCAAACTCAGTGCCTCTTTGCTTGACATCATGGGAAAATCAAAAGAAATCAGCCAAGACCTCAGAAAGAAAATTGTGGACCTCCACAAGTCTGGTTCGTCCTTGGGAGCAATTTCCAAACGCCTGAAGGTACCACGTTTGTCTGGACAAACAATAGTACGCAAGTATAAACACCATGGGACCACGCAGCTTTCATACCGCTCAGGAAGGAGATGCCTTCTGTTTCCTAGAGATGAACGTGCTTTTGGTGTGGAAAGTGCAAATCAATCCCAGAACAACAGCAAAGGACCTTGTGAAGATGCTGGAGGGAACATGTACAAAAGTATCTATATCCACAGTAAAACAAGTCCTATATCGACATAAACTGAAAGGCTGCTCAGCAAGGAAGAAGCCACTACTCCAAAACCGCCATAAAAAAGCCAGTCTACAGCTTGCAACTGCACATGGGGACAAAGATCTTTTTGGAGAAATGTCCTCCGGTCTGATGAAACAATAATGGTACTGTTTGGCCATAATGACCATCGTTATGTTTGGAGGAAAAAGGGTGAAGCCGAAGAACACCATCCCAGCCGTGAAGCACGGGGGTGGCAGCATCATGTTGTGGGGGTGAAAATAGATGAATGCACTTCAGAAAATAGATGGCATCATGAGGAAGGAAAATTATGTGGATATTGAAGCAACATCTCAAGACATCAGCCAGGAAGTTAAAACTTGGTCGCAAATGGCTCTTCCAAATGGACAATGACCCAAAGCATACTTCCAAAGTTGTGGCAAAATGGCTTAAGGACGACAAAGTCAAGGTATTGGAGTGGCCAAGTACTGACCTCAATGTAATCGAAAATTTGTGGGCAGAACTGAAAAAGTGTGTGCGAGCAAGGAGGCCTACAAACCTGACTCAGTTACACCAGTTCTGTCTGGAGGAATGGGCCAAAATGCAAGCAACTTATTGTGAGAAGCTTGTGGAAGGCTACCCGAAACATTTGACCCAAGTTAAACAACTTAAAGGCAATGCTACCAAATAGTAACAGAGTGTATGTAAACTTCTGACCCACTGGGAATGTGATGAAAGAAATAAAAGCTGAAATAAATCATTCTCTCTACTATTATTCTGACATTTCACATTCTTAAAATAAAGTTGTGATCCTAACTGACCTAAGACAGGGAATGTTTACTAGGATTAAATGTCAGGAATTGTGAAAAACTGAGTTTAAATGGATTTGGCTAAGCTGTATGTAAGCTTTCGACTTCAACTGTATACGTTTGATCTGATGAACATAAGCAATGGACATGAGTTCAGATCTCATCAGTCCCAGATGGACTTATGTTTTATCAGATATTGAAATAACGTAAAAACATAAAAAGCAACAGTTTTATTGGACAGAGAGAACCTACATGAAATATAGGTGATGTCGGCAGCATGCTTTCATTCAGATGTGTGTGTGTGTGTGTGTATGTGTGGTTTGGGAGGCCGAGTTAGAAATCAATTTGCTTATACAGTAAGTGTGCATTACAAAAACATTACAGCATGAAAGATCAGATTATCATGTGCAGATTGTTATCATAACCTGCAGTAGGTCACGGGGTTCAGTGTTCCGTACGTATGTGGGTGTGTGCGCGCGCGTGTATGTAGTCCCGCCCCTGTACGTGTTTAAACTCCGTGGGCCCAATTCTCGGCTTTGCAATTTAAATATCTCTGTTACCGTAGATGTCTTTCAGTAGTGGCCTGGCAAGTACGGTCAACTGTTAATTTGCAAGTTTTGCTAAACAAATCATTCCCATATTCAAAATGTCTTATTTTTGGCGACTGTTTTCACTAGCTCAGTGTCTTACATGTGTGCCCATTCTCTGGTTCTCTGCATGTTGCTTAAGAACGGAATGTACTGTAGATCATATGCACAATGCTATTGCTATTCTTGAAATTTAATCAGTTAGTAACGTTTTATTGAAATTAAATACTCACCAAAAAAAAAGTGTGTCCTGCTTTAGTATTTATGTGATTGTGTATGCATGACTACACGTAGTCACTGAACCATCAAGCAATTTTCGGACAGTTCATACCACGGTTTCAGTTTAATGTCTTCACAAATTAACTGGGACAACAAGAATTTTTAACAAGAATTTTTAGAACATGAAATTTGTGCCCTTTGCCAGCGCAGCCGTGACGCAGTTGCACACCGAGGGCCCGGGTTCGCGCCTCAGTCCTGCCAGATCCGAGTACGGCCCGGTGCCTTGAGGGAGCGTCAAAATTGGGCGGCCGCTCCCAGGTTGCGGCGGAAGGACTCCGCGGTGAGGACCGTCGCGCGCGTAGCGGGGCCGCGTGCCGCGCTGGAATCGCGGTCAGGGGCACGAGGAGTCGCGCCTTGAAGAAGACGAGGCGTCTTCCTTCCCACCGCCAGCCGACGGGGGGGTTGTGTAGCGGCGAATTCTTAGCGGTCGCTACACGGGGAATTGAATCGTACTAGGGTACAATCGGCTACCGAAACGGGGAAAACAAATAAAAAATATGTCCCTTTTGCATCAGCAACTATTGGTTGCTTTTGTTTAATGCTTAAAATTGGAAGAGGCTATGAATGCAAAACATTTGGGCTCGACTGAAATTGCTTGAAAATTGCACTGAATCACAGAATGGCAGGGACGTGTCTGTCCCTCTACCCGACCTCCTCAGCCTGTTCAAGCTGAGGCGTTTGACAGTCATCTCCGCCGCGAAGCACGGAGAAGCCACCGTGCCCACGCTGTGCCCAGATTGGCCCGCGCTCAGCTGGTGTGATCACAGGCATGATGAAACACATCATTTCCAGAAAGGGTGAGCGAGTAGCCAGGCGGGGTGAGCGAGGAGGGGAGGAATGGGGGGGGGGGGGGGGGGGTTGACAGCTGACGAACAGCGTGTCCAAACAGTCCCGCGTCAGGGTGGGGCGTTTGGGGCGGCCCCGCATTCAGGCCCCGCCACCAGAATGCCAAGGCCGCCAGGCACGGACGACGCACCGGAGGGCGTGATCGGAGGCTCGCCGCGGTTGACAAATGGCACGGCCGTGCCCGTATCTGGCCCGCAGCGCGGCCGGGGCTAATGACGGCGTAATTGTTCCCGCGCGCCCCCGGGCTCGACGCTCGTTGCTCATTCTGAGTGTGGGCAGAGGTTCTGAAACAGGCCAGAGACGCAAGCTGTTCACACCCGCGCGGCGGCAAAGGGGAGGACGTGTGGGAAGACGCATGACACGGGCCAGCTTCGACGAGAAAAAAAACATTCATACATTCGCCTGGTGCGAAGGTCTGCTCACGAACAAGGAGGTGTTCTAATTTTAGTGGGTAGCTGTTGGATAACGTATAACGCAGAATAGGCACAATCACATTTCCCATGAAATGTAACGCAGGACGGCCTGTTCCTTTCCGCTCATGCACTTCAAGCCTCTTCAAAGAAGATTTGAGGCAATACCGTTTGAATACCCCCTGTTCATTTCTCTGCAGCAAAGCAACCCCCTTATCCGGAGTCAAAACCGAATGCGTACCAGAGCCAAAATGGCAGCTTGGGGGGGGGTTTGAGAAAGCAACTCACCTCGTCTTCCTCCGTAAATTATTTTTGTGCTATGAGTGTGCGCGCCTTCGTGTGCGTCTGTCAGTCTGTCTGTGTTTCAAACGGCGCAACTGAGAGCAGACTTTAATACCAACACTGTGAGGAATCTACCTCTTGTACCTGCTATAAGTATCACGCCGTTGATACGGCATGTTGAATGTTTCAGCAACATGTGTTGAGTGAGAAATACCTTTAAGGCCCACTGCTGTCAGTCAAAACAGCCTGTTCCAAAGTATGCAACTAAATTTCGCTAAAGCAATATTTAGTTCTCCATTGTTGTGTTACATTTTGAGAAGATAAGCAAGCTCTGTGCATGCGATCAGATTGTATCTAGTTCCCATACATTTAGGTTTTATTTTTTCCTCTTTTTTGCTATTATTGGACATATTCTGCCATGGTTTGTCAAATTTAATTACTGCTGTTGTTCCATGCACTAGATCCCTGGAGCAACTTGAACTGCTAATTTATTGGTTTTAGTTACAATGGTATTTTGACTTCGAGCCCTGTAAAAAATTAGCCCCCCCACCAATGCTCAACAGATTTTCAAGGCCCAACATTCTTAGACTAACTATTTTTACTTCCAGTTCATACATTTGACAGCTTTGTTTAAAAACACATCACAATTCTGTCTTGTTTCAGCAATAGGCTAAATTCTCTTTCAGAATTTCATAGTATAAGGCAGAGCATGCTGGTCATTAACATTCAACACAATTAAGCATCGGTTGAAGTGTAGAAATTCAGCTAATATTCAATTATAGAAAAAAAAAGTCAAGGTCATTCCTGGGTCATGACATGAAACAGGATCTTCGGCTGGGCTTTAAGCGGCAGTTTGACAGTACGCGCACAGGCCAGAGATCAGGGGTTACAAAGGGTGAGAACAGAGAGCTCAGTATATTTATCCAACTGTTCTGGATTTGTGGAGAGCGAATTCATTTTCTGCAGACTAAACAGAGACCTTTCCGTCGTCTAAAAGACTGCTTTATGTCCGCTCTAATCCATACGATTCCCCCCCCCCCGCTAACTAGGAATCTCCTTTTTATTAGCAGCTGCATGCTGTAATTGCGGGATCAGGAAACGGGTTCATTAGGATCGAATGCTCCGCTGAGCTGAAAGCATCGCTCCTTCGGCCGGCCATAAGCGGAGGGGGGTTACGGCTTCAGGCATGAATTTTTAATGCTCCCTCGTCCGGCGCTGTCATTCCTCGGCTCGTTCGCGTAACCGCCGTCCGGCCTCTCGCGGCCCGCCGCCGTTTCGCCGCGCCTTTCTACTTTCGGCCGCTTGCACCTCGTCTAAAGAAGGAGAGTTTACGCAGCTGCGTTAAAGCGCGTTAAAGTGACGACGTCCGTAATGCTGAGGGGTCATGGGGGAAGAATCTGAACGGTTTATGAACAAATAAAAGCGGGGTGTGTTTATGCGTGGCAAAATACCCTTGGAAGGACACATTAATAAGGCGTGCAGCGGCAGGGTAAATGTTACAGGTTTTGTTTATACCAGACCGATCTGACTGAGGAAAATCCTTTTGGAACCCGACAGGCAGTAATAAACGCACAGGCTGACCAGATTAACGACCAGTGGCAAGCAGTATTTCTCACACCAACCAGCATTGCAGATTAACAGCAAACTACATCATCTGGAGGATGAAAAAAAAATAAACTACAAAAAAAAATAAACCCAGCAGATGCGAACAAATTAAGCGGGCGTGGAAGCTGGCGAGGTCCGGATGACTTCACCGGGCGGCAGCCGGGGTGTGTGCGCGGGGGAGCGGGAGGGGCCCTTCTCGGCCGCGTTTGCGGTAGCACCACTGCCCTCTGCAGGACGGCTACCCACAAGTGATGATGTCAGCATATTTCACCAGTTAGCACCACGTAGCCCTCCGGGGGAAGGGCGGGGCTCACGGCGTCTGGTTCTCCGTCGCCCCGGTACGAGCCCGAGCTCAATTTTCTTTACCCCCCCCTTGTTTTGGGATTGTGGTCAACAGACTATGTTGGCAGACGCCAGGAACGCTGTCTTTATCTATGAGAGGCTCAGTGTGGTTGAACCTTGATATTATCACACAACAGATTTAGGATCTCTATTTTGATATGTGATTAGAGATTCTGTGCATCAGTCTTACTTAGGGACGAGTTGCTCCTGGTAGCAGTTTGTAGGCAAACAGAAAAGCGAGGCGTGTGTACGTGCTCAGAGCATACAGAGGGGATCTCTCCCCCTCCCTGTGGTATGGTGTGCATCACGGGGCGGTGGTAGCAGTTGCTCTGGGAGGAGGAGCAGCTGCAGTAGGGATCAGTAAGAGGTGGTGCCCCCAACCTTTCTGCACTCTCCAGTCTACTAGCGCCCCTGCCCAACCCTGAAACAAGCACATGCACGACACACACACACACATGCCACACACACACAGAACGCACACGCAAACACGCACACACACACACACACACACACACACACAGGACGCACACACAGAACGCACACGCACACAAAACGCACACACAAACACATGCACACATACATACACACAAAAAAAACGTGCACATACACACATACACGCCCAAAAACAAAGGCATGGCCACTTGCAGGCACACACACATACATGTATGCGTCCACACACACACACACACACACACACACACACACACACTACACACATAGACGCACAAACACATTCACTGTCAGAGCACACTCACAAAGAAGGCCATACAGAGACTGAGCTAAACACGTACATCTGGCAGATTCCTAAGACGGAAAACACACCCACACACACATTCACGCATAGACACACACAGACAGACATACTTTTCACCATATTCACTTTTGGTTATGTACACGAGGGGCTTTTTTCTATTCTCCTCTATAATATGGATTTTTCGCTGCTTAAGAAATTGTTTTATGCTGTCATTCCGCATTCAGGTCTTAGTTTAATTAACAGATTGTAGAAACATTTCAAGGAGAAACTAAGGGTTTGATAAATAGACTCAGTCCTTATGGGTTATTTCTTTCCACCACTAAATATGCATGCCAAGTAATACCACAAAAGGTTTCAAGACCCAAGCTCTGTTGTTTCCCTCGGAAGGTCAGACGCAGCGTATATGTTTCTGCCTTATTTCTTTGAGGTCGCTTGAACTGTCCGAATATCATTGGGTCTATTTTATGTTATTACTTACAAAGAATAAAGTCGCCTACGGCTATACATTTTTAAAACGCGTTGCTTTCCGAGAAGCCTTGAAGCAGTCGTGGAAGTCGAGTCCCCTTATCTGAAGCGACTCGATACATCCCTTCATCAGAACGCCAGTCTGTGTTCCCCACCTCTGTCCCCCTCGCTCCCTCTTTCTTTCCTGTTCTCCACGGCATTCCTTTTCCGTTCTCAGTCTCAGCCCTTCCCTTTCTCCTTTTCCCCTTGCTGGTTCAGTAGAGCCCTCGAGATTACGTCACGTGACCCTGGTATTTTGGGGTGTGTTCTCTGGGGGGGTGGGGGGAGGTGGGGGTCGGCCAGTCAGCCAGCCAGCTAGCCAGACAAGGGGAAGCTGGAGTCAAGGAGCAAGGAGACGACACTAAGCAGAGCAGAGACGACAGGAAAGAGTTACCACAGAAATGGAGTTACCAGAATGGTTCGCGTCGAACGGCGGCAGTCGAACGGCCCTGTTTACCGGCCAAGTATCAGGCCCCCGCCTCGTTCTGTCAGCCGTGCGCACGTCCAGAAACGACCACGTACTTAAGAGAAACGGGCGCGCCTAGACTGCGAATCACCCGCTGCGTTTCTATTGCTCGGCCTTTGCGCATACATTATCTCTGTTTAGAGTACGGTTGTCGCCAGACATGTTGTTAAGCCTATCGCGCAGCTGGTACAGCGAGGCTAACATTCTGCGCGGATGCCTGAGCTGGGAGGCTGCTGAACTGCAAGTTCATATATCAGTGTGATTCCAGCTTGTGTACACCCAGTCGGTCCACTGTTATTATGCACGACAGCTGGGCATAAATAGAATAGAATGTCTGGCCTATGGGGTAGATTGAAAAGTAGACCTGTGAGTGTCTGTGAGTGTCCCCTAACTGTGAGTGTCTCCCTAAGTCTCACAGACGCTGGAAGTAGGGGTGCTGAGGGTGCTGGAGCGCCCTCTCCGAACGATTGCTACAATACATTAAATCTGTATGCAATACATTTACTCGGCTACCAAAGGCAGTATAAATACAGGGAAATAGTTCTGTATCAATGATCCAAAACAACCTAAAATCTCCGTTGCATCATAGCAAACGATTTGTCATTGCGATTTTCAGCACCCTGAGTTCAAAACGTTTTCCGGTGCCTACGCTTTCTCGACAGCGTATCGGTTGTGACGTCGCGCCTCAAACCAAACAGAAAGCACTTGCTTTGATTTGTAATTCACTGTCCGGCAGCAAAATGTTGTCCGGCAGATCAAGTGTTTTATGGGTCACATTATATAGTCGCTGTGAAACGTAATGGAACGGCTTATTTGTGTTCCTTGAACCAATTTGTCTGGAAGAATTTCTGTCTTTTCATTTCCCCAGTAAAGCATAATATGCAGAATTTGTGTGAGCTGCACAAATCACTGCTCTCAGAGTTAATGTTCCCATGCATGTATTTTATGTTTGACGGTGCTGCCCGTTGGCCGTTGAGTGCAGACCCTTGCTTTCGGCGTGCGAAATGGCATCACGCGCTCTCCCTTCCCGCCCGGAGTCTGACGAATTTAAAGGTTAATCTTCAGCTCGCCGCCGTCTTCAAACGGAGAGACGGCGTCTTTAAGATTCCCCCTCGAGGGGCTCATTGATCCTGTGACGTCGCGGCCAGCTGACGTGACATTTCGCGCTTCCCGCCCCCGCGGACGACCGACGCCGTCCGTTTTACCGAACGCCGCGGAGTCCGCGGCGCGGGGCCCGACGCTGACAGACGCCTCATTTGCTGCGCAATGCGCCACTGCGCTTTATTGTTTTTTAATTGTTATTTATTTATTTGCTTGTTCATTTGTTTGCGTTTGTTTTTGGCAGGCTCTGTTCTCCCAGGAGTCTTAAGAGAGCATTAGAAATTACAGGCTAGAATACAAATGAGGCAAATAAGCAGGTTTTGTATTTCATTGTGACATGTACAGAAATCAGAGAGCATAAAACCCAGCCATTCTATCCATTTAGCAGAGTGCTCTTGAAGTTGCATTTGGCTTCGGCGTACTCAAAAGAAAGTTTCTTCTAAGGGAATATGCAAAATATATGACCTGTGTCAGGAAAGCACCAATGGTGACGTGTGTCAACCTTGAAATTGGTGTACTTAAGACAAAAAAAGGACAGCCTACATTTTTATGAAAGAAACGCTGCCCTGAGTAGCTGCTAGATCAGCTCATTTTGAGTAACTAAGGGGGCTCATAAAGACCCGTGGAGCCTAACATCTAAACAGCGGTCTGTAAATCTTACTGAGTGCGTTCCTCTGGTCTTTCAAGGAGAGCACATTGCACTCCTACATTCTGTTTGTCTAAGTCTAACTTAATCAAGTGAAGCTTTTAGGAAGCTTTTAGGAAGTAGGTCTTATTCCACTGTCACGCCATATTTTAACATTTCTAATACAGAAATTGGGATACTTAAATCGATGCACAGAAAAATATGCACAGAATCTCAGCAGTAATAGGCTGTAGAACTGAAATTTTGTTTTATTTTCAGTTTCTTGCCGACATTAAGTATGCAATCATTCTAGAGCATAATTTGATGCAGATCCTAGACCTGCATCCACATTTAAACCAAGGTAGCCTCAGTTCAAATCGGGAGTTGAACTGCTACACAGTACTCTTTTCCGTCTAATTTGACTGCCTGTCCACCATTTTGATGTAATTGAAAAGCATCACCCAAAAAAAAAAAAACACAAGACATGATTCACCCTGTGAGAGCGATACCACCGGTTTCGACCTATGGCTATCCTGTAATGTTTACTGGCTGCTGTGACCAATACTGATGCGTTGTCATGTGTGCCTGTGTGCTTTGTCGAAAGCTTAAGATCGGGCCCCTCGTGTGACTTCTGTGTCACAGTTGCAGACCTATTCATATCCATGCATCAGCCTCAGATGGTTATAATTAGCCGCCTGCCTCTGGGGCAAGTCTGCGCTGTGGATGAACTTCCTTCTGTTGCTCCGCCTCTTTAAATGCTAGCAGAGCAGCATGCTATGGTTCCAACTCTTGGATCCGAGGTGGCCCTTCTTTCAATCGCCGAAATTTATTGCGTCCTTTTCACCTCTCCCTTGCCTTAGAACGACGGGTCTACGGGCTGCTGGAGACTCACAAGGACCACAAGTCAAATTTAGAAACTAAGCGAAGAGCCTTAATTAAAAACTGTGCCACTTTTTCTGGGACTCTACTTTTAGGGTTTTGGTTTTACCCTTTAGCCAAAAAACGGTATTTCAATCATCTGGTAGATCCGAGCCATTTCATTGGCTTTCACGGTTATTACTGTTGAATTGGTACTTTGTTTATTGGCTCTCAGCGAAGCCAAACACTTTCCATGGTTACCGTCTGGAGTCTCGCCGATGCATCGCATATGAAATGGATTTGCTATAATCAAAAGCGCTGCAGATTTATTTTTAAAAAATGCCTAATGTATTAACAGGGTGAAACAGAGGACAGTTTTCATGCATGGCAAAAAAACCTTGACAAAGTAAAACCATCCTGTGTGCTCACACACAGCTGAGTTAAAGCACCTTGCTAGTTACAGTGGAAGAAAACAAAGGGTTTTGGCTGCCTTAATTGAGTTGATCCAGAGTTCTGTTTCTTGTGTACCGCTGAAAATATATGTCTTGCGTTTCTCAAGATGGAAAGAAAACAGAAATCGGCTTCCACGTGGAAGTGGAAATGTAAGGTGTCCCTCATTTGCAAGGAATACAAACGTGTCAGCAATTTAGGTTTCCAAATCTGAACGTTTTGCACGCTAAAATTTCCACGGGAATTAAAAGTGAGCTTGAAGGCATTCCAGCAGCAGTTACGTAACATGTAGACAGTCTTTGTTGGGTGTTATTTCCTCTGAGCGAGCCCACCATGTGCTGTAGTCTGAACACAGTTCTCTATTCTGAGTGGCCATCTGTCAGAAGAAGGCCATTCTGATTTCAAATCGTCAAAGAACAGTACATGTTTTATTATTTATTTTATTAAATTATTATTATAGCCATGTTCCCTCTCCTTTTATTGTGAAAACAACAGCTGTGTACTGCTTAGACTATTCCAAGGCGCAGCATTAATCTATTTATTGCTTAGCAGATGCACCTATTCAGGACAACTTACATAGCTTACATTTTCACATATTATCCATTTATAGGGGATGGATATTGACTAGAGCTATTAGATAGCACAAGGACACAATGGCACAGTTACAAGCCCGGGCTAATTCCATAACTAGCATTCCAGACTGTTGCATCAATACTCATCAGTGCATCATCACTGCCCCTGTCTGTTTGACTGTGGTACACTAAGCAGAGAAAGACGGCATCTCAAAATCAAAAGGAATCTCTTGACACCCGAGTTTGTTGATAAACTATGAGCGGATGAATGTGTTTTTGCGTGCGTGTACGGACGTGTTCGCACTTGGGCTCTGCCACTGGTCTTTAGCCACGTTGGGTTTGTTTTCTTCTCCCGTTAGATGAGAGGAAGGCAGCGCTCTTTCTCAAAGCCCAGAGTAAAGCACTAAGGCTCTGATTTTATCTCGCCGCTCTGGCTCTTTGGCCTTAATTTTGAGTTAATAGCTCAATGCTGTGGAAACAAAACAGATGCAATCACTTGAAATGAGCCAGTTCCTGCCATTTCTCATATAGGAGTCGCACGGCTCTTTTTTAAGTGGGCCTTGTGCAGCTTTTTCAGCCTTGACTTGTACCGAGCTAAATTTCTATAGTGAGCCGTAGCCAAGGCAGTGAGGCAGCCGGTCGCCAAACCTCAATATCCACTTTGCCCTTAAAATTGAGTTACATATTCAAACCTATATTTAATATTTTCTACCACTGCACAATCGTGGGCTCTATCTTGATGATCTTAGCGCGTTGGTCTAAAACGCATGACACAAGTGCATTTAGGGCGTGTCCATCTCCACATTTGCTAGTTAGACTGGATAATTTGAGCGCAAAGTAAGATGCAAGGCTCAAATGGGCTGAACTTAGTCATTTAGTCATTTCATTAATTATTGGTGTTTCTTGGGCGTAACATACAATAAACCAATCAGAATGACATCTCCCATTCCCTTTTAAAGCACTAATGCTAATTTAATGGTGGATTTAGTAAGACTGTGAAAAGAGCAATTTACAGCTGGCGAAATAGACCTGCTCATGCACAAAGTTAAAGCACACCTGCAGAGAATGTATGGCATTACAATTATCAGAATTAATTGTGTAATGTGCTGTAAATTTGCAAAATTGTTGAAAATGTATATTTTCCTTAATTGGACTTTTAGTTCTCCATAAAATCATTTGGTTCAGTTATGGAATAACAGGTGAAATTGCTGAAAGTATGAAAGCCTGGTCACTGTAATTGATAAAATATGAAGAACGAAGAATATGGTTAAACATTTTGTTAAAATGGTGAAATTTGGTGAATCCCCGGGACCGTAGGCTATTTGAAAAACATTTGTAAAAATGCATTAATGTGATTTAAAAATTCCGAATGAATGCAATATTCGCTGGACAATGTTTTAAACTTTCTTCAGTCAAAACCATTCCAGTTACTTACAGGCTCTAGATGAAGAGGGCCGTATTGTAATGTTCGGCTTGTCTTATCCAAACATTTGAAGCGCATGTTCAGCATTCCAAATGTCTGTCCATTGCAGTACGTGTTTTTGTGAGTTTTCGATTGAAAGACAATTCACGCATTGATATAGGCATGATATAGGTGTTATCAGCAAAGTTTTTCATGGATAGCCATTGTCCCCTAACAGAAGATTGTCCCTGCAGAAGATTGCAGGAACTATTGGCCAATATGGAGTCATAGCTTGATCCAGGATAATTTTGCCAAGTTAAAGGGATAGTTCGGAATTTTGGACATAATGTCTCAATTACGATTTACCCATGATGTAGTTGATTGATGGAAACCATTTTCAGATAATTCCATGCTGTCCCTTCTTTTGGACATACACACATTGCTAATGCTAGCGCAACTCTAAGGTAACTGCTAGCATCCACTACCAAATGCACTTAAACACTCCACAGTGCACCCAAAGCAAATAAAATATGTCTATTGGGGTTATTTTCAGTGATTATACCATCTATCGTTGAATCCTTTACTTTGTGCTGACCTATATTCTCTGTGGAAGTATGGTGGCGGAGCGATATTTTACGTTACCTACGAATGTAGTGCCGGCACTGGTCGACTACAACAACAAAGTAGACCAACAAGTTGCAATGGCCACGTTCGCTCCGTCGCCGTACTTCCACAGAGAATATAGGTCAGCACAAAGTAAAGGATTCAACAATAGTTTGACTTCAAAATTGATGGTATAAACACTCAAAATAACCCCGATAGACTGTCGTCGTATTTTATTTGCTTTGGGTGCACTGTGGAGTGTTTAAGTGCGTTTGATAGTGGATGCTAGCAGTTACCTAAGAGTTGCGCTAGCATTAGCAATGTGTGTATGTCCAAAAGAAGGGACAGCATGGAATTATCTGAAAATGGTTTCCATCAATCAACTACATCATGGGTAAGTCGTAATTGAGACATTATGTCCAAAATTCCGAACTATCCCTTTAAGGACACAGCGATGAATTGGATGAATCTTGGTCTTTCATATTGTTACATAGTTAAGTATTCAGATGGCACTGATACCTTAAGCTTGTCTGTTACTCCAGGAGCAGGGTTGTCCACTCTCTGTTCGGGGGGACCAGGCACATTGTGGTAAGAGAAGTGAAGAGGTTAAAAGAAAAGAGAGTGGCGTGTTTGACCTCAAAGGACAGTCACAATCCGTCATTTGCTACCATGTGACACGGTACAATAGAAAAGTATCCTTGCAATTTAGTAGCAGGCCCATCCTGGCTATTCAACGGCAGGAGAAAAACCGAATATTCTCATCTCAGCTGTCTTGACATCATGTTGTTTCACCTCGTCAATTTCAGCCGAGCGCTCTGGATGTCCGCAAAGTAAAGATTGTTTCTGACTCATGCTCCAGGTCGGACCGCTGCAATCTTGACAGAACAAAAGTGGCCACTGCTGTCTAATGGAAGGCTGAGAGCAGAGTGCAGGCCGTGATTGGTATATAATTCATACCTTTTTTTCCCCAGACGCTTAAAGAGCGCTTGACCCCTCAAAACAATGTGTATGTGCTCAGAAATCCCGATGATTTAGATGATGCTAGGATTTTAGCTTTTGCCATTCTTACAATCCTGCCACTCTACCATAATAACATGGCGCTGAGAGGCCTGGCTAAAAGGTCACGATGATATTTTTGCAATTAGGAAAAAAACCTATGGTTCTGTCAAAGTTGATTGGTCACGATTTACGTGAGTAAACTATGGATCCGTGTCTGCCAGCCTCACGGAGATCAATTCCTTCAATCAATTTGTCTTGAAAGAGGACAGCTGAGGTTACAGAGATGGGAGAGTGAACAGGGGTGCTCTTGATAGGTCACTATAACATATGTCAGAGGCTCTGCACCAATGGCCACAAATGATACGAGAGGACAAATCTTTGGCTTATTTTGGTTTGGACTGACAAAAACAAAAAAGAACTTGGCACATGCAAAAACAAATTAACTTTTGACAAAGACAAATAATAGCCCAGATCCAGTTTTAGAAGTTGCGTTTGCATTCGCTGAGGGCAAAAACAAATCCTTTAATAAGCAATTATTTTCCATAGTCATATCCATCATACTTTGTAAAAAGGACAACTAAGTGTACCATAATAAATTTGCCCGGAGGGCTTTCACAGAATGTGTTCGTTTGCTATTTGTGATATTCTTTCAGACATTTTGAATGTAAAGTACACTTTGCTGGCCTTGTCTAGCCTTTTTTAAGTCACACGAGGGAGGCTCCCCACAGTATTTAATAATGGCCAAGGTTACTGCTTATTTAGTGGTGTCAATGAGGCAAAGTGCTGGTTTAGGGGTTGTGGCTGAAATAGAATCCTGAAACAGTGCTTGGAGGAATCCCATCGCAGAATGAGGGAACAAGAGAACAGAAAGCGGAAGACTTTCTGTATATATCATTTTTGTCTTTTTTGGAAGACCTACAGTTGAAGTCGGAAGTTTACATACACTCCACATATTTCATGTTAGCAAACTATAGTGTTGGGAAGTCAGTTAGGACATCTACTTTGTGCATGACATAAGTAATTTTTCCAACAATTGTTTACAGACAGATTATTTCACTTTTAATTCACTATATCACAATTCCAGTGGGTCAGAAGGTTACATGCACTAAGTTGACTGTGCCTTTAAATATTAAATATTTTTTAATATTTGGTCGCATATACTTTGGCTTTGTATGCCATGACTTCCTGATGTCTGTGACCCAACAACATCAAAAGACTCTTGATATCTTATTTTCTGGTACTCTTACACGTGATACTATAATGTCTCTGCATTTGAATGGATCTCTATGGGAATTGGGGGGTGGAACTAGATTTAGCTGTAAATTACGCTGGAACAGTATGGAATACATGATTGGTAAAATGTCTTTAAGTCATCAAGGGTCTGAGGTATCAAACAAGCCTCAAACCATCACTCTGCTGCCAGATATGCAGTAGATATAGATGGATCACTTTAAGGGTTGTTTCTCCTGACAAATGTTCCTATTGAACTCTATGGAAAAATAAGTCAGGAGAAGAAACCCTTCAAGTTATCCATCCATATCTACTGCATATCTGGCAGCAGAGTGATGGTTTAAGGCTTGTTTGATACGTCAGACCCTTGATGACTTAGAGCCATTTAGCCAACCATGTGTTCCATACTGTTCCAGTGTAATTTACAGGTAAATCTAGACCCATCCCCCAATTCCCATAGAGATCCATTCAGATGCAGAGACATTATAGTATCGCTTGTAAGAGTACCAGAAAATAAGATATCAAGAGTCTTTTGATGTTGTTGGGTCACAGACATCAGGAAGTCATGGCATGCAAAACCGAAGGATATGCGACCAAATATTAAAAGTTTAAAGGGACAGTCAATTTAGTGTATGTAAACTTCTGGCCCACTGGAATTGTGATGTAGTGAATTAAAAGTGAAATAATCTGTCTGTAAACAATTGTTGGAAAAATCACTTGTGTCATGCACAAAGTAGATGTCCTAACTGACTTCCCAACACTATAGTTTGCTAACATGAAATCTGTAGAGTGGTTAAAAATGAGTTTTAATGACTTCAACCCAAGTGTATGTAAACTTCTGACTTCAACTGTACGTACTTTATGCAGAACAATTTACTTTAAAGGGGACATGAAGCACTCGGTAAAGTGGCTCTGGTTCATTAGCTTTTTACCTTAAATTAGATATGACCGTGCGTTCAAATCTCAAACCGACCCATATTTTCTGGAAAAAGAAGTTGAAATTTGCTTTTTTTTAATGGAAATTAAGTTTTGTTCGGTAATACTCATTTGAGCATCTTGGGGCAATAGAAAAAGACCATCTGTGCGTTTTTTGTTTTATTTTTTCGTCACGATACATCATTGAGCTCACTGAAAGTCAGCTATTTTCCCATAGGAATACATTGAACAGCAGAGACCAACCGACCTAGTGACGTCCCAATCGCAGTTGGTCCAATATGGCTGCTGCGTAGTGGAAAAAAAGCTAATTTCAACGTATTTTTCCAGCAAATACGGGTTGGTTTGAAATTTGAACGCACGGTCATATCTAATTTTAGGTAAAAAGCTAACGAATCAGAGCCACTTTACCGAGTGCTTCATGTCCCCTTTAACTTATATATTATCTGTTCAGACAGAAGCAGTTGGGCTTTTGATGGTTATGGTATGGGATTCAGGCCAGAAACCCCCTGGTTACACACCAGAACAGCTATGCCACTCTGCCAACCTTTTACCATGACGATTCCAGAATTACAAAACCACAGAAAGGGTAAAAAATATATATTTTTGAAAATAGTGCAGGTGGTCTGACTAAATGATTTCAAGCTAAATTACACACTTCTGATATAAATGATACTCCCACACACAAACCCACTGCACTTGTGAAATTGCAAAACAGAAAGTCTGGAGAAAGAAAATGGACGAGTGTTTGATTCTTCGTTCAAACGGGACATACCGCCTCTCCTTCTGAGAAACAATGAGATTTTCATGTAATGCCTGTTCTGTACCTCACTATAGCTAGCCAAATCCCGGCTTTGTTGTGATCATCTTTTCAGATGTAGTAGTCATGGCTGCAGATGTTTCTGCCATAGGTTTTCCTGTATATACTTTAATGTACGAAGGTTTTAATTCGTGATCACAGGTCGGACTTCAGTTCAGAATTTCATGACAACATACCTACGAAGGATTACGTCTTCCAATGTCTTTATAAATATTTACCACAAAATGCCATAGTAACATATTCCTCTATGGGCGCAGTTATAAATGGCCAGCAGTCCACCATTAAGCATGTGGGAGCTATTTTATTCTTAAATATCACTTGATCTTCAGTTCCATTACAGAGCTTGAAAGACATAAAAAAATGAATTGCCTTTGCATTTAAATAAGTGAAGATTGCATATGATGGAGAGTAGTAGTTATTCTATTGTTTTTCATTTTGTGTACACCAGATGTTACTTTCTTTCATCTTCATTCAAGGAACTGAGCAGCTAGGGACAGCACATCCTACACAGCTGGCAAACCACAGTGAAAGATGGATAAACGGATATGCTATTGCATGATGGGGCGATATAGATCCTGCCTACCGGAACACAGCCTCTCTGGGTGACACTATAACCAACTGTTTGTCGCCCTACAAAGTTGCTGAGCATGGTGTGTTGGGGGGGAGGGGTGGTATTTCTGCACTGAAAGCCAGTTCTTTAACACTGATCAACCGCCAGAGAACCCCTGGTCACCTGTTAGCATAAGAAAGGCCTCATACAGTATGCGCTGCCGACCTCAGCACTGTGAATGGCGTATTCGGTGTCTTTGTGTGAAAAATGACGCTCGTGTCAGCCTCGCCGTCCTGTCATCAAGCCGTTGCGTCGAGAGCTGCCTGTTTAAAAGTTTTTTTTAAATTAGCGCGCATGCCGCACGCAGAAATAAGCAACGTGTCAAAAGCGTCAACGTTGCCTCGACAAAGGCTGAGGCGACCATCTGTCAGGGACAATCAGGCGGTCCGTGAGAGGGAAGGGTAGGCCTCCGCCCGAGCGAAGCTGCGCCCGACGTGTGACAGCTACACGATTTCCATAAAAGAAATGAAGTCGCTCCCTCAAATGCGGACGCCGCCCCCCCGAGCCCACTCCCCCGCTGACCGCGCCGGTGGTCGCGCTGAGCCCCGCTGACAGATGTCTGGCCCCGCCGTCACTGTCCGATGCAACCGAGTCTCAGAATTTCAATCTCTTTCTGCATGTGTTATGGACCCAAGCAAATAACTTCTTTCACCTCTGTCTTACGTGTTGTGGGCAGAATAATTGAATGCAAATTGTATTTCTCTCTCTATCTCTCTCTCTCTCTCTCTCTCTCTCTCTCTCTCTTTTGACTGGCTTGCATTTGGAAAGGCCTTATTTAGCCTTGAGATGTGATGCACCCAATGCTCACAGACTCAGAGAAGGATCCCTTAAGGCTTTCTTCATTTCATGATATGATAATACTTTTGGTTCGCAATGAATATCCTGTGGGTTTAAAGACATTGCAAAAGCAAGTCTGGAAGATCCCTTTAATCCTCAAATGGAAAACCTGTTGTATGTGTGTGGTGAGGTAAGCACGCCCATTTTGTGCTGAGGATTTGCATTTACAGTAGGGGGAGTCCGCTGTGTATATGGCTGGGAGTGTACATCTGCAAAACGATTTTAATAAGATAGGATTTTTCCTGAAAACTTTATTATTCTTTTATGATGTGTTTGTAGTATGTTTATTGGTTCTACTCTAATAACACATTCAGAAATGCTGAAACATTCTAAGCAAGATATATTACACATCATTAATCACATATGTAGAATGATATAAAAATGTAATGTACATATGTGCATACGAAACACATTATTTTACTAGCATAACTCGATTACCACTGAAACATGTTTCACTTTTTTTTATAAGTCATACAAAGTGTCGCACGTAAAAATATGTTTCAAGTGTAAAGTAAGGAGAAGTGTCACTGTCTGGTTCTGTGAACATCCAACAGAGTCTGAGGCAGACGGACGGCGGCTTCGTCTCCACACTCACGTTCGCCGTTGCGCCAGGGAGAGAGATCTTTCAAACAAAACTAACACAGCGGGTCACACGAGGCGAAACCCCTGCCTCCGCGGGTGACCTCTCTGGCATGCGCGGAGTTTACGGAGGCTTCTAGAACGGCCAGGCAAAACACAGTGGGCGAGCGTGCGAAATCGAACACGTTTAAATGTTTTCGTAAGCACGGCCCCAGAAATAGGGCAATGGTCTTTTTGCGGCATTAAAATTGCTTCCAGTGAGGCATGCGAGGAGAGCTTGCTGTTTAACATGGCAGGCAGATATTTGCCATGGTGGTGTTCACAGGATACAGCCAAACAGCACACAGAAGCTAAATGGTTATTCCAATCGGGGGATTACACGCACTGAGGGGAGCATTTAAATTTACCACTATGGGGCTTCGCACTTTACCAAGAAAAACAACGTGAGCTATAAATGGGAACTGCATACAGTTTGTTTTACATTATATTTTTTTATGGTACTTTTCAAAAATGTATCGCTCGGCAAATTTAAAGGTACGGACAAAGCATTATTGGTCTGAATGAATGGCTTCTGACTTCTGCTATTTATAACATACTGAAAACTGATGTACACAACAGTTTTCACAAAAACACACACACGTTCATCTGCCTTAGTATTAGGTTTGTGTGTGGTCGGGGGCAGGGGGCTGGACACAAACCTAACCCTAGGACTGGTGAAAGTAACATAGCTAACATAACACTCACAGCAAGGAAAAGCTCCTGCAACTTTTATCCCCAGACCACAAACTATTATGTGGTATATTTGTTGCGTTTTAATTGTGCGTTTTATTGTTTTGCAGGGTTCCAAAGCGCAGCATGAAATGTATGGTCTTGGAACAGCATTAAACTTTGGTTTATATGTCCAGTCATTTTAAAATAGCAAAGCGTTTTAAACAGCATACATTACCCGTCACAGCCACTGTTTCAGGACGGCAATTTATAGCAGCATAAGGACACTTTCTCAGGCATAACATTGGAAAGTTTAGTCTGCAAAGTTTGTTTAGTTATTGCTTGCGAAATGCTAATATTCCAATAAAGCATTTCAGAGTGGTTTTGAAAGCCCAGATGGTTGGCACAAACAGCTCAACTAAATCACCATTTCTTTAAAGAAAATGATCCCATTAATGTACCGTTGACAGACTCATGTGGAACCCCGGACGTATTCCTGGTTGCCCATTATTAATGGGGAACTGAAAGGTCTCCTTTTAAAAAGAAACTGTGGCTGTTTTATTTTTGTTTTTTTTTCCTGCAATTGATTTTTATTTTTCCTCAGATGTCGACGCCCCGCCCGCTCTGCCGGCTCCCCAACTCAGGGTCTGATCATTAGCGGCGTCTCGGCTTTTATAAATCTGCCCGCCCCGAGTTGTAAATCTTCGCGCGCGCTGACGTTAGCGTGGAGCGGCCCAGTTTTTGGGGGTTTTTTTGCTGTTTTTTTTTCTTGCTTTCGGACCCCTCCAGATTGAGTGGTTTCCCATTCGCGTGGGAAGACGTTGTGTCGCAGAACGGCGGTATTACACCGTGCACGTTCCCTAGAGTGCCAGCTTAGAGGGGGCAAGAGATTCCCGCACCGCAAGACTACCACCTACTCCTCCCTGGTAGGTATGACGAACCGATCTGAAGGAGAACTGTCTTCCCTGTTTCCCCCCACACGTGTAGCCAGCTCAGCTTACTCGTCCTATTCTTTCAACGCTCCCCTGCTGTTGTAAAGATGCAACTAGTTTGCTACAGAACCGCAGCCTTTCTGTACGAAACTGATGCAGTTGTTTCAAGTGACACTTTGTACAGAATAAAAACTTTGAAAGGAACAATTTGTATAACGAAATTAATTTTGCCAAGCAGAGATGCCGGGGTGAAGTGAGTCAGATTCTAAGCATTTCAGTTCAAATTGTAGCCAATTTCATCTCTTAAATGTTCAGAGGCTATAATAAACATGCATTATTCATACACTAACTGTGTAAATTGCCTACAATTACATTTACATAAGGCCTGTGATATAAGCTGTTTACTGTTTTCATATGAACAATTGTATCTCCCACCTGTCTTTGCGAATTTGTTTGTATAAAGGTATTATGAATGTTTGAGTGGGATATGATGACATGGATTCACCCCCCCCCCCCCCCCCCCCCCACTTGCACCAACAGCCTTGGAACAAACCTAACAGTCTTCTTTATGGAGTTGTCAGTGTTCATTTTTATCAAAAATGGCAAGTTCGAGAACTTCTCCATTCTTGGAGTGGAAAGGGGAACTTTGGAAGTAACAGATGCTCCTAGGGCTAAATTCATGCATTTTCTTCTTCTTCAGCTCAAACTCTGGACAGGGCCCAGCTCCGTCCCGTCGTGCCACATCCATCATTTCCTTCTCAGTTAACCTTTCGCTTATTGTCCTCGGGCAGCGTTGACCCTGACAGAGTGTATCGCTGTTTGCTCAGCTTTTTTGCAAAAAATCTGCAGTAGTTGTGTGCAGCACTTGCACTTTATATCTGAGCAAAGCACCAGGGACAAATCATTCATTCACACAAAATCGAGTGGGAGGAGCGGAATGGTGTGCATTTCTGCTAATGGACATCAACAGCTGGGCTGATTACAGAGCTCTTCAACCCCCCTCCTAACACTAACACTCTGAGAAAATGCAGCTCCCATTTCCTCTCTTTCTCGCTGTCTCGCTCTCTCTCTCTCTCAAACACACACACACACATGCACATTTTCTGTGCCCCTCTAATTGGGTTCAAGTTAATTACATGAAATGAAGCTCGTATGAATCCGCAGTGCAGCTGCAACACATTTTGAATCATGATCTTGATTACAGTTATCATGGTGGTTATTTTGGTGTACACGCAGAAGTGTTTTCGCCGTTGTCATTCTGACCTCTTTTTCTGTGCCTAAAGGAGTAGCCGGGCCCTTAGTATTTTGTAGTAATGTATTCAAGCATAGCTTCATGTATTGTGGAAAACCTCGAGGTACTTTTGTAGGCAAGTCACTCTGCATAATTTGGCGGGAGAGAGAGACATCACGCTAAGCACTTAGCCTTCCCGCACTTCTGGAAAGCCTCTGGCTTTCTGAACCAAATTCAAATCCAGTCTGTCGCATTCCTTTTAGCGAGCCCCGAAGGTCAGCCGGGAGCCGCGTTCACCTTTTGGCCCCTGCGAGTCCAATCCCTGCTCGGATGTGACACAGTAACCTGGAGGAAATGAAGGCCGGCCTCCGTCTGGCGACACCTCATCAGGATTCGGCCGATGAGGCCGGCCCATTAGCTCTGTTCCTACGTGTGCGCCTCTAGTCCTTGACGACGCCGCGCCGCTCCCAGCGACGCGCGGAACCGACCGCACGTCCGAGGAGGGCGACGCCGAACCGCGTGTTCTCGCCACACGCTGGCCGTCGCCCGAAGGGTTACGCTCGAGTCCCCGTTGTTTTTGTGGTTGTCCTTATCCTTATTATTTTAATTCTGCTCCTTATTCTTTTTCCTAGTTTTGTCATCGCCCACAAAAGGGTTTGCTGGGTTTTATACCTTTATGAATGCACATCAACCTCATTGCTTTCAGATTTCATATTATTCCCATAGAAAAAGGAGCACTGCACCAAAAGACAAATCAAATATTGTGAGATCCAATATTGCTTTTGAAAACATGCAGGTATCGGACACCCTCGCCGCACGCTTCTACGGCGGAAAGACCCGGGAGCTGTGCCAGTATATCTGCATTTGCAGCCTCCCCCCTGATGTTCAATTTCTTCTGAAATCCAATTTGTTTGGTCTGGTACAGCACGATTAACAGCCCTTTGTGTTTGCTGTTAAATATCATTTTTATTCCATTTCTTGGAACTCCAGAAAGTGAGTCACTATCTGTGACTGCGCAGGAGTGACCTTATCCATGAAAACACCTCTTTCCTCGTGCAGCCAAGGTAGAAACAACCGTCGTATTTCCAATTTAGCGAATTATGAAACGAGTAAACCCTTCTGGGTTATAGCGATAATTGTGCTTTGAGACCCTATTACAGCCAGCGACTCGCATATTGTGCTCCAGACAGAGATTCAAAGCCGATGACATCACTGCTACCATTTTCCCTTTTGTGTGTGGCACCTGTTTAATATTGATATTAACCGAGAAGCAGTCACCTGAAAAGATGGGCTATGGTTGCGTTGGGATTTCTGTGATGAATTTTATGGGGGAAAACATGTGTGTCTGTCACAAGGTTAGGTTGGCAGAATGGCCATTATCGTCAGAGGTTTGCTGATTTTTAAGGCCGAGCGCCAATGAGGTGTTTAATCCTAATCTGTCCCGCAATTCCTTCCTTCCACCGCAGTTCCACTCCAAGCTCATACTTCTAAGGGAACCATAACTCTGAATGAGAAGAACAGTGGACGTATTCAGTAAGTGGAGCTAATGTGCTTGATTCGAGCTCAGTGAATCAAGCTCAGTGATGTCATACGCTTGATTCGTTCCCCGTGAGATGGACCCGGGCCTCCGGTTTAGCACGCCGATTTTTGTCTCTCGTCCTGTTCCGCGGTTCCGTGAAGTTCACTGTTCCAATCCCTGCTCAGACAACATCAGTGACATCTGGTGCCATTAGACTTGGATATCTGAGACTGACGCCGTGCTTGCATTCAGCCTAGTTTGCTGCGGGTGTTTAGAGCGGGAGAGTGCAGGGGAGCTCGATACTGTAGGTATGCCAGTCCACGGGGGACGGTGATGTCAGCCCTCGAAGCCACGATAAGAGCTTGATTAGTTCCCCGGGTGAGGAAACTGGGTCTTCGCCGCAGCAGGCTAATCGAGCCACTCATCGGAGAGTCGTGCCGCGAAGCCGCAAAGTTTGCGGGTTCGTCTACCTTACGTTCCCCCGGCAGTGAGGACTGCGGGCAAGTGTCGAGTCTTGTGGCGCGATTATGTACGTCTGAATACTGATTAGCGCATATCCCAGCCGGGGTTTGTGTGTTCTTTTCCAGTCTCTTCATGGGGGGAGTCGGTGTGACAGGCTTGGCTATCTCATCTCCGCACTCCGCTGCACTTGGTAATTAAACCTCGGGGGCGGAAGATGGCGGGTCACAACTTTAAATAAGAAATGCTTCCTGTTCGCCTCCCAGCTTCCAACACCCCCAGACCACTCAAAGCCCCACCTCGCGGTTTGTCACACTTGACCTGTCAGGTAAACAGCCCTGAACGGATGCGAGAGGGACCAGGCGAGCAGCATGGGAAAACAGGGTGAGTGAGGGGGGGGTCTGTGCGTTGGGGGTGTGGCTCTGTACCGCGGAGCCTATCGCGGACGCGGAGTAGACCATGCCTCTCCCATTCCCTCTGGGGCTGTGGTGCTGACTAAGATTTCGGTCACAGTTGGGAAGATAAGGGTCAGCCATGCAAATTAAGTCAGAAAACCAACTGCAACTGAGTAAACAGGAGAAAAAAAACCTGCTCTAAAACACGGCCCTGGAAGGGCCTAGTCTTCATGAAAGCAGGACACCACATTATCTTCCAAATGCTATTTTTCTGTAAAAACACGATGCCAAGGATGCATCCATAAAGACTGTTTTAGCGACATTCATTTTATACAGGAAGTAAAGTAAGCCTTTAAATGGCATCAGATTGACAGAAAAGGGTGTGTTCTGAGGGAAAGAATGAGCCTAGCAGCAACAGGAAGCTGGTGTCTGCTTTGTCTTCCTGTGGGGGGTATGCTCATTGATGTTAAACAAGGGGCCTTAATGATTCCGTTTCACACTAAGACCATCACAGCATTCCCCCCACCACCCCTCCACACTTCTTGCTAAGCGTAATTCTGTGTTTTGATGGAATCCAGGTGTTAATACCATAAGTGGCATTCATTGCATTTATAAAGTTGTAGTAGTATGAAAGACTGTTCTGTCACTTCAGAGAACGGAAGGGGAAAAAAAGATTGATTTCCCCCCCTTGTTTTACATTAGCTATGCATTACAATCCAGAGTAGGCCTTATCACCCACTGTGGCACTTGTCGCGTGTTAGTATAAATTGATTGATTCATTCTCGTGCGTTTCATAAGCGAGAATGAAAACAAAATAGAGATAAAGAGTGAACTCTGACCATAGTTAATGTCGTGGAATGTGCGTTTCGCATGCAGGGTATGGTACCGCGCGGGTGTTAAATGTCTTTTTAATGGAGACAGTCTGGAAACCATTCACCCCACCAGCCTGGATGGAGCACTGGTAATTACAAAGATGTCCTACTCGACAAACTTTATGTTCTGTATATACTGAAAAACGGGGAGCTCAGTTCACTTTTTTTTGTGTGTGTGTATATGTGTGTGGGGGGGGGGGGGGGCGGTTCTGGTCTGGTTTCTTGTTTGACCTGGTTTACATTATAGGGTCCATCTAAATTCACACAAGCCAAAGCTTCTTGTTTCAAAGTTTATATTTTATGCAAAGTTTATCTTGATGGCTGAAGAGGTCTGAGTCATGCGGGGTGATGCATCTGTATAATCTCATTGAAAATCCAAAGAGACCTCAAATGCTCCCTTCCCTCTAAGTGACTGACTTGTGGCGGACTGGACCCACTGAGGATGCTAGTAACCAGTGAGAGGAAACTGTATATTTATGGATCAAAGCAACCGTGTCTGGAGGTGACGCGCTTAATGTGAAATATGTTTTATTATTTGTAAAGATGGCTGTCCAGTGTGCTATGAGATTCCATGCCATGCGTCTGGCCCCTCACTCCCAGCCCATGTGAAAAAATAGTTTGCTGAAATATATATTGAGTATACAACAGTATACTTTAGCATACTAGAAGTACAATTAAAGCTATATAATTATACTTCACGTATGCAGAAATACACTGTTTTTTTACATGGGAGGACAGGCAAATCTATAATTGCAAAACAAACAGACGCTGCGGACCCTGTGGACTGACATTTTCCCATGTCTGCTGTGCGAGGACAGCTTGCGACTGCGTCAACCTCACAACACCCCGACAACTCTCAAACTTTTCCCGTTTCAGCTCGGGCGAACGCTTCTGTGAAACCGTCTCAGTGCAGCGGGAACTCGTACGCTAATTTCATTTTAGCCTTTTCCCCAACCCCGGGGGCTGTTATGCAAAGCTGTCACACAGAGCTCCGCGCCGAGTGCCAAATGCGTTTAGGCCCCGCGCAGAGCTACTTGGAAGCAGACAGAACATCAGACATCGCCCACAGCTCCGGACTACCAACCCCCCCCCGCCCCCTGTCTGTCTGTCTCTCTGAGAGCTCAGACATCGGTAAATGTTTTCTATTTTCAGATGATGAATGTTCTACTAAAGCCACGAAAGCGACAGTGAAAATACAAACATATTTACATTTCAGAGATGCACATTTTTTTTTTCTTTTTTTTTTTTGTATTTTACTGAGGAAAAGTGTCCAATAAATGCTGGACGTTCGGCTGATTTTTGCGCTCCGGCAGGATTGCAATGCAACGTGCAGCCCTAAGCTCTGCCGTCAGTTAATCATTTAAACTGCTTATTTTTTTATGCAGCTTCTTCTTTTTTTTTTTCTAACCATACTCAAAAAGTCGAAACTTTCCATGCACTTTCCGGCCATCTGTGAATCATGACCCAGATTCACAGATTTCTATCGAGGCTAATTGGAGAAGGATGGAACTTGGGTTTCCAATCACTTCACTTGATATCAATGGCTCTTTATGGTATCAGTTCAGCAAGCAGATACTACGGTAGCCCTCACCCATATATATATATATAAATGTATATATATATATATATACGTATATATTCTCACTGCCCAGTAGGACTGCTCAGCTTTCATCTGGATCACTTTGTACAGTATATTAAGCAAATTCCTCTTCCTTCCAGGAAGGGATGGGGAACTGTACTAATATCTTCACTGGATGTGATTGTTGTTGACTTACTGTACGTTGACGCTAGAAAAGACATGATCCAGATTGCTTTTGATTTAAAAAGGAATGTATGATGTGCCTTATTTGTTTTATATTAAAGTTATTATTAAAGTTATCTTTCTGTAATCTATTTTCTGCGTACCTAGGCTGCCGTTGCCTGAAGTGCCCTTTGAAATATGGTAAGCTGTAGACCTCCAAATGTGATTTCTTTGCTCATCTCCCTGTATTGCCTTGTAGCGTGGCACGGTGCTCTGAAGCGGCGTCTTAGTGTTATTCTGGTTTTGATTGGCCGATGCTATGCAGAGTGGCAGACCAGTGAAATTCAAGACTAGCGATTTCACACTTTATTTCTGTGTAAGAGTGACAAAACTTTGAAATTATAGAATTGTTGAGTCAGTGCGTCTACTATTTTCCATGCAGATTTGTTTATGGATTGGATGTTTTTGACTGGGAGCTTTTTAAAAAGAAATTTTTGTTCTGTTTTGTTGATTGAGAGCCAAATCTGTCTGGAAAGAATCTGTCTGGAATATTTGGCACGGGGGGCTAAAAAAGAAGCGTTCACCAACTCATTGAAATTCATCGAAATCACACCAATCTAGGGCTCAAATCTAATATAATGCTTCCGTTATCTATATAAATCTTTCCCCCGTGCTTGGATATCTCGGCCGATTCATTCATCTCCATTCTTAAGAGCTGAAATTCCCACACTGCGGAACAGACGGACTGTCGTATAAATCTCCGCCTTTGCCGAGTCCTGAGATGTCCCTTGTCATAATCCATCAAAAATGCATCTCCTTTCACAAGAACCAAGTTTCGTCTTTTTTTGTGAATTTGTAAAGGCATTATTTCAACTGACATTGTCATGGCATAGACATTGCATCGCAAGTATTTTAAATATTTCACAATTTAGTTTATGGGGGTTTTTGTAGAAATGCATCACTGATTATTTATATGTTTACTGCAATTCAAGCTTTTACAATTCATGTACATGAAATCCAAAGTGATTTGTGCATATTGTAACTGGTCAGTTAGTGGATGCAGAAATCAGATAATAATCATATAATATATATATATATATCTTTTTTAAGGGACAGCAGGTAGTCTTCCCTTGTGTATTTTTTAATGTTATTCAGACTGGTAAAGCAGAAAGGGTAATCGATAGAGATGGGGTCACGGTGCCATGGTGGGGAATCAAACTCCCAGCCACATGGGGGTCTTGTATAAGGGTTGACAGTCGGGCCACCCTGCAGACTGCACCACACGGTGTCCCTGACAGTAATTTTATTTCTGCAAACAACAACACAACGACCGCTCCTGAGCGCAGAATAAAGGCTATGCTTCAGGTCAGCCTGCGTTTGGTGAATTAGCCGACGGAGAGAGCAAGAGAAGTTAACGCTCGACGCGCAGGAGCCAAAAAACTCCGCTAGCGCCACACGTAGCCTACCGGTCACATGCTCCAGCGCTTGTCATTGCGCAGCCTGGCTGTCGCCCTTCACCTGGCACAGTCTCCGCAGACCACCAGACCTACGAGAGAGCTGCAGGCAGCCGGAACAAGATGGCGGGTTGTGAGATACGCCGCCCCCTTCCAACTGTTCCTGAAGACTCCTCGCAATTTTTGGTTTTCAGATTTCCCCCGTGTTTAGAGGTCCTCTAACCTTTCCCCGTACCCCACACCCCAAACACCCGTCTACGGCTGTGGGAACACTTTAAAATGCTCCACACGCCGGCAGCTAGTCCAGGCCAGCCTATCTCTCTCTCTCTCTCTCTCTCTCTTGCCGTCTGTCTTCTAGGCTCAACTTGCATTTTGGTCCCTGATGTAATTAAATATTAACAATCCTTCTTTCATTTTTTAACTTATACATCCAAGGCAGAGATTCCTGTGGATAGAGCATCCGCGTCTCAGAAACATTTATGAGGAAGTATTAATATGATGTTTCGGGTTTTCATAATGCTGGGTGTAACTAAGTGATTTTTTTTTCAGCTCTGGCTATATCACAAGGCAAAGTCCTTTGATAAAGTAAGGCATCTATAGAACTATTTACAAGACTTCTCAAAGCTAGCGCTTATCTTAGACACTACTAGCTACATCTTGTGAAGAAATAAATGAGTGAGCGAAGGCGTGAGTTTGTGGTGTGTACTTCCATTAGGGGTTCTGTGTATGTGTGTGCATATGTCTGTGTGTGCGTGTGTAAATTAGTGAGTGTGTGTGTGTGTGTGTGTGTGTGCGCGCGCGTGCGTGCGTGCGTGCGTGCGTGTGTGTGTGTGTGTGTGTGTGTGTGTGTGTGAATTGATGTGTTAGTGTGCACATACATATCTGTGCGTATGTATGAGTGAGTGTTTGTGCATGTGTGTGTGTGTGTGTGTGTAGAGAGAGAGAGAGAGCAGGTTCCTTTCTTTCACACAGCTCTCTGCACTGTTTCAGGCGCTGGCCAGCTGAGAGGAAGAAAGGAAGGGGCTCACTGGGGTTTAATTGAATTGTAAATGTGTCTGGGGAAGCGGAGCAGCAGATGGGAGGTACAGGCAGCCCAGCAGGGTGAGAGGGAGGAGAGGAGAGGGGGATGGGGGTTGAGGGGGGTGCGGGCCATGCATTGGGAAAGGGCTATTGGGCATTAGAATGACCCTGGGGCCCTTTAGCCCTCTGGACACTATGCAGGGCCGGAGGCAGGGAGATAGTGACCCCACATCTCTCTCTGGTACTGCATCTCGCCATCATTAACATGGAACACAAAGAACATAATGCTGTATGCAGAGCGCCGCTTTCAAAATGTGTGTTTTTTTCATTAGCCAATGGTACTATAGTATATCAATGAAACACGGCATTGGTGATCATTGTATTGATGGATGAGGGTAATAAAACCAAATTATGCACTATGCTCCTTTATGACTGGCGAATCCCTGGCATCAATTTTATATCTCAGACACATCAAGCCGGGAAATCTCGTACTTATTTCTCACCAGAATATTTGTCTGTCATGTCTGTGAGCTAAGGAAAACGTAAAGGAAATTAGTATCTGGGCAGCAGCGGAGCTGGACTGTTTGGCTAATGACATCCCACATGCAGAATAGTGTCCACAGGCCAGATGCGCCCCGGTCTTTATCTCTCACCGACACATCCAGTGTGCCTTCCAATCTATTACGCAGTATTTCTTTCTTCACTTGGACCCGCATTTTAATTAACCTGGCTTTGTGAGATGTCCCCATCTGCTTGCCGTAGCCCCGGGTGTTTGCAGATTTGTGCCTCGTCGCACAAATCCCGGCGGACAGGCAGAGCCACAGACGGGGACTTGTGAGATTGGTCAAAAGTTCTGTTTGATTTGAGCGGATCTATCCAATCTGAAATGGCATCCTAAATTGAGGTGCTCGGAGCATATCTCTGTGACATTCTAGAATTGCGACGGCTTTTATCGCGGGGTATGAACCGCGATATCACATTCGAATTTAAAAACGGCTCGGAATAATCCCAACCCGACGCCTGGCTCAAACATTTGAGCTTGTTCTTAATACAGCCAGGCTAGTCCCTGTGGCACCCAGTATCATTAAAAAAAAAAATGAATTGAATTCGTGAATTAGTGGAGTTGGCAAATAATCTGCATAGACTATGGACTATGAATTTGTTCTCTTTCATCAGACAAGTGGAAACGTGGATGCAGACACTTCTCTTGCCTACCACAGAGGCCATAATTACTGTATGATAAGACCATGGCTGGCGGGTTAATAAAATATGTGGTGGTTGTACCAGGAGAATAGTAAGATGGATGGCTTGGCCTTGAATGTAATCCAGGGCTGTTTCTTGTTTGTGTTACAGCTTTGAAAAGGCTGCCTGGCCAAAACAAAGTGCAGGCCACAGAGTAAACATTATGTTTAGAGAGAGGGTACCTCTGTTCACCCTTGCTATACCCCCCCTGTCCAGACTGAATCTTACTCATGGATGACTGGGTGACCACAGCTAGCTGCTACCAGCCTTTTTTACATAAACCGGTCCAGAGGTACAGTGAATAAACAAATTAATCCACAATGACTGACTGGTTGTACTGGAAATACTCCCACGTGCCTTGCATTGAGGATGGCAGGGCATTTTCCTTCGAAAACTGCAGCTCTCACGCTACAGAGAGTTTATAGCGGTTAACTCCCTTTCGTAATGAACCGGGGGAAATTGTGGATCCATTTTCTTATTTTACTTTGAGTTTTGCAGCTCTGTGGAAAAAAAATAATACATTTTATTCACTGCAACCAATACAGCAAATGCTCACATGTTCATCTTTGACATCTGAGATATTTAAACTGGCTGTTTAAATGGGAAAATATGCTACCACCCTCTCATTATTTTACGTTCGAGAAAAGGGTGCAGTTATACTTCACAGAGGCCTGTACTTGTTAGCTCTCATTCCTAACTCAGGACAGGACTGGAATATGAATCGGAAGCGGAATATGAATCAGCTCACAGAATAAATAGAAAGTGAGGTGAAAAAAGTGAAATAAAACATAAATCCAAATCGGAGACAGATTTTCCACTGCAAAACTGTGTTTTCGGTGAGACCTTATATCAGTGCGATTCATTTACACCGCAGGTATGTTGACTGTAAAGACTACATTAGCGTATGACTTTTACAATTTGATGCTTTGGTTGTAGCAATGTAATGTAGTCTCTCTCTCTCTCTCTCTCTCTCCCTCTCTCTCTCTCTCTCCCTCTCTTTAATTGCTTATTTGTGTTTGAATGGGTAAACAAAAACAATTATAAAGCACTTATAAAGGATAAGGCAAGGTCAATGTTTTATGTTAATGGTAACACCTTCTGACCTCCTGATGACACCCCCCAGCAGTGAGCTCCTTGAGCTCTCTCTCGCGGTGAGTATTGAAATGAACCCGTTAATGAAAGGGGGGAGCAGGATTGGGAGACGTTCTCCGGGAGGGCGACCTGCTTTTTAGAGCGGTGGCGAGCTGACCTGCCTGTCTTTCGCGGGTCACCCTGCCCCCTCCGCAGACACACACAGACACACACACACACACACACACCCGCGCTCATACATATTCATATGCACACTTACACGCAGTGACTGATTGCCAGAGCAAATGATGAGCGTAGCGCCAGTCGCCATCATCTTTATTCATTATCCTGTCAATCTTCATCTTGGAAAAGATAGTGTTTCCACTGAATCATTTCTGATTGATTGGTTTCCAATCTCCTTCCAGGCTTCATGTTTTTCTTTAATTTGCGGCGCTCTTTGGCAACAATTGCTCAGGCCTTTCTCCCCTCTTTTGGGCAGGGGCACAATTGATCAGGCACCCGGACAGGGGGGGCGGGGCCTGATAGACTGTAGAGCTCTGTAAAAGTTTTGTGTTCAAAGAAGAAGCCATTTAATCACGGGTGAGATTCAAGGAGCCATTGGGCAGGTTGGGGGGAACGATGCCTTATTCACAGGGATATGGCAGCCTGTTTATGCAGCAGCAGCTTCAGAAGAGCTTGTGGGTCAGTTCAAAAAAGGGTCAGATTCAAATCAGGCCCCTGTAGCCTCTTCATCTCCAGACACCCAGACAAAATGTCTTCCTTTATTGGGGAATATTGAATGAAATATCTCATAGCATGGACAGCTAAAATACTGCTGCTACTAATTTGCCAAATTAATAATACCTTCCAAAAAGCACCCACAACCTTTCATTATATTATTATTATTACATATTAGCTCACTATTGCAGAAAATCACCAACTTATGCCCCTTGTTGATTATAGCTGCTAAAATCTGCTTTAAAATAGCTTTTTCTATAGAAGAAAGCAAAGTGAAATTTTCTCGCTATACCAAGAGCAATGTATTTGCATGGTTGGCAAGGAATAGTACTACTACCAATAATTGGCAACCTAACCTGTGAAAGCAGTCAGTAATCATAAGTTTCCTGAAACGTGTAGGGTTGTTCAATGTTAAGGCATTTGAAGGCATGTATAAGATCAAAATTTGCTAGTGGTATAAAACTGTGTGGCATAACACTAAGCCTGTAACATATAAAAACTCTTTTTAAAAGCATGTACAAAGCTACAGGGTGATCGCTAGTCTTGTGTAGTATTATCAGGGATAGACGTGTTCAATAAAGCTGCTTGTTTTCATCCAACAACAAGAAGTCTGGAACACCCCCCCCCCCCCCCCCCCCCCCTCCAGTAGCACATGTGTTTCTTTTATATGAGTTAATCCCTTTTTCATTCAGCCACATGTCCACGTCTTCTTAACTTCTTTCAGCATTCAACTACTGAACGAAGCTGCGCTTTGTCACCCAGACTACATTTTGGAAAGACCTGGCAAGGTACTACACACGCCACCAAACAACATTTTTGGGTTGTAGTGCAGCCTTACCAAATAGTAATGTTAGGGTGTTATCTTTATTTTCATTTCAAACCATGTGCACAAACTCATAATTTATTTTTATATATGCGCTATACTATATGAAGATACAAGCTTTGCTCAAGATTCAGTAGATGTAAGACTGGTGAATGTATATTCCTGACAAACTAATAAACCGTATCCACAATAGTTTTATACATAAAGCCCCCATGACTTAATTGCTGCTGTTTGCATTCCTTAGCTAATGTTCCAAACATACAGTATATGGCTGAATGACATTGATTGGTTCTTGTTTGAATTATGGATAATGGGCGAGATAAGTCCTCCTCACTCCTCACAGTCCTCAGAATTTGCATTCTGACATTCTGTAAAATATTCACTGCTCTTCTTTTCCACAGGGTCTGATGAGTCATACGATGATCTCAGCGATGATGCCTAGACTGATATCATAACAGCATGATGCCATTGCATTACCTAACCTCATTCACTATACACCTGACACTCTTCTTTTAGGCAAACCAACAGACCAGTCTTGTCATCAGTATTTGCATAATAACACATTGCATAGATAACATAGGCATAGATAATAGAGAGATAATTTAAATGACATGGATGCAGGGGAAGAGTTAGACTTTTTGTGCAACTAGCATATAAAAATGTGCCAAATCCTGTGTATAGTGATGGAGTTACTAAGTTGGTAGGAGTTTTCAATGTAGAGTACTGGTATTTCAAACTGTCAATCAAGACACCTTTGATCAATAGTTATTAAATTATTTAGAGTACTGGACCATCTCTCCGAATCAATCTTCTTCTAAAATTTCATTATATATTTCAAGGCTAGTTTCTAGGCATTTAGCTTTTGATTAATCTGAAAAAGTACAGTTCGTTGTCACACCCGCATACTGCGTTGCATCAGTGTTGTGAGCTGTCCGTTGCTATGTTACGCTGGTATATTTTACAGTCCCTGTGTTGGTTCTTGGACAACTCGACCATGCTGCCTCATGCTTTTTTTAAACTACATACATTAAACATGTGCAGTTTGTCTCCACAAATCTTGGTTGTGTCCCTCATTTAAACCCAGCATTGCATTGTTGCAGCTTACATCACAGTGTTTCTACATAAAAATGTCACTGCTCAGGGACTTCGCATTTGCAAAAGTATGTAAATGGGGCTCTGAGGAACAGATAAATTGACCTTTGACCTTTTTATTATACCAATCCTTATTCTTAGAAAACAAATGGCGGATTCTTAGAAAACAAATGGCAGATTCATTGCTCTTGTCTTCTAATCACCAATCAAGGAGGTTTTTTTTTGGTTTTTTTTACAAATACTTTGCTTTGTGAGGGGGAGCGAACAGATGACGAATCATGCCATGGAGACCCATCCTAGCTGTTGTGTTCAAGAACGCTCCCTGTGTCCTGGTGTTGCCTTATCCAGCTCTCTTTATTTCTAAAGAGTGCATTGAACCTAATCAAGGCTCCCCGAGGTATACAGCGCTCACATAACAACCTCTCTGAACCACGAGGAAAGGTAAGAATCTATAGCCGTCCACAAACAGTGACTCTATGGGAGACTGCTGGTTCAGAGCACGGCAGCCCTTCACATTAGCGCTCTGATGTCATATAGACCTCCACATTGATCATATTTTCAATGGTTCTCTTATTCCAGTCCCCTTTGCTATTTGAGGTTGAGCATGCATATGGTACAAAAATCAATTGATAAACAAGGTCCAGGGCACCGTTGTCTGTTTTAGTAGTCTATCTGGATGTTATGTTTATGTATAAAAATGCATCTCCTAATTCTTGCGATTGAAGAAGATACAGTCTATGCAAATTACATTGTTTTGCTCTAATCACCTGAAGTTCAAGCTCAACAAATTAGCTGTCAGATTGTACACAAACTAAAGGACAAAGTGGTATAGCAGTTATATGGAATGTTCCCTTGCAGCTAGGCTGTGGCTTAGTTTAGAGATTTAGCTCGGCACCAGCTAGGATAACAGACTCTGCACAAGGATACACAGCCCAATTAAAGTGAATTACCATCTACTTATACATGATAAACTGCTGGAACTGGGTTCTTTCAAGTAATCGTAGCCGGCATGCTTGCTAGATCATTGAGGTCTGTTAAAGGTCGATTAAAAAGTATGACTTTGATAACGTGGGGATTTGCGTTGTCGTGTAGGGGTTTCAAGTGGCACGTCCAGCTAAAGCTCTGGTTCTCTGCGGCTGTGATTGGCTTCCCTTGTCTTGTGACACATGAGCAAATCCGTTCTGGCCAATCACGTGCCTGCAGTCTGTCAGTGCAAGGAGTCCAGCTGAATCACCAGGGGGACTGGGGAGTGTAAGAAGCAGTGGTTGGTAGTGCATGCTCGGGAGGAGACAGGTGCTAGCCTGCTAGCCTGCACCTGTCCAAATGCACAGAGGACATTGCAATGGTTGGACAGGGCTACAAAAAACGATTGAGTGTTGGGACAGTAATATGTGGGATACAATTTGGTTAAAAGAATCAGCATCAGCATCACCTCTTGTTGCCCTCAGTCTTTGAACATAATAGTACCATAAATCTACAAAAAATAAAATTCATGTGAAAACTATTCATGTGTTGAGAGACCATGGGCCGCTATTCCCAAGACTGATGTGCTGCCATTAGTCTGAATAGTCAGAGATGATGGAATATTTTATGTGAAGCATGCCTGTATTTATAAATAAATAAAAGCATGTCGGACTTTCAGAGACATCCAGAATGCATTTGACCTGATCTGTTTTATTGTTTATCACATCTCTCTTCAGAGATGATTAGCAGTAGCCTATGTGTGTCCTTCCATATAAATATACCCCCACTTTAAGCTCTATGTCCCCTAGAGCTGAGCCTGAAAAAATAGGGTTTATTTCCATTTAGCTGGAGGAGTGGAGGAGGAGGCTTTTTTTAAATAATTGGAGAGTCCCCCCTTTGTCCCTCTGATCCCTGGTCCCTGCTTTCAGGAGAGGAGAGGGGTCATGGTTTATAATTAAGGTTCATGGGGGTCAAAGCTAAAAGTGGAACAATGTCAAGACTGGATTCCACCCAAGCACTTAGTAGCAAGCCCCCTGGACATCAGTGCTTTTGCCACAAAGAGTCACAGGCATGTCTGTGTGCTGAGCGGCGATGCTTTCAGCTCTCACCCTTGGCATGCATGAACACTCCACGCATGTCTTTTTTAATCCATTTTTGCAATTGAACATGCGTTCCTTATCCGGGACAGCATACGGAGCATTCGCCAAGCGCAACAGAAAGTGCGGGGAACAATATTGCATTGGGACGGGCTTGTGACACAACGGTGTTTACTTCTGGAAGAAAGGCAATATTCCCCCAACTCCCTCTAAAAGGCACACGACTTTGTTTCACGAAGTGCAAAATGTGTGCGCTTCATCCATACACCCACCAGATCAATTTTTTACAGAATTGCGAGTCCGTGTCCTTCCTCGTTCTGGGCGTTCTGAGTGAAGGAAACCGGATTCAGGGATGCGCGTATTTATTTCGATAAGAAACGTCGACGTATGAAAGTGACGTCCCCCGAAATGAAATAATACACATAACGAGAAACGGAACCTCATATGTGACCTAGGGGAGCGCAGGTTTTTTTTTTCAAGGGGTATGTTTAAAATGTAGCGCATGTACTCATTGCGTGCGAATGCAGAGGGGAACAAATTGATACCTTGCATGTGTTTCTTATCAATGCATCCTAAATGATGTTGCCTGCGTGAAGATATCCCATTACGCAGCAGCGAAAAGGGGGCTCGAGTCTGTCCGTGTTTACACAGCTGGCTTTAACTGTTTGATCGTGAAGATTATCGCTATTAACATCGTTTACCTTGGGCTTTTTGTCTGTAAATCCAAAAAAACGCGCGCACGTCCAGACTTTCTCTCTCCTGTTCATTTTTTTTTCCCTGAGCAATTCCCCCCTTTTATTCTCCCCAGTTTTGGAATCGGCAAGTAGGTCCCCCTGAGTCACCGATGTGCCGCCCGTCCCCACGCAAGATCACGACATCCGCTGACGCTCTTGCACACCTCGCTCACCCACATACCGGTGACTACATTCATTACGCCACATAGTTCTCTCTCTTTTTTTGTAGTGACCAACCGACACAGCTGGGGGTGGCCTCCTTAAAACATAGCACCTTGTCATAGCGCCGTGAAAATGAAGCTAACCTTTTCGATGTTGAAATATTGCACTTAAAAGTCACACTTAACTTCAAACAGCCATTATAAATGTAATTGCAGAGTAAGTGCTGTGTGACTTTCGTTGTCATATTGAAAGAGAATGAGATTGAGGTTGGATCTTCCTCTCGCCCTGTTCCTGCATACCCACGTACCTGCAACCCTGTTAGAAAAGGCTAATAGTCGTTAGCTTTCAAAAATGCAGTCCTTCATGCCAGACCATAACCTTATTTGTGTTATACAGTATATCTTCCAAATTTTCTGTTTTTCAAGAGAAGCATTTTGTTCTTGCCTCGGAACAAACTGTTACTGGTCATGGGTCATTAAAGACAAAGCAAAGGCAGCTGACAGCTCCTCCAGGCAGGGGGAAGTTGCAACAGCTGGGTGGCTTTGAAAGGGCTGTAAAAACTTCATTTTGCACACCGCCCTTAACAAAGCGGTGGCACACAATGAAACTGTTTGCGCCGCCATCGGGATTGAACAGAGGGCCTCGCAGACATTGCGGATCGCCGTCCGTCAGCCTCAGTGGCCTTTGACTCCACTCAGCCATCTTACACGAGACGTACTGTAGGCCCATCTCTTGATCCCGGGGCTGCCTTGTTTTGCCACTTCCAGTTTGTGCAGATCAAACAGAAAGCTAAGCTATCTTGTGACCGTCTCCGGTTTTCACAGATCAAACACAACGTGTGATCATTTGACTTTTTGTAGATGAAAACCAGCATGGCTGCATGCCCCCATGGTCACCATTTGCTCACTTTTAAATGTAATGCTGTAGTGTTTTTTTTTTTAACAAAGGTCATTCGTTTGAGAAAAAATACGTGCAGAGCAAGCAGGATACAGTTTGGATGCAGAAGTTGAGCTTCACTCTGTACTCTTGCTTTCCTTACTTTAATATCCAAGAGCAGTTCCACAAAGCCCTCCCATTTAGAGCACCCATTGGACCATTGTCTTATCTGGACACAGACGGACAGTAGACACATGCAATGAGATGTTCACATGCATCAGCGTTATTTTTTCCTCTGATTCCTTAGTCTTGGGCCGTGCCTGTGCATGTCTGTCTGTGTGTGTGCGTCTGTCCGTGCTTCTGGCACCTTCCCTAGCCCCAGTACTTCACAGCAGGAGTTCTGGATCCACCTGCAGATACGCAGCTACGGATAGCATAGAATCGCTACAGATATCCACCTGACTGCAGTGTGTGTGCGGAGTAACGGGCACAGGTCTGGACTCGTAACCCGAAGGCCGCACCTTCGGTTCCCAGGTGGGGCGCTGCAGTTGTACCCTTGACCAAGTCACTTAACCCGAAAGGCTTCGGCAAACATCCATCTGTATGAACCTGTAAAAAATGTGAGCTATGGTACGTGAGTCACCCTGGATAAGGGCATCGGGGAGATAAATAATGCAGGGCTCTTATACCGAGCACAGCACTGAGTGGGGCTCTGTATCTGCCCACCAACACGCGAGTGTGCTCGCTCAATCTATCTATCTATCTCTATCTATCTATCTCTCTCTCTCTCGCTCTCTCTCTCCTTTCTCTCAATTATATAAATAAAATAAATACATATGGATGGTATTGTTAACTATACATGTTATAATCAGTATAAACAAATATATAAAAAGATTACACAGAGAAAAAGAAAAATAATCTTGAAAGCATTAGTAATAATACAAAAGTAATTGAATAGTTTCATATGTTCTCTCCCGTTTTATGGCAATTCATAATAAATTGTGCAACTAGCTTTATTGTATTTGTACTCTATCTCTCGCTATCTCTCTCTACCTCTACCTCCTTTCTCAGCCCCGCGTTTGAGGCCCTATCAGCCGAGAGCACCGCTGTCAGAGAGGGACGTTAACTGTGGGTAAATTTATCCCCGCTCCACCTCAGGGTCATCCCCACTAGACGGACCACCCAGACTGAGTGACCCGCCAAGGACGCCGCGGGAGAAAATAAATAAATAGCCGCGCGGAGGAACGGCGGAAGGACCGTTGAGGTTTGCGCGTCTAATTTACGTACGGCGCGCGCTTGGACGTGTATGCCCCGATCTTTGCGCCGCGGAGCCCCCACAGCTGCGCTCGGCGGCGGGAGGAGAGCCGCCCGAGAGAACCGACGCATTGTCCGTCCGCCGGTAGCACCTGATCGTCTTCGTCTCTCGGCCTCCTCGTCGTTTCATTTCGGTGCCACCTTTCCGGCCTCCTCAACTGTACGCGTACGCGTCTCTTACTCATCGCGTCCAAGCTGTGCCGAGAAAGTAATTGGCTTTTACCAATCACATTCTCCATCAGACAGTGTGGGCCATTTACTGTCTGTCCATTCCAGGTCCCCCGTCGTATAAATCCCACATGGAAATGATTCATTGAGAGAAAGTGAAACGCTGCATATATAAAGTAATGAGTGGGTAAACCACGGCCTCTCTTTTGTCCAGTCAGGAGACAGCCCCCTGAAAGATCACTTTTGGCTTCTGTTATCTCTGGCCACATGGGTCATTTTCATTCTCATGCAAAACGAGTCTCAAAGGCAGTTATCGAATGAATTTGCACTGGACCGATAGGGCCAAAAAAAAGTTGATTTAAAATCATGGGCGCAATGTTTAGTGTCTGAAGCGAACTTGAAAAGTCAGCTAGTGGAGAGTAAATATCAAATGTTTAATGGAACAAAAATCACAAGCAATTTGATTTCCTGTTTTGTTTGTTTCATTGCGGCGAGGGGAAATCAAATTGCGAATTCACTTCTGCCATGGCTCTCCAAACTATGACAAATCAATTTCCCTCACGTCAAGCAACTATTTCATGATTCACATGCATCTGAATTTTAAAACGCAACCTTAGGGCAAGCAGCTAGCAGGGCTGCCACGTTTTCAGCGTCAAACCTTTATATTGTCCATCTGCACTAGCAGGCATAACATTAAATAAATATACGGTTGAGGCATTGAGGGCCAGATGTAAAAGGACTCCTTTGAGTTTTTTTAAAGTTTTTTTTACTTGAGCCCACTCTTGAGAGTTTGTTGTGCTGTCATTGGTGTTGTAGGCCAGGCGTCCTGAATGAGAATTTCCTTGGCCGGTTGCTAGGAAACCGAGTCCCTGGCTGGAATTATCGCTAATTGACAGCTGCCTGCCCTGAGGGGCTGATTCTAACCCCGAGACCCCAGTATAATGGGAGAGGCCCACAATTCCCCCCAACACACACACACTCTGCAGGTCAGCGTGAGGGGTGCATTTCTATTGGGGCTTGAGGAGATTTGGGGCAGGGTTTGCGGTTGGATTTCATATGGGGGGTGGGGGTTGGGGGGGGGGGGGGGGGGTTGTTGCTATGACAGTGGCTGGTGGTGGATCTGTCGTGCTGCGCAGCCTGATAGGGCCGGAGGTCCGCCTGAGCGGCCCGATGACTCATCAGCCCCATCTGGAGCGGACCGGTTGAAACAGCTCAAAACACACCGTCAGGTTTCGATGGTTTTAAATTGGAATTATAACCGTGACCTCACAAATAAAGGAGTACATTAAAATTTTACGAAGTGTACATGTGTATGTGGGGTGAGTCCTGCTCTCGGCCTGCTCTGCAGCAAATCTATATGGCAAGTGACTATAGAAATATTCACAGGGCAAATCCTGGTTTCGTGGATAGAAATACAGTATATACAAACTAGAGACTTATTGTTGTGAGGATGTAAAGTACATAGATGAATTTTAAGTACAATTTAGAATGTTTCTCACATTGTTCTTCCACACAGTGCTGGTAAGTTATTTCATGCATTAATAAGTCTTTGTGTCAGTGTGAAATTTAACTTCAGTCTGAATACAATCAAATCTCTCCTGAGTCTCCTTTTGTTGAGACTCAAGAGATTAAGTGGGGAATTTACTAAGACTGCTGCAAATTTCTGAAAATAAAATTCAGCCTCACAAGTTTTTTTGACTTAGTGAGGTTTTTCCTAAAAGTAATTGTTAACACCTCTGCAAAACAATAGTTTACATTTTACTCACACTATTAAAAGCTTGTTTTGTGCATGTGATGACCACACATACTGAGTTCATGAGATCGAGATCCACTGTAAACTTGAATGTGGCATAAGCCAGGAGTGAGACTGTGTAGCATGGCTATGCTTCTGTGCTGTAGAAATTACAATGTGTACATTTACCGATCTCACCTAATATCTATATTATCATGTAACTTGGGAGGACAAATGATATTTTTTATTTTTTTCTCATGGATTTTAATAGGGATTTTCAAATAGAACAAGTTTCTCCATTCAATTTTGTAAATGATGATGCAACAATGTCTCCTTATAGTAATCATTGCTGCAGCCATATTAGTGCTCTCATGCCTGGGAATATTTATTTTTTTATGGAATTCTGACAGTTCTGTTACATTGAGTCACCTTAAAACATGCAATGTTTGTAATTTATCAGCATATATTTTATCAGCCATATGTTCTGTGAGTCAGGTTGGATTGTCTACAGCCCCAAGTTTTGGTAATTATACCAAATGTTCCTTGAGTAAACACAATTACATTTCAAAGTAAATTCATATGTTGTGAAATGTATTGTAAGTGAAAACATGTTGTTGGAGAAGGAGACAAACTAATAAAGCAGGGAACAATGTGGATAACTTCCGCCTTCGCAGGAGAGTGCAACAAATTTGATATATCCAGTACGCTTGGTTGTCACAGTGGCCCAAGTGTTCTCATTCAAGAACGTGTGAATGGTGTGGGTATGTGACGATATGTAATGTTAATATGAAATGGATTTGGGAAAAATACTTTAAAAATTGCACATTTCTTAACATATAAATTCTAGAGGTTTGACTAAAATGAGTATCGCCTACAGTGAGTGTCAATAAAAGCACGTCGTTTCCACTGCAATTATCTCCATATCCCTGTAATTAAAAAAAGGAGATTATTCCCATCCCTTAAGCCTTCCTGAGCGCTAATCCTCTTTGAACTTTTAATTTCAATGTGTTGATACCGACTTTGATATTGCCATGCAATTGACACTTTTTGACAATTGCTGTGCATACAAATATGTCTTTTTCTCTTGCCAGCTACATGACAGAACTCTCCTTCCGTTCTTTGCCATTTAAAATGGTAATGAGCAATCTTTCCAGTGGAAGGGATATTCTCCTTGTTTTACATTGAAATGTAAAGGTGCAACGGACTATTCAAATGATTAACTTCAGTCCTCGTCGTCCTCCACCCTGCAGTAATTGGGGTTGTAGGAATGGTGTACCACACCGGCTGAATGCTTTAACAGTTACATCATTCAAATGAAGTGCTTCATCCAGTGACATACATTGCTTACGGTCTTACATTTGAGCCCTTTAAATGTACATGTAAATATATAGGATTTATGCTTGTGAAATTCTGGAAAACTTTCTCTTCTACCTCTGGGATTCAAACCCATACATGATTTACATATTATTTCATACATATTAGTCCATATCATTTCTGTATAAATTCTCCAATGCAGACTTCAGCCTTGCCAGTATGTTCGAGAAGGAAAGTTGAAATTAAATTGTTAAGTTAAGATCAAAAGAGGCAAACCCTACTGATATGAGAGACATCTGACATATTTGGTATGTTTTTAATGGCAGTTTAATGGCAGGATTTGATTCTGACGGTGGAGCTCATCGATACACTGGGATCCCTTCTCTTTGCAGCAGGAGTGACACTGGAGCCCTAAATAAACATAGGGTGAGTGAGGGTCTATAAATCACTGAGACATTTGATATTTACAGTTGAATGTAATTTTGCTTTGCTCTGTTCACCCACACACACACACACACACACACACTTTGAGCGTCCCATGTAGTTTTCCTGTTAATGTCACGTTTGTGTCCTAGAGCATTAACCCTCAACTGCCAAGTGCAGGACTACTCTCTCAGTCAGTGCTTGTCATAGAAAATAGCACCCTTGATATTCCTTCATTCGCATTGCGGAATTAATGCACATGTGTCCGAACTGCACTTTTTGTATGATTTCCCTCAATTCCAGCTCTCAATCCAGATTTCTCTCAATCTCCGGCTCGAGTGACTTGTCTTGAGATCGGTAGTTAAAACGCGGAGCTCTGACACAACCAGCGGCCACATCTACGGTGTCACCCAGGGACAGACGGGAAAATTGAAGCGCGCAGTATAGAAGTACAGCATGTGCCGTACACGCACCGCAGGAATGCGTTCTCTCCAAAGCGGCTCTGCCAAAGTCAACATGACAGCCTGTGTGTGAGCGCGATTGGAGGACACGTGGAAGCATGTAGTCATTCGCATGATCTTAAACTGAGCAGAGCGGGCCTTTTGATCAGCCGCTGCCATTTTGTACTACTGACCTGATTGCGTCCGCTCCCTGGAAACTGCGTTTGAGGAAATGTATTGGCACGGCCAGAAAGGAACAGCTCACCCAATAACCGCAAATGCACAGCCGTACGTTTGTAATGGCAACAAAGCCAAATATAAAGTGATGCACTGTCATTTAGAATCTTGGATGGAATACCAAGAGGTAGAATATCAGCAAATATAATAATTAAAGCCAGATGTCCTGCAGCTCTGTTCATCAGTACTCTGTGTACAGTATACGGGTATCTGGAACTGAGATGCATCTGGGTAATGGATTACGCTGTCGGGGTATAGAACTGTGAACGTATCCCCTTGGATGGTCTCTTCAGAGGGCTCCGTGTCCTTAATGCTGCAACGACGGGCGGCACATCCGCCATTTTAACTGAATAACATGCAGCTGTGCTTGGTTGTCATGGCTGCTCGCGTGTTCAGTCAGGCACAAAGAAAGTACTGTAAAAAATCTATTGTATAAGTCACATCTGCTTGGCAGTTGCTCTGTTGTTTAGCTAGCTAGAGTGAATGGCATGACACTATACAGCAGGTCTAGCAGTGACCTGGTAGAAAGACTTTGTCCATAAAACGAATGGGAAACACCTATTTCGCAGCAATGTATTTTTATGCGTTGTGTATATAGTGTTGCATTACATTGAAAATATATTTAATTTCAATATAGCTGCAGTAGGCCATGTGCAATTTCCATAAGCCCACTCTCCACCTCCGCCAAGTCCAGGAAACAGCATTAGGTTAGTAGTCAAAGCAGCATTAGCGATTGTCCAAATGTTAAGAGTCAATCCACCAGCCACAGCAGCTTGTGTGAGATATGATGCCTGTTGTCAACCTGACTGTGGGGCTTTGGGAGCTTGTCTAGTTTTTTGCGAAGCATGACAGAGCTGTTCTATAGCGCTTGCCACGCTCCCATCACTGGTTCCACAAGATGACAGCTGGTCCAGCTGGCCCTGCACACCTCTCCCGACTGACATATTGGTCATACCTTCACGGCGTCGCTCACATAGTCAAAATGCAGGGCGGGCAAGTGTGCCATTGCATCGCGTTCATTTAGCCGATGCTAAATCCAGAGAGATTTACAATGCGGGAAACCTATTTAGCGCGTCCGTTTAAGTTATATGAGCAATGGTGACATTTACGTAGCTATTGGCTAAGTACGTACAATAACATGAGTCACGTGTATCAGAAGTCCCTGAGATAAGTCTCGTGGTGCTTCAGCAGAAACAATCGATTAAAGGCCCTGGGATCCGGTGGATAGAAGATCGTCTGAGGAGAATCCATTGACAGGTTTCATAATGTTACGCTGGGACAAAATGATGCTTTATTAAAGTGTCCCAGGTGGTGTCAATATTGCTTTTTTTTCCATTTCCTTGCACATGTTGGGGGAATAAACTCGTATACAAAGTGGCAATGGGTTTGTGAGTCGTGCTCAGATAATGGGTTAAAGCTGTGATTACATCCTGCTGTCTGGTGGGTCGGACAGGTGTCTGGATCAACCACCTGTCGCCTCACACTCGTTATAGTTATTACTGGCAGGAGTAAGGGATGAAAATGACTGTTTGCGTGTGTGTGTGTGTGTGTGTGTGTGTGTGTGTATGCGCTCACGTGGGCATGATATGCACCTGTTAGGGCTTACCTCATCATGACACATCTACTATTACCATCCCCCCAGAATGCACTTCTCTTTCTCTGTAAAATATCAGTGACGTAATGGCCACGATGACACATGACACAATCAGGGCCATGACACATCTCGGACTGTCAAACGGAATTCTCCAACGAGGGTATCTTTCAGCTTTGTTAATCGTGACCTCACTCTCGGGAAGTTTAAAAGGCCGTACATCATCCTCCCATACAGGCAGTGTATGCGCTCTGATTATAGCGTTCGGTATCCAGAGAACGGATTAAGTGGGCCCGTGATTCACAACTCGTGAAAAGCGAGGGTGATAGGGTGGATTGAATTCAATACACTGCTTGAAGACCGCCCCCATCGCAAAAACTTCTGCAGTCTTAGGCAACCTTTGGACACCTACTACAGCACCAGATTAGTCACCCAGTCAGGACCACTTCCCACACTTGGGCCCTGCTGAGCTCACAAATCAGATAGAGAAGAATTTGTTCAACATAAATTGAAACCCAATACCTGGAGGCCAGAGGCTCAACAATAAAAGAGCAGGTCTCTCTTCTTTTATGCCAGTTACAAGTGGGACTGGGTATCAAACCTCTCTGCTTTTTGAGCACTGACCGAATCATGCCTGTAGCACTGTGTATCGAAAACTGTCAAAGCGCTTGGTGCCAATTTTCCATACTTTTTGGTAAAAAATTCTTAAATGATCTGTTAAGTACCAAATATTTAGCTCCACCAGGGGGGCTTTCAGACACTTTTTCTTGTTTTTATCAGACATCAGTTTTTATTCTTTAATCAGCTTGATTTTAAAATCATAAACTGTTCATTTTATAACGTATTTTATACAGCTTAATCACTGAAGCATTTGAGAAGTTTTGGCTTATTTTGTAAAATGAGAAACATTTTTTTGCATATTGTAGAAAAATGTGTTTACACTCAGCAAAGAAAGGTATCAAAAAAGTATAGTTTTGGTATCAGCATCGAATCCCAAGTATCGGAATCGGTATTAAAGAATTTGTAACGATACCCAGCCCTAGTTACAAAGAATAACCTCCATTCAGGTCAACAAATAGATAAATTACAACCCCCTTCCACACCCAGCTATCCACTAAATACGGATTACTGAGAATGATGTGCTGGTTTCATATGATAATGAACACTGGTTTCAAATCACTTCAAAACTGTCATTGATATCACCGTAATCGCAAACAACAGGAGTTGCAGAAAAGTCTGCCGCAAGTGGTTTATCAAACTCCAGAAAATATCAGCCGAAATGGCCTCCGTACACAAGGGTAGCCTAGGACCCCCTCCTGCTCCTCCAGTCCCCATCCAGAGACTGGCTGGATGGGATTAAAGCAGAATTGGGCCTGAGCCAGCACTCAGCCATAATGAGCTGGCCAGAGATAACATGCTTTTTGATTATCAGGGTACACCTCTGTCAAGTCTCTCCAAGTAACCCGCACAGAGGGGTCACTGATTCACTTAACACAAGATATCAAACTGAAGATAAAATGCTTTTTTGCTCTCAGAATGCAGCAGTGCACAATAAGAGGATTAAAAAAAGTTGGCTACACTTAATTGCGTGTGTGTGTATGTAATTTTAAAAGATAAAACTTAATTTTGCATTGGTTTGTTCCCCTGTTTACCTAGGTAAAAATCTGGATTTGCTCAAATTCAATGTTGCGCAAGGCTCTTGCTGATACGATTTGAAAAATCTAATTGTTTCGCCTACGCACTTCTCAAACATGCAGTCTTGGTGAACTGGATGGCATGATTGACAATTGACATAGTAGCATAGTTGGATATCCATGAACAGGAAGTGGTTAATGAGGCAATGTGGCAAAATAACAGACACAGCATTCTCGCGAGGGGGTATTCCACAAAGCAGGATTACTGAGTTGGCTGGATAACTGCACTGAGTAAGATCCGGAACTACTCTTTTAACTTCAGTCCAGAGCATTCTGGGTCTTGATCTGTTCTAACAAACCTTTAGTTAGTTCCTTTGTCTGTTATGATGAGGGTAGCAAATAAACTAATGCAGTATTTTTTACCGTAAACTCTATTTGTATCCATCAATCACAGAATGTACTGCCATGTTTAAAGGTACTCTCGGACACTGCATTGTGAATACGACACTCACAATGGCCTCTTGTAATATTCAAGAATTTGGAGACTAGTGCCTTACACAGGGAACAGTGGGTATGATCTTTATGTTTTTATTCAACAAACTCTCAAAGCTTTGCATTCAGAAAAAAGTCTATAAGACATTGGACATTGGACAACTGGTTGTACCGATTATAAGAAATATGTGCAGCATGTGTACGGATTCACTTGCCATCCTAAGCCACGTGGAAAGCAGAGAGAAAATAAACACGTTCCATAATGTAAGTGAATGAAAGAATAACTGAGAATTTCAGATTCCACTGTCTACGGCGTGTAGCCCGTTTCCCAATACTCCGCCTGCAATCCGGAGGCATTGTCGTCGGAACATGTGACAGTTGTTATGTCGCCGTTTCCAAAGTCGCTCGCATGTCCACCGGGCCCAAAAGAAAGAGAGATATTCTTATACACTGCAGGGCTGTGCCGTACGCTGGTGGAGGACAGGAACTGTGGAAAAACCCCAAGGTGGGTTCTTGCACTCCTTAATGATGAAAGCACGTCAGTTTTTCCGTTCATTGCAATGAATTTCAAATGAACTACAGGGTGCGAAAGAATTTAAAAAAAAACTACCCAGCGAAAGTCATGAAATGTGTTTCATTTGCAAACTCTACAACCGGTTGCAGAAAATGAGGTTATGACACGAATAGCATGGCTTCTTTGTGGTTAATGAGGCTGGAGGATTAGTAATGTTGTAGCATGCTACCTTATGGACGCGAGCATTAACAGGCAGCACGTCTCCCACCACCCCCGCCTCGCCTTTCTCGACGGCATTCTGGAATTTCATTAGCACTGTCGATCGATAGCCCACACCAGAATCAATGCATTCAGACTGTTTAATCATCATAAACGGATTATTATGAAAACCCTTCAAATTGGTGGCTAAGTTCTGGCTTGTCACAGGACTAAAAAAGAAAAAGCCAACAATTGAGGCCTCTAAATACTGATACTTAAACCGCGTACCCCTTCAGTTCCTTTCCGTGAGTGGCCAACATTTAGCATTTAGTCTGTCTGCGTTGCTATGGAAAAGCCCTTGCCCCGCAATGACCTCATCACATTCACAACTTTCATACGCTAACACACAGCTCATTTTCCAAGTGTTTTTTTTTTTTTGTTAGGGGAGCAAACATTTAAATTAATTGGTTCAGTGTTTTCACGTAGCTGATATAGCGATGTTCTGAAATAGCTTCTTTCATTTCTTTGAGATTCATATAGCTACAATCGCAAATGCATAGCCTTGGGGGGTCTCATTCTTATTTTCATTTTAATTAACATTGCATTTTTTTTAATCGTGGGACTTGGCTGTCAGTAGAATTAAAGTACAATTTCAAATGATCAAGTCAGCAAAAAGGTCGAGGCAGAGTGTTGTAAAAGCAGGCAGGTCTTGTTCTGCCCTTCATTTGATCAAAGAGGATGCCACTAGCTTAAATGAGGTCACATGAGCAAGGCTCAATGGATTGCCTTGCCTGCTGGGATCAGGGTTAAAGGTCACTCTGAACTCTCTGTGAAGATTTTGGAGGGCAAGATGCAGGGTCATAATTGCTCCTCCATGATCAGATTTAATATTACCACATTGACAGAATGAGACCCTGCTCAGAAACCCTTTTTTGGCTGCAACCAAGCAGCCCAGGGGCAGTCCTCAATGAGAACAAAGTTGTGTGCATGCACATCCAAAAAATGACAAGGGCACGGTAGAGGCAAAGGAAGACTCACACACACAAACACATTACTGTTTCTGTCAAATGTGATATCTTTAGAGCAACTGATTTTTATTTTTTTCCACAGTTATCCATTTTGTAGCCACAGCAGCATGCAGATACTATTTTACCTCAGCATTTCCTTTGTCTTTTCTTTCACCCTCGCACAATCCCTCACTCTTTCACCCTCTGAATTTAGTGTCTCGCTCGTGGTTAATGACAGTCTTCCTCGTGGTCTTCCTCGTACCACTAGACGTCTAAAAGGGTCCAACGTGGAAACGTCCAAAAGGCACGACTGCCTCTGAATAGTGCCTGGTGTTATGTCTCGTTGTTGTTATTTTAGATGATTGCAGTACAGCGACAATCAGGTAGTTGAGGACCCGCTCCTTGACCAGTTTGTATAACCTGCTGTTATGCGTGGTTATGAAATGGAAGTGACGTGATATGTCAAGATGTCCAAAGCCTATTTTGAGAATTTACCTGAAACGAGGTAAGCTTTTGGCATGTTTGTGTCATGCCAATGACTGACTTGGTTTCATAAACAGGAGCCATGATAAAATACACCTCCCTTTCAGCTACACAATTATGATCAGAATTATTAGGAATATTAGTCATAGCATTTTTACATCATGTGCACATATATAAGATGGTTCTGCCTGAGACCTTGATGAACAGCACAGTTTTTGGTGTGAGCGTGCATGTGTGCGTGCGTGTGTGTGTGTGTGTGTGTGTGTGTGTGTGTGTGTGTGTGTGTGTGTGCGTGTGCGTGTGTGTGTGTGTGTGTGTGTTGGTGTTATATGAGAGATGAGGTGAAGAAACACACCTCTGGTGCAGAAACAGCTGCTGGACAGCTGATGGATGGCCTCCATGTGTTTCATATTTCATGACCACCACCTCATTTTAAGTGCATTCGCAGACATTTGGCTGTGACATGTGATATGATTTCTGCTGTGTTTTGTTTTATTCTTTATTTCCTGCATTGATACAATTTGTACAGATGTTCTTTTGTTGGAAATTAATACTATGTATATCTAAACTTGTTCAGCCTTGCTATTGCATATTGATTACTAAGCCTGTATGTGTGTATGTATATGGGATGTTTTCCCAGAGAATATATGAGTAGTCTAAATAGTTTAACATTAAATGTTTAGACTGCAACATAAAATATTTAAACTACAAATTGAACAGAGATAGAAGATACATTTAATATTCTGATGGGTTTTATGAGGGACATGCTGTAATATATTCTGTACATCACTAGTAGCCTACAAAACCCAAATATTTGTTTATTCACAAAGGTAAAATTCAAATGAATCTGAATGAACTGCTACCGAAGTATCAAAGGTTACCCAAGGACGAGTGACCAAAGCCCACACATCATGCAGGGATGTGTTTGGGAGTTTGGGGTTTGAGCTAGGGTAGGTGTTTTAACTAAATTTGGGTTTCGGGTTTCGGTTCATGTTTGAGTTTGAGGTTTTTGGTTAGAGTTTTAGGTTGGAGTGAATTGGGGCTTGGGTTGGGGTAAGAGACCATGGCGAAGCCTGCTAAGCCCTAAGCCCTTAGGCAAATCTCATACCACAGGGTAGGCCAGTGTGTTACTGTGTGTGCTCACTGACTCCATGCTGGGAGTGGCAGGACCAGCTGTGTGAGGAGGGCCCCACCACGGAGCTCCGTGGAGCCGCGTCTGCTGTACACTGTGCTCCAAAAGCCCCTGGTGCTGAGCCAGGATTGGCTGCTGCCAGCACATCTCCAGAGCAACAGCGAATAATCAGGACCCCAGGGGGTGGGACAGTTGGCTGGTTACCTCAGAGACTTCTGGTGTATCTTGCTCCCTGGAATATTTGGAACACTGTGCCAGGGAGAGGGAGGAGGTGGGGGAGGGGGAGGAGGTGAGGGAGGTGGGGAGTGGGGGGCGGCAGGTACATTTCACAGCCAAGAAGAAAATGCATAAACAAAGTCTCAACACAAGAACAATCAGGATTCGCCCAAACTGCTGAGAGGATTCACCTAAAAAAAAATGCTTTGAACAGAATCTAAAAGCCATTCAGCTGTATAGATTAATTCTGTAAACCGTAATATAAATTGGATTGAATTCCTGGATTTGGAAATGGTTTTAACGGGATTGAACAAAATAGTCATGCTAATTACCCTGTCTGATATAAGTAAAGCAGGAATTATCTTGGGTAACATTTGGCTCTTGTCAGCTCTTTCAGTAGTTCGACTGTATGATGATCAAGGGCATAGCTTTGTGTGCATGTGTGTGTTTTCCCTCAGAAACTATAAACACTCAAACATATATGATAATAACCACACTTTACTCTCTACTTGGAAGACTAAGTAGTTGAACATTTGAACACTTTTGTTTGGATTTCCCAAGTATACATAATCCGGTGACCCCAAAGGACCCTGTTACTGAATGCAGGGTATTTCCAACCAGGCAACATTTTTGGGGTGTTATTTTTGTTTTGTTTTAAACTTCAGATCGCAAACCCCCGGGTTCTCTTGAACGGGGCTCGCATTACAGACCTGCCCCTGACCCCCTAACCCCGGCTCCCCCCCCCCCCCCCTCCTCCCACGCCTGTCCCGTGTGAGGGATGGCTCTCATTGTGGCGCAGGGCTCTGTGTCCTCTCCCTCGCACCTGTGCTCCTACTCTATTTCACGGTGCGTCGACCCCGCCCGCGAGTCTGCCGGGCCCGCCGAAGGGGGAGGCGGCGTTTCCTGAAACTGATATCCCTGTCACCGGGGCGCCCGTCTTGCCCCCCACCAGAGGCTGTCAGCGAACAGATTGAGGAATCGCCATTGAAAACGCGGGGAGCGCCGGTGCGGCAGGCTCCCGGGCGAATGAAGAATCAGCTGAGCGTATGTCACCGACGGAACGGTACGGCGAGGTACCCCCGCGCCGCGACGCTTCGGAAAAACAGGCCTTTTTTAAGGCGGCGGGTGTGTGGAAAGTCAGTCGTTGAGCGCGTTCGCGCTTCGAGTCTCAGGCTGCACGTGCCGTTCGGCGCCGAATTTAAAAAAAACGTTTCAACTCAGTCGACTTACCGTACGTTTTGCTGAATAATGTGTGATCGTAAGTAATAGCGTGACCGTCGTGACCATGAAACAGTTTTCTTTAAAATATCAAACATTAGATTGTTATAAAATCCCTGGCTGGGCCTAGAATGTGTTCCGATGTCTAGTAAAAAAAATATTTAATAGTAATGGACAACATTAATTCCCTTTTTTAACCCATGTACCTAACCATAAAAAAAATGCCTGTGTGACCACTGGAAAGCCTGGAACTGAATGAGAACCGTCACGTCTAAAACATCTGAATTTATCTATTTCAGTTAAAAAATCGGGTCAATTCCGACTGAAGTGCAATGCATTCATATTTTGTTGGACCTGTCTGAGAATTTAGCATTCATGTTCCTTCTCACTAGAACGCCGGTGGTTGATGCTTTAATGTGTAGACGACTTAATACCCACACAAAGCTGTTTTCAGCCTCTTATTTCCCCTGGGGAGACCTCTCTAAACTTATTTTTCTTTTCATTTTCCCTATCTGATGACAAGAAACCTCCTGTCTGTGATTGCAACGTATTAAATGCAGGATTACTCTCGGCTGCGTTGAAAGGGGGCTTTCCGACGGCGGTGGCGTTTTTCCTGTTGCAGTCATGTTAATGCAAAGTCAAAATATATCAAGGAAATCTGCTTAATCCAGGGTCTATCCCTGGATTTTTCCGTTCAGAACCACAGGCAAAAACACGAGGAAGGGAAATAAACTGGAGTGAAAGAGCTTTCTTGGCCTACCATTTTGAAAACCTAGGGCGCTATTTTCTGGGAATCAGTGGCGCATGGGCGCAGTCAATGGCGCAGCACATGGGCGCACTGGCCGTGGAGACTGAATTTCGGTATTTTCATGACCAGAGGCGAGGAGGGCACAGCACGCGGCGCAGGTGGAAAATTGCGAACGGGTAAAATTTACCCGCACATAATATTGATATTGTTAAAAATGGATACTATCGCTGTAATAATAATGCATTTGTTTCACAAGGGAATGTATAAAATCACAAACTAAGTATGCTTAATTGTTTGTTGTGTTTTAGTCCTATTGGTTTGGGCTATAGGATATTTAAGTGCAGTGATGGCCATCGGATTGCGTAAGTCGATAGAGTCTACACGTTGTCACCAAAACGTTAGGCTATATAGAAAAATGTGTGTCTTTGTGTGCACGATATTGTAATAAAACGAAGTCCACCATATACTGAAATGCAGTAACTAGCTTATTTGTATAGTCAAATCAAACAAACAACCATTAACAGATGATTACACCTTGCAACATTATGCCTTTATATTATACTCAAACATTGACTAATCAGGCATTCAGTCGTGCTTTTGGACAATGTCATGTGTGAGTAAACGAAAGTCACAAAAATATGAGTTAATCCACTCACCAAAGGTATCTTTATTCATAAACACTGCCGATTGCTACGACAATACAACAAAATCAATTGAACTTTAGAATATTGATAATCGTAATAAGGACTGACCCTATAGCCTACTATTTACAGTTTTGTAGCCTACAATGAGTAGTCTACATCTTTTCATGTGATGAAACACACTTTCTGTTCACAATAAGTTACAAATACATCAAACTAGTAAATTATTCTCGTTTGAACATTTGTTTGTAGCTAGATTTGAATATATGATTTAATATTTTGAAATAATCCTCCAATATAATTAGAGAGGGATTAGAGTTCAGTATTTTACTTGCATTTCACAATCGTGGATGACAAGTAGATTCCAATGCCATTACACGTTGCACACCAGCACTGAAACATTTATGTGAGATACGGTATTATAACGTGTAGCTGTCACAATAGTTACATTAGCCATCGGTAGCTACCTAGCTCGTACAATATGAGTGAATGCCAGACCACCACAGTACAATCTAAAGCCAATTCAAGCGAAAATATTACAGATTGTCTGAAAGATACATAGCCAATTCAGCATCGCTTGTTAAGCGTTAGTCAAGACACCTCCTTCGTTTGCCATATAGGAGCTAGCTAGCAATTACATAGCCAATTCAGCATCACTTGTTATGCGCTAGTCAACACACCTCCTTCGTTTGCCATATAGGAGCTAGCTAGCAATTGAGTTAGAGATACGTTTCCTTATTGACAACTAGCTAGCTATGCCTGTACCTTCCGCAAGAGCTGTACATATGCCCAAAGTTGTCCCTGCAGGCAAAACGGGATCTGACTGTTGATACTTTCCTCCTGTGTCACCACAGGTTACCTGGATGTTAATGGAGTGGACCCCCTTTCGATTCACATAGATGAATTGTTGGGTAGAAGGAGAATGCAAATGCAAACTGTGTTTATTGTCATTCTTCTCATTACAGACGAGTCTAAGAACAAGAAGTGGATACAGTACCCCCGGGACCACAGTATAACACCATAAACAATTAAAAATAGAAATAAATACAGGAATACAAAACGAAAATACCACCTCCATGTGCCGTCCAGAAAATAGAGCCCTACAGTGACTTTGTGAAATGCTAAACAAAATCTTTAAGACAGAACACTATGAATCAAAAACAAATAAATACAATTGTATGATTATGAGATAATTGTTGTAATGGTTGGTGAACAGATAGCTGTATTTTCAGTAGGTATACCACTTCAGTCAGAAAGTGACTGAACTGGATTAAACTTCAAATATCAACATTTCAACAGAGATCTGTCTACAATAAATGGGTAGGTTTATGATAACCATTGTTGGTCCTGGCTTTTGTAGAGAGTTTAGTTTTTTACTTCATTATTCCACAAAGTAACATTGGTGTTACCTTCCTGTGGCGATTTTCACTCTGCTTTAGCCAAAGAGAATATAGGACTGTACGTCAGTCTCTATCCTGTGTATTCAGAGAGCAGGCAAACATGGCAGTAGACCAACGTCGCCAAACACAGCAGCAGTGTGTAGCTTTATCCTCAAGTGCAAAGACCAAAATAATGGCGGCTTCACTCCGGTCAGGTCGTTGCTTGGGTATTTCACAGCATACGGGGCTTTGTTTGGGCACAATTCCAAGCACAGACTATATGAGAACTCCATTTGATATTACCCCTGAGGTTTGGGTTCAGTTCTACAGTTGACAGCAATAGCTTTTGCACTTTAACAAGGTCTGTTGTCTGGATGAATTGTGAAAAAATTTACTTCTTTTTAAACTATTTCTCCAGTGACACCTGACTGAGAGAATAAATGTAGTCAAAGAATTGACAGATAGAGATCACTGAAAACCACTGCATGAAGGACAAATGTCCCCATGCAAAAACAGCTTTTAGTACACTTTTCTGGGTAACGCGTGATTAATTCACAAATCTCCTTTACTGCAGAAGATGACATGCCCACCCTAGATTTTTTGGCAAGGATTATCTCTGTTTATGGAATGCAATCGCCTGCAATCTCCCTGCGACTTTAAGCTCCCGGCTCTTTTTTCATGGTTCATTTGATGTTGCCATCCATTTTGTGTGTGTGTGCCGTTTGTTTGTTCCCGTTCTGGACTCACTTCAGTCTGAGTTTATTTTGGAATCCAGTTCAATGCCATCTGAGCGCAAGATGTGCCACTGGTAATCATAACAGGCAGAGTATTCTCCTTTTAATTGGGAATGATTATTTTATGTTGGTTAATTTCAAAATTGGATGCTTTATGACTCTAAGTCCAGTTGTTGGTTTTTGCTGTTGACTAATTCGGCAGTCAGTTATTAACAAAAAATGTTTGTTGGCCATGGAGTATAAATTTGTGTGTCATCTTCTTGGATGAGATGATCATGAAACAAACTGTTTTCTGCAGTCAGATTCACATGCCAAGTGATTCACCTCGTATTTCAAAACAGCGTTCACACACAGTATGTGAACAGTACATAACTTATAATTATAGCATACATTTAGATTCCTTTTTCTTCATATTTTTAATACAAATCACACAAAAAACAACATTTGAACATGTGATACCAATAAGTAAGCACCAAAACAGGCAAGTGTGTGTAAGCTGAGTTTAATATTTGACTTTGACTGCTCAGAAACAGCATGCCCCCTGGCTCTTCTCTTTGGCTCTGTTGCTCAAGCACCTTTGCCAGTCCTCTGAGCATGACATCATCATGATGTAATGTCTAACCAATCGCGGGGCTCCTCCTGGAGCACAGCGCTGTGGCTCCGCCTCGAGAGGGCGAGGAGCTCAAATGGTGAAACCTGTACTTAGAGAGAGAGAGTGTGCCTAGTGTCTGCCACATCTTCGCAAGACTTGTTGAGTCCTGTATTGGGTTTACCCGCTGCTCCTGCGTGCAGTCATACAGAGATGTTTTTCATGCGCTGACGAAGGACCCATTCATTAAACTTCCCGCGTCCTATTCAGAGACAGAAGCCCAGAGGGGTTCCTGAATTGCTCGCGGATCAATAACCGGTCTCTGATACTTTTCAGAAATTGAAAGAGATCCTTTAACATTGCCCGTCCAGTTCACCTACCAGTAAATAACGGCTTCCGCCTACTTGAAATTGTATTCCTATTTGATGGTTATCACTGCCCGATGCAAGGAACATAACTAAAAACTGAAAAAGGCTGAAAAAAATGCATCCATATGGTGTAGATGTTCAGCATGAACGGTTTTCCGCATGTGTCTGGGTAGTACATGCTGTATATATTTAGGTAATGATTGTTTTTTTTGTCAGACCTGCGAGTCTGGAACAGTGACGGGTTGCCACTGTAACGTGCCTTGTCTGTAGTCAGTAGAGAGAGAAAAAAAAAAGAAAGTAATTAGGGTACCCTTCTGTCAGGATAGAGCCATACATATGTGCCTGTAACAGACTGTACCAATGATGTCATTTCTGTGAGTGAGTGTGTGCGTGCATATGTGTGTGTGTGTGTGTGTGTGTGTGTGTGTGTGTGTGTGTGTGTGTGTGTGTGTGTGTGTGGGCACACAGGCAATGCACAAAGTGAGGTCTGCCGAAGTGAAGGAGGAGCAGGTGGGCTATGTATCCGTGCGCATGTGGGAGTGAAAACAGAAGACAGAAATACACACACGCGCGCGCACGCAGGCACACACACACACACACACACACACACACACACACAGTCTGTGCGCGTCTCCTGCTGCTCTAGTCATTACGGCCTAAAAAAAAAAACCCCAGCGAGGAGGCGCGGTGATTTGTTTCCTGCTGCACGGCACACGGCGTACCGAATGATTGCATTATTTAACAGAAAATGAAGTCGGACCGAGGTGGATGCCATTCATCTTTCACACGCTGCGAGGCCTGCAGCCTGATCCGCGTCCGTGCCGTTTACGAAAGATCACATCACTTAGCCGGAACTCCACTGCTGGAGAATTGGGGTGGGGGTGGGGGTGGGGGGGGGGGGCATTTCAATAACAATGCAGGAATACAGAGAAACCACCTCAACCAAAACAAGACGAGGAAAAAAGCGTTCTCAAATAACGCACCTCCTTAAATAATGGTCCAATAAATATAAATAGAATAACACTGGGCAGGACTCACTCCTCTTTCTTATGAGAGTCACATTTATCCATTGGGACTTGATTCCGTGATGTGTTGGGTGGCCATTTTTCTTGTTTTACAGAGCTTGGAACAGAAAGTGGTCCCCATTAAGTGTGTCCTCCGATCAGTCCTGTCTTGTGACAAATGCCCATCTGTGAATGAAGGGGAGATGACTACACGTCGCTGAATGTGGAAGGCGGGTAATATATGTATTTCTATGAATGGCAGCTGACGATGATGATGTTGAAACGCCGATTGCCTTTTTTTTCCATTAGTAATATTTATCCTTAGTTATGATGTCATGAAAATTATTGAAAGGAGTGTAGAATAAGACGCCAAATTTTTAAGTAGAATGAATCCAAATAATGATGGTGATGTTACACAACAATAAAGACGAAAGTGGTAAATCTGAATGCATATTAATCCAATAGGTTAATTCTTCAGATACAGTGAAATGGTTTCAAATTTGTGACGATGGCCAAAAAGCCAGGTAAACTATGGAATTTATAAAAACTATACCAGCAGCTTGTGAAAATGAAGGAATATTTTATGGATCTGCCTCAGTATCTCTAAGGCTGTTTTACATTTAATACCGTTCAATATCTAGGCGTTAGAAGTGGCCGAACAGTTTGTGCTCTGAAACTCTGCAAGTGTACTTAGGAACCAAATTTCAGGGGGAAGCAAAACACCTGGTTTACATTCTGTGCTACCCTTAAGAGGACAATGCCTTCATTCTGTGCTATCCTTAAGAGGACAATGCCTTCATTCTGGGCGCAAATTGAATGTTGAATGTTGCATTTTGGCTTAATGTTCACTTCTAAAATGAGACATTAAAGACACAGAATATAGACATTTTTTTCTCCAAAATACAGCGCCGTCGTTATATTTAAAAGCGGGGTGACATATAATAAACCAGATGTTCTTTTTTTCAAACAATAACATTCCTACAAACATATGTAACTTGGGTAACAAAACCAAATGTTTACACAATGCAGTGTTTAAGCCGCGGATGTATAAAAACTAGATTGTTTTTTTTTTGGTTTGTTAGTTTTAACCCTCACTAAAAAAACCCGATGCAAAACCTCTCTATCTGCTTTTTTCTATCTGCTTGACCTAGATCATCAATAGCCCATACACTTCCCAGCAGCAAGGTGACATAACATTCTCAAAATGTTCCCATAGCAACACGGCAACATTCTGAGAACATGGCGTTTCGGCCAAGGAGAGGTCCTCTGCGTGTGGTGCCTATTGTACTCTCTCTAGTAGGAGGTAGAGGGGTTACATGGGCCAGGCGCAGAACAACTGAATGACCCAATATTCGGTCATAATCCCCCAGCAGGGGTTAAAGTAAAAGAGGGTGCCAGTGTTCATGCGCGTAACCCCTCCAAGAGGGGAGCGTTCTTTCCAGTCTTTCCACTGTTTCCAGGTGTAAAATACAAAGTAAAGTTTTGAAACGGAGGAGACGTAGGTTGTTGAACAAGGTCTATAGTGCAGACTTCAAGGCATAAAACACTCACAAATGAGGTGAGCTACCAGTATTAGGTGAAGCAAAGATGCTAACTGTTGTATGGTAAGGCACAACAAAGACTACAGCTACTTGTATTCAGCAAAAAGGTGATTTTTCATGTGATCTGAGTTTACTAGCATAAATCAGGAATAATAAAAAAAAAACATATTAGCAAAATTTTCTTTGCCCAGGCCTGTTCTGAACCAATGTAAAGGTACATAACAAAGGTGCTTTCTGTTTCTTGATTTTTTTTTTTAATCCATTTTTTGATTGATGAAAGGAAGAAAGGATGGTGTGGTAGTCAAGATGTGTAATCATGTATGACACAGTCGGGGGCTGCGGCGATGCGATTCATGGCTCTTAAGTGCCCAGCGGAGTCATCCGTCTGGAGACGTGGGGGAGAGGTTTTAGTATAAATAAGACCAGAGGCTATGTAGCTTTGTGAGCTGGTGGGGGGAAAATAATGCTTTCTGCGTTCGCTTGAAACAGGGTGTCACATTGATTACTGTCGCTATAAAATCATGTTCAATGTCTCCATAACTGTTGACAGCATGGAAAAAAAAACATCCTCTCTTTTCCATTAAGTTTTGTTAAGTCATAAACAGCTGGAGGCCTGAAACAAAGAACTCAACAACAGGAAAACCAGGATATATGGCGTCCTGATAAGGAGAGGCAGGAAAATTAATGGGGCAGTATACTACGTGTGGTCACCGTGTCAGTTGGTGATTGGATTGGTGACAGGAACCAAAAGAATAGAGAATTGGTCGGCCGCCATTTTATTGCCTTTTTTTATAAGATCACGACAATTGTACCACAGAGACAACAATAAGGGAAATATATAAAGGAATAACTTCAAAGGAAGATATACTAGAAATGCCAAGAGGAGGCCTTGGCTGCGGAATGGGTGGTGCGTGAAGGAAGGCAAGCAGAGACGTGTACAGACCCACCGTGTGGGCTTGCGTGGCAGCCTCAGTGCCAACACAGCACCGGGTCTATGCGCAGTAGGTCTGTTCCCAAAAGGCACAAGAGATGTGTGGATTCGTACGTTCAAAGGTCTGACAGATGCAAAGAGCAACATCTGGGCTAATTATAAATCAACCTCAGGTGTGCATGTATCCGCTCCTGATGGCCTCCTAGGATTTAGGAGGTGACAGGAACATCTGACGACTGTCAAAATGGCGGCAGCCTTTTCTGTTCCAGCCCCACTGTGTACCATGCCGTACTCAGCTATCAGACAAAACCCAATCGAATTAAGCTATGCTATCGTGTTCTTGCTACCTTATGTTATACTGCGCCTGCAGGTACATTTGTTAAGAATTGTACAAGAATGTAAATTCTGAAACCATGACAAAAATAAACACGATTCTGCAGGTGCATTCATTTTATTTGAACTGAAGCTTTTCCCCTTTTGAACTTACACTGTACAAATTTTAATGCGACACTGTACTTATTTTGTTGACTTTGTTAATTTCATTCATTGTTAATTTCTAGGTGAGAACTCGAGAAGCCGCTCTTGGCTTTTTATCTCACCTGCACATTCTGCAATTTCTTATACATTTTACTTGTTTCTTTTTTTTTCTTTTATGTTCACTTTGTGCAAATAAATAAAATAAAATAAAAATAAAGCTGAATTGATCACTGTACATTTATGAAGCAATGGCTGAAATACATGGCACTCTTGGTTCAACTTGTCATCCATATTTTGCTTATTAGTACACTTTGATGCAATTTTAAATTTCAAAACATATTATGTTCAACCCACAGCCCTGTGGCATATCCTACCTTTGCCCTACTTTTTACCTTTGTCGTAAGACATAAGAAACCATTGTGAATGAGACCTACCCGTACTTTGGCAGTACTCCCGATCTTTTTTGACGTCTCCCAGAAGATTAATCTGTCTGGAATGCAAGGGGGAATCACGGACCGATCAGACGTAAAGCCATCCAGAGATGGTCAGAGGGTGGGCATAGCAGCCCATGGGGGTGAATTGATTCGCCATAGGAGAGATAAAACGGGGAGGGATGAGGGTTTGGCAGCGTGTGCGGATTGTCGGGAGTCTTTGGTGCTACCTTACAAAGGCGACATCTGCATCAGATCCACGTCACGTGAACCATCTCTTTCAGCGAGGACCTAAAGCACACTTTCAGGTGTGTGTCATCCAAAGGCGCGAGGTGTATTCCTTTGAGAACGCAGTGATTAAGCGCTTACTCACGCGTGCGAGTTGTGTTTATATTTCACTACGTAGCAACATTTCGACGCCGTGCCGGGACGTCTTATTGTTTATGTTCTCTGTTGACACCGTTACTCACGGTGACTCCCACATAAATTATTTAGTTTACAATCGCCACCGGTCAAAATAAGGAGCGCGCTAATGGGGAGGAGAGCGATCTGAAACTACTTTAAAAAACGGTAGCACCTCACTGCTATTGTTTCATTTCGGTGTCTGTTGCCATTGTCTGTATTTCCGTGTGAAGGACCGCTCACTCTGAGTAAACATGTTTGCATTTTAAATGTCAGCGTTACCATAATATTCGACCAAAATATTACATTATATTTTTCTGCAGCTGTAAAGTGAGGTGACATATTTTCCCTGCTTATTTTCAAGCCGTTTTTTCTATATTAAAGTTTCTCAACCAGAGAACCACACTGCAATGGTGGCCATATCATTTTAAGAGAACACTTACAGAGAAACCAATGCTGACAGGATTTAAAATCACATTTCATGTTATCGTTGCCCTTTGATGTTCTGTACAGTACACTATCCTTCTCTTGCTGCGTTATCTAAAATTAGGCTGTTCCGATTTGCACTAAGTGAATTGTTTTACATATCAACGACCCACAAATGACACACTTGAATTTGGCGGTGCCATTAGCCTCGTATATCCTCGTAACAAGGTTGTCCGCTTTTAAGATTCTTGGAACGGGATCAGTTGATTCAGGAGCCTTAAAAAAAAACGCAGGTGCTTCAATGGCTTACATATTTTAATTTTTTTAATTTTTATTTATTACGCATAAATAAAGAATTGCAGAAGGTAATGTCTGAAAGATATATCACTGGAGGTGAAAAACAAGCCCAGAGTTTGGTACACAACATGGGTTCCGCTTGTCAACAGTTGTCTCTGTAGCCTGAGCAGTTATAGTTTAGTAAATTGTAAATATTTAAAATCAATAGATAGAAAATGGAATAATACTGTGGTGTCAAAAAATATATATATATATATATGTATATCTTTAAATTGATTTGATGTGGGAGAATCATTCATGAAGACATCTTATTAAGAAGACAGGTATTAATACCCATGTGCAAGAACTCAATCTGGCATCTTGTGCCTAAAAATGTAATCAAACCAAACGTGGAAATCGTATAAAAAGAGGTTGCGCCAAAATATGTGAGGCGTCATAGAAAGACTAGTGCAATTTGGTGAATAATAGACTAACTCACATACTGTAATAACACGTACCCCGTACATGCATGCATTGACACACATACAAACATGAGCACATATTCCTACTCACACAGCCAAGAATGTATGCACATATAAATTCACGCTGACATACTAAAAACACACATACACTTTGTATACACATGTGTGCATACAGTATATGCCATATTTACCTACAGTCATGAACACACATTGCGCAATTTCATGCATCCATACCATGCACATATTTGCATTTAAAATGCCAACAGCCAGTTCAATTTATCAAAAGTGATTAAGATTAAATCTTGTAACCCTTCAAGAGATTCAGCTGGATATGAACATGAATGCATAATGAAGTCAACTAATCAATATTCAGACTTTTTTATTTTGCTGAATTAGTGTTTTAAAACCCCGTGAAGACATTAATCATGAAAATACTTAATTCTATATCCTATAGTATGTTTTGTAATAGGATACGTTAGGACATAACCTAAATATGAAGAGCATTTGAAAGATTTCATTCAGCCAACTAAGCTGATGACCCTACTGGTATTTCCATCAGAATTTTTGGATATGAATTGTGATACTTGCTTTTAAAAAGTATGCTTTATGATAGTATTATTGTTTTCTGCTGTGTATTTCATATTAATCAAATGTCCAACAGCAGTCAATTAGTTCTGATCTGATTTATTGAAGGCACCGTAGATTGCATGGTGTTGCTTATGTACAGTACATTTTATTAAGTGTCCTACATTTTACTGATGCCAATACTGGTATTGGGTTTTGGGTCCGATACTGTATTTGTGTGCTCCACTCGTACTCAAAAAAAAGCTCTGATGCCCAGATACAATACCGACAACATCACGTAGCATCAAGTTGATGCCAAAAAAAGGAAAAAAAATAGAGAGAGAAAAAAATGTCAGTGGTTTGGAAGCACATTGTCTACTCGATGATGCAAGCTTATTTGGGTATCCCTGCTTATATACCAGAGACATCCCGCACACACACTTGTACATCGTAGCTGAACTTGATGGACAGAAGACAGAATGAACGTCACACACCGTTCTGCCTGGGTCTTAAAACAAACGCATCTTTTACATGTAGCGTATTAGTGTTAAACGTCACTTAGGTCTCACGTTAGGCAAAGCTATTAACCCCCTGGACAAAAATCTTAGAGGAAACACTGTGTGTGTGTGTGTGTGTGTGTGTGTGTGTGTGTGTGTGTGTGTGTGTGTGTGTGTGTGTGTGTGTGTGTGTGTGTGTGTGTGTGTGTGTGTGTGTGTGTGTGTGTGTGTGTGTGTGTGTGTGTGTGTGTGTGTGTGTGTCTTTCATAGCTAATAGGTTTTTGATGGAAGAAAACCTTGCGAAAATGAAATTAAATACAAAGTTGAATATAGGCCTATAGGCAACATTTGAAAATTGACAGTTTCATAATCTATTCTACAGAAACTTGGTCGCAGCTTCATAGATTGTTTTACTGAAACTTAGTTACAAGTCCATGTTATGTTTTATTGGAACTCAGTGGCAGTTCCATGTTATGTTTTATTGGAACTCAGTGAGAGTTTTGTGTTCTTTTTGATAAAGCAGTGTACACAAAAATCCATGAAAAATAATAAACACTCCAGGGTCTTAAAAACCAGTGGTCTCACTCACTGAAGGCAAAATGTTCCAGAAACAAACAGGAACTGAAGATGGCCGCAGTACAGGCCTGGCAGAGCATCACCAAGGAACATACCCAGCGTCTGGTGATGTCTGTGTGGGTCGCAGACTTCAGGCAGTTATCGAATGCAAAGTATTTGGAACCAAGTACTAAATATGACAACTTTATTTCAGATTATGATCATTTGTCCCATTACTTTGACAATGTACAAAAAGGGCTGTAATTTCTACATGGATGACCCCATGTTGATGTAAATACCCTGAAATTAAAGTGGACCATCTTCACTTTAACCTGATATTCATTGTTTTATTTCAAATCCAATGTGCTGGAGTATAGAGCTAAAAACAACAGTGTCACTGTCCCAGTACTTTTGCATTTAACTATACATGTTAAAATGTTGGTTCATTAAGTATTATCTTTTCATTCTGTTGGACAATCGACTCATCGGCTACACTCCCCATGAGACCTTTTGTCGGTCAGCACGAGTGTTTATGTTGCGCTTATGAAGGTGATATGTGTTTCTTTTATAGGGCTCATCGTGGAAAGTGCTACCACTTACATGGTCCTTGCCCCTTAAAGCAAAAAGAGCCCGAAACAGCTTTGTCCCTACAGCTGTTAGACTGCTTAATGACATTGGACATCTCAAGACAGTAAAGGCAGATGAGGAACTGTTATTGCTTTTGATGCCCAATTTTATAATTAAAATTTAATATAATATAATTAATTTAATATAATATAATTTTAATCATAATCATAATCACACATACCTTCACTATAATGTGAAACATCTGGTTCAATTGAATGTCTTTATTTAACATGTTTGTTTGTGTTTGTGGGTCTGCCCCACTGTCTATGTCTGCTTTACTGCTGGAAACTACAACTGAACTTCCCTAACGGGAAAATAAAAGTTATTCTATTATATTCTATTCTATTCTATTTCCAAAAATGTTGTTCATTTGTTTACTGCAATTAGTTCCCATGAAACATCTCCAGTGCAGATGCTTTGATGTACAGCATATTTGATGCCTATAGTTGAAATATTTCCATGGTGAGTTCTTTGTAACGGTCTTTTAAATAATGTCATTTTCTTATCAACTCTCTGTGTGATAGTAATCACAGTGTGGAATGTGTCTACACTACAGAATGATTATTTCGAGAGTCCCTCCTTGGCTTATCCTTTCCTTCATACAACGCTTCGAGAGGTCTGGTGCTCTCTCCTTCCACCTCTCCGCAGTGATTCCATCAAATATCACTGTTGTTGTTATATTGTTATAGTTATTACAGCTTGGCAAATGAAATCCAGAGATTTAAAGTACATTTGCTGGAAAGGGCATAAAAATGAAATCTCAGCCGATTGATAAATGTGCTGTTGAATGTCCGTGGCCTGGTCTTCTCTGGTCTTCCTGTGATCCTGACAGGCGCTGTCCAATAAAATCTAAACCACCGGTGCACATTCGCAGCCATACATTCAGGGACAAGCAAGGCACTTCTTCATACAAGACCTGGCATTTAGACCGGGCTCTCAGACAGTGGTAAATAATTCATAAGACAAACTGCACTCGCAGAGCACTTAATATGATCCACAGTTCAAAAGAATATTGGCGAGACCCTCCGAGCTAACGTGTCATTCCTTTATTCCAAAGTATGTTGTTATAAGCAGATCTGCTTCTGATAGAGGTTCCTGGAGCCAAAAGCAAATTCACATCAGTCCTGCACTAGAAATAGAAATCCAGCATGCAAATCTTGCGTGTTTTGATTTTTCCATTCGGTGTTTTTTTATTATTATTATAATTATTATTATTATTCAGCGATTTGGAACGGAGATACGGAGAGCCCTTTACCAAGGCAGCCAAGAGAAGAAGAATGGAATATAAAATCGCAATCCGTTTACTTCTAATGAGCCCTGTCGTTCACTTTTCCAATCTTAGCCGAAGCACTTGCAGACTTTTTGGAACGCATCTCTGAAGACAATAAAGTTGTTTTTACCCTGCAGGAGTGCCGCATAGATTAGCGAACAGTGCACAGGAGGTCAGCTTCCAGTGTAGTCCAGTTCACGTCTTTCAGGGTCACGTCGGTTGTCGTCGCTCCTCGAAGCGCCGCGCCCCGCAACAAATGACTCTAAACGCAGCGTATTAGCGGCCGCAGCTCATGCGAACCTAATAGGCTTTTATCAGAAGCCTTCATCGTCCAAAACCATCGGCGGTCCGCGCCCCCCTAATTGGCAGGCTCGCTTTCTTTATGCATCAGCCTTCCGCATGTGTCCACGGGAGCGATGTGATTGATGGCCATTTCACGCGGCTCTGACTTCGCACAGACAGGCTGCTCCGGGCTGCGAACGCAGGGCTGGGGCATCGATTCATATCTATGAGTGGGGGTGATGAGACCGGAGCAGCCCGTTGAACCCGCCCCTCGCCCCGCGTGGGCACGGAAATCTCAGCTTTCAGCGCCACCCACCCCCTCACCCTGTCAAGACGCGCCGGGTTCATTTGATCCACTTGACGACGGCGGCTAATGGAGGGGGGGTGAAAGTAAACAGAAGTGGCTGTATTTTCATTTTTTGCGTTGTTTTTCCGTCGCTGCACCGTCTTACCCGCCTATAGCCCAGGCCTCTAGGGTCGCGGGATGCCAGAGCGCAGACTGATTTATAAAGCGGGCGACTAATCACGGCCCCCATGGCCCCGCGCGTCCTTTGTGTCCGCCTGGCAGAGAGTAATGACGGGCTAGCGGAGGGGCGAGATAAAAATCTGGACCGATGGGGGCGGTCGGGGGGGGGGGAGCGGACACATCCTGGCCCCGGCCGCCGCCGCGTCGCCCGACAGGGACGCCGCGTGTTTGCACAAGGCGATAAATAAACAGGTTCTGTTTGACATAGATCATCGCTGCACTCGTGCCCGCCTCCCCCTCCCCTCGCCTGCCCCGTGACAAATTTAGCCCCGCTATGTAGACAAAGCCTTCAATAACGCTCAAAAGACGCTTTAATTAATATCGGCTTTCAAAAAGCCGCACGCCATAAACTGACCCCGAGGTAACCAAGAAACGTGTACCAGGCACCGAGCACTGACAGATTGTGGTCTTCAGTGGCATTGCGTTGACCCGGCTCTTTGAAAAAAACAGAAGGTTCGCCATCCATAACTAATTACAACCAGGTAGCTAATTATAACTAATGAATGAACTTCAGTCGTAGCTCTCTCTGTCAATGCTTTTTGTCCTCTGGACTTGGCCTGCTGATCTGTCTTTGATCTACTTTCTGCTCTACATGATTTGTCTGTTTTCAAGCTAACCTCGAACAGACCAAAGAAAGTCCCTAATTACACGTGAGACTCCCATTTTAAAATATGTTAAACCCTGCAGGAAACGTATCCAAGACAAATCAGCGGCAGGGAAGTGATGGGTTATGGTGGTGGTGGGAAGGGTGTTTGATGAATATGCATACAAGTTGTATCCCTTTAGTGCATCTACGGTAAGTACATACTTTATATAAGAGAGCTTTACGTAGAGAACAGATAGTAAGCAATTGAGACGATGCGGGAGGAAATGAGTGGATGAGTGAGTGCAATTGACTAGATGATTGAGAGAGGGGAGACTGAGAGAGTGAGCATAACCACAACAGTAGCGTGTTGACATGTCAGTTCCAGAGATCACAAATGTAAGCTTTTTAATGGAGCAGGGACATATCAAACCATTTTATATAGGGCTGACTATTACCTTTGCTCTCATGCTTCGTGTCCACTTATTATTTTACCGTACATTTCTACAAATTTATACAAATGCAATGGTGCCCCATAAACAAAGTACTTTACCTTAACGTTGCTATTTTTTCTTCTTAAACAAAATGCATGTATTAACGTGTGCTAATTTTGATCTGAAATGAATGTGCCACAATCTTCCTAACAAGATGTACAGGCCAAAGCCATTTTGTGCACGAGTCACTCACACATGAATTCTCAAAGAAAATTCCCCAGAGAGACTGACATTGCTGGAAAAAAATGGAGATTAAACAGTCAAAGCTCTGTAAATAGGAATGGAGAAATCTGTTAATTCCGGCATCACTTTCTGGTTTCTCTGGAGAGGTGACCACCAATTCCGTGCTAGCAAGTCACCTGCAAATCTGAACCCCAAAAAAATGATTGCTCCGCAAGCCAGCTTTCAGTGAAACTTGAGCAGGTAATGCCAGACCTTCCTTCATTAAGTGAATACCAGGTCAAATTAGCTAAAGATTTCTGCGCCCTACAGACCGATTAACAAGAGTAAGCTGACACATAAATGAGGGAGGCAGGAGGGCAGCTTAATTAATGCCTTCCTGCTCTTTTTACATATTGCTGGTTCCAATTCCCCTTATTGTACAGATAGCGTTTACTGGACACAGCTGCACTCCTATGAAGCCACTGTGTAACATCACAACTGACAAACAGATACAGTATAGAGTATTCTGGGGGCAATTGCAACACCATAAAATTGCACCAATCTGAAACAAGCTAGAGCTGAGATTCCATCCAGCAAGCTAGCCAGTTTCATGTGTTCAGGGTTGGGGGCAACTGTAACAAAAAATTGTGTTACAATTTGCCCCTGTTACAATTGCCCCCAGAATACTCTATCAATATAGGTAGGAAACTACTATACTACAAACTGACTGAGAGTAATTTTGACAGTTGATAGGTTCATTTCCTCCTCATCAATGTGCAGCGTATCTGATCAATACATTTTTAATCGTTCTATGTAAATGCATTAATTATATTTTATGATTTATTCATTTCCGGGCGAAAGCGCCATATTTCCATATTTGAAAATGAGCCACAGATGTTGGGATGTTCTGTGCCAAACAGTCAAGTGTTTGGTCCAAGGCTGATTTATGAGCACTATTTATTTAGATAGTAGAATAATTTTTCTTGGATAGGATCAGAGTTACCTTTAAATCCTTTGGAATTTTTGTAAAGCATCTATTGTACGCCATTATATGGGTATACTGTATTTTAAAATGTGAACATTTGTCATTTTATCATTTGTACAGGAGAGAGAGCGGCCATTAGGAAGTGGCTATACACCACCTGTTACCACTAGTTCCAAAGCACAGATTGCTCTTTGATGCTTGGATGCATGTAATAAAAGACCCGAGGTCTCATTTATCAACCTCGCGAACACAATTTTAATTTTAAACTGTGCATATGCACACGTTTTCCTGCAACGAGTGTGATTTATGAACACAAAAATTCACGAGGAAAACCTTTCTATGTCCATGCACATTCCAGACCATATAGTATGTTCAGAAATAAAATTCTATTTCTCCAGGGTCGCTTCATGTGGGTCACTTCAAATAGCATCAAAATGAAGCTATTTTGGAATTTGCCTTGAATTTTTCACTATTTGCTTTTTATTCTTTATTTGCAGTATTTTCCACACTAAATACAAACGTGTGAAACTAACATTTAAAAATTTTTATTATTTATATCTTTGCAAGTTAATGATGTTTGTGCTAAAATTATTTGTGACATTGATAGTTTTCCAGCACATTTTGTACCTGTCCGGTCTAGAGAGATGGAAGTGAACAGGACATTAGGCTACAGTAGAATATTCCAGTGAAAAAGACTGCGGTAGATGGAGACCAGTTCGCCTGTAGGATCAGCCGGTCAGCAGTGCCTGATACAGAGGAGCGGCACCCCTCACCCTGCTCCACACTCCTTTGCACCGCGATTAAAATATGTCATTCAGAACAACCCAGAGTCTCTCTGTTGAAAACAAAGTGAAGGCCCGCAGTCTATAATTTTCTGCACATTAGTGGTTTTAATTTTACTTGTCACGGCGTTGCCTCGCCCGTCAAATGAAACATTTTTGAGCTTGCACCTCAAACACTATTATTTCCACATCAGATTCCGAGGAAATTATGTTGGTTTCGGTGCCCGCGTATTGCATTTCCTCAGCGGCAATATTACATGAATACATTATAAGGCCCACGTTTGGTGTGGAAGGTTGTTAAGAACATAACTTACGGACTGGAATTCATCAATTTTTTTCCCGAAAACAAAGTTAGGGGTGTACGCGCAGGTTTGAAAAATGACCGTACGTATGAATACTTTCAATAGTAATTCAGTGCCCTGGTGAAGCGGAACAGCCTCCTGTCCCCTGACACATTCTGGAGGGAAAACTCCATTTCAATCAGGCCATGGGCACAGACCATTTCCAGGGCCGCCGATATAGGGAGAAGGGACATCTGGGACACTTTGTCCTGGGCCCAAGGGGGGCCCAGGCTATGGGGTGTAACTATTTTTAATGTGTTACAAAATATATCGGGTGGGGGCCTTCCCAATATATTTTGTCCTAGGCCCGAGAATTCGTAGCTGAGGCGCTGGCCATTTCCAATTCAAAATGAAGGCAAATTTAATCTAGATTGAATTCGGGCCCAAGTATGCAGCGAGATGAAGATAAGAGCTCGGCGCTCGCCGCCGAAAATGACGACCCGGCTTCGTATCCGCCGCACTCGGAGAGGCGCGCGACGCCGCGCGCTTTAGGTAGAACGCGTCTGGGTTGGGTCTCTGGGGGGGGAAAGGATAAAGGGCATGTGGAGGAGCATTTAGAGGAGGAGCGCGCGCGGACCGCGTCACGTGACCGGAGCGCAATTCATCCGCGGCGAGTGGAAGAGGGTCAATAAGGCTGAGGGATGAAAGGGCACAAAGAGCCAACAGAGAAAGGGGAAAAAGATGTGAGAAGTGATCATCTGGAGCCAGATAAGCTGTTTGTTATTGTAAACACTACAAAATATGGCGGCCGCTCACACTTAAACCTTTACAAAGACTATATCGTATCTTCTGTTCAAGATACAGATTTATATAGAATATTTTCTGATGTTTGTGTTACTCGCACATACCATTTTTAAGAGAAAAAATTTATGAAGGTTTTTAAACCTACAGGAAGCCCTCGGTTTTATTGGGTTCTTGCTGAATGTGAGAATGTGAAGCTGAATTAGGAGTGGGTGACAGCAAAACAGGTAGTCTTCCCACTTTCTGATTGAAAGAAAGATGTCAGTGCAAAACTACTCTTATACGATGAACGCACTCACAACACTGCTGTAGTTGCAGCCCAACATTATTTCAAATGACCAAAGTCCATTGATTATTCTAAAACCTAATAATTCTAAAACTGACAACATGGATTGTTGACAATACTCTCCTAAGCAGCACACTGTATTTCTATATATTTTTTTATGTGGTTTGTTTGTCTGTGAAATATTTTTAGATTAAATTCTGATATGCGAAATTGGTCCATACGAGTGGTCTTGTGCTAGTCAGACTGATTGCTGCCAGTTTTAGAGTTTGCTTGCTTTCCAGACAACTGAACTTAGTGTTATCTGAAAACAGTCTGAAGACCAACCCTACAAACAGGAACTGGATTGCTTGAGCACCACCTGGTGGCAAGATGACACAAGTCATTCATATTCAAAAGTCAATACTCAAGCGCTGTGGTGGTTTTCACA